>CM038230.1:26224574-26361008 GCA_021442155.1 Cymbidium sinense | reverse complement strand
TCAAAAGAATTAATTAAAATACTTAAGGATTTTAGGTAGACTTTTGGAAACTTCATTAGAAATTAGGTGTTGAATGGAAAGATCTCCATCTAAAAATGGATTCATTCCATTCTTCATTCTTGAAAACCTATACAACTTTAACAAAATAAAATGAACATAAAATGGGAATTAAATCATTAAGTCATTTGAATTGAAACCACCCAAAGGTAAAAATTAAACAAATTCACAAACTTCAAACTTAAACTTACAGGCCTAGCAAAGCCTTGCCACACAAACCCCACTTCTACACACACTAGATTACTTAGGTCATGGACTCTAGATCTAGGTTAGATCATTCTGTGATTTTCTTTTAATCTTCTGTGATATGTTGTGTTGTGCTTTACATGTCGGTGTGGTGTATTTCTTTAGACTAGATGCCTAGGCTTGTTTGTTCGTTAGACTAGATGTTAAGGCATTCTTTCTAGATTTAACATTATTTTCTATAGGGTACTGTGTTAAAGGGATTGCTATAATAAATAAAATATAAAATTATTGTTTGATTGCAGGTGCTAAAATTCACTTAACATAGTTCATAGGACAGGTGGGCTTGGCAAGCAACAAATGCTAAGCCCGTATGTTTGTGAAATATAAACTGCTTTGTGTGTTGTGTGTATTTACTAACATCTATTTTGTAGGGCTTAGGATTTTCTTTGAATTTTTAATGTAAATTTAAGCTTAGAATTAGGTTAAGATCTATGGGGTCTAGGATTAGCAAGTGCTGACCCAACCAGGAGATGGTGTAGTGGTCCCCTAAAGAGCCCGATGGATGTCCCTGAACAAAGAGACTTTCCTGGAAAGAAGACCCATAGATTTGAACTTGTAGTTCTAGGCCGGGTTGTATAAGGGCAGAACTCGGCTGCCCATTTTTTTCTTTCAGGGTGTGCAATAGTACCCGACTTCATTGGCCTTTTCCTTATATAATTTAATTTGGCTTGATTTATTTTGGGTGCGCAATAGAAACATCATGTTTTTCTTAGGTTTTTTTTTGTGCTATGTTTGTGCTGTGATGAATGCCTGGACGTAGATTCATAGGATAAACTAAATTTTCTACCCAACTAAATCAATTGAAGCATAAAAATAAGTATAATTCATAATCGTCATATAAAAGCCTAGGCCATTAAAGCAAGATAAAATATGTAGCAACCCCTTAGCTGGATGTTTTAATATCATGCATAAATCATATTGTTTCACTCTTTATTAATGAAGGACTTCCATCCTTGCTAAAGAACCTGAGCTTGACCTTTGAGAGCCTATGATGGAAGTACACCTTCTTCTTTTCTGATTTGGCCCGTAATCTTTTTCTAATTATATGCATTAGGCATAAATTGCATTCCTATGGCTTAAAATGAATCTTGAGTGAAATTTTATTAAAATATAAAAAATATTCATTAGTGAAGTGCATCTTGATACCCTACATGATCTTAGGGATTAGGGAGTAAGTCTAGGTTCATAGATTTCTTTCCAAAAGCAACCCACCATCTTACATTCATACTTAACCTCATGGTTTTAAAATGTGCTTAGGTGGTGTTAGGCGCCTTCTCCATGTTGTAAGTCTAAGAGTCAGTTAGGTTAAGTGAGGAGAATGGCCAATGATTCTCAAGGATTGAATTAGGTCGAGCATATAACATGTGTCAGAAGCACCTATAGACTAGGTTTTGAAGCATCCTTTAGGAATAAGTCTTCTACCCTAGGTATTTTTGCAGTCTTGTGCTGCTAGAATCTAAGTCTAGATTTCTAAGAAAATGATAACTTGAAATTTAAGATTAAATCTCATATTTGAAGCCTAATTATAGGATAGTTGAAATGTCTACTAGGCATCCCAATATCAATAGACATTTCTTACTTTTTTTCATCTAACTCATGAAAATAACGCTCTCCAATTTGGACCTCTCCCAATTGAATTTCCCAAAATCAATCCTTTGAAAGCTACACTAGTAGTCTTTAGGAATAATCACTTATTTCTTTAATTGAGAGTATTCTTATGAAGAGACCCTTCTTAAGATGTAATTAACTTTAGAGGCTTGCCTTTATAGGGAACAATGATCCCAGGATAAAATAGACCATGTTACATTTTCATATAGTTCAAAATAAAAAATAAAAAAGACCCATTAGCCTTAGGAGTCTTTTATTGAAATGATTGAATCCATTACAGGAGAGCATGTTTATCTTTTGAGATAATATGTTTATTTCTTAATGCCGTATTTGATCATGTAAATAAAATATTCTAAACTCTATGTGGTGTCATTTCTTTTCTCTATTCTAGAGAAAAGAACCAACATATTTTCTGGCAACTCCGCTGGGGAATGGTTCCTCTCTCCATCTTTAGAAATAGGTGATTATTTTGATATATAGGCAGTGTACTAGTGCCACTCATCAGTCAAGACTGGCTTTCTTTCCGTTGGATACCTCTCCATTTCATTCTTGGTTGAGCCTATCCAACATATTGAATAACGGTTCTAGAACTCTTCATTTATAACAGTTAAATGATTGGGTCCTATAACCAAATCCTGAAATAAAATGAGAGGTGAGAAAAATAAAAAAAATCAAGTCATTTCTATTATGCATTAAATCTAGTTGAGATGGATTTGAAACAATTCCAATAAAAAAATGTTAAATTTAAAAAAGTATGAAAGTACTTCAAGATTTGAAAAGTAAATATCAAAATAAAGTCTTAAAGTTAAACTTATCCTTGATCTTACTTTGGCTTTGTACTAGCTAAAGGGAATCGGATAGGATCCTTGAATGAACACCCCCTACACCAAAGGTGTCAAACACCTAAGTATGGAGGTATGTGTGTTTCATTTTTTTTCCCAACATGATTGAAGTTTGAATTGCATTTAGAAAAGAAGATTAAAACAAAATCATCCCAAAAAGAGAATGCCTTATTGACCTTAGGCAGAGGTTGATTAAGGAACTTAATGAAAATCTTTATTCTTATAGAAGAAAATTATACATGAATGCAAATCGCCTTTAATCTTAATTTCCAAAGTCCACTAGAATATTGGAAAACCACTAGTTAATTGGCCAATTCTAAGGAGTGACTTGGAGGTAACCTCCATTTTGACCTTTCCAAAATCTTAAATTCTTAAGAGTTTGGGAGAGAGTCAAAAGAGGAAGATGACATGACATAAACAAAAATAAAGTGACAAGATTCACTTTTGCTTCTAATCAATAGAAGAAAAGAGAAGGTGGCAAAAGAGAATTTTGATCCTCTTGATAAATTTGAAATGAATGAAATTTAAATCAACTTTCTTAAAGGGAGTTTTCTCCCATTGAATGAAATGATATTCCATGATTGGCTTTAATTAACTTTAAGGCCAAATCAAGAAAAGAAAATAAATAAAGAATTTAATCCTTCTAAGAAATCATGACCTTAGGATTGGTTCCTAAGGATGATATTTCTATCGCTCAGAGTAAAAATATAAAACTTCCATCTCTAGTAAGTTAATAGATAAATCGTAGGACTTTGTCAGTCCAAATGAATGAAAAATGCCTTAATTTTCAAGACTAAGGCATTATATGCTTTCAATACAAAGTGAATCTAAGGAGAATCCTTTGCAATGTCTTATGACCTATTTGACATTATCTTAATGTTAAGTATGGTGGTCAAAGATTCCATTGCAAGCTGAGATTACCTTTATTCTAATATGTGCTATAAAATAAAATACAAGTCAAACTTGACTTTAATAGCACATCATCTACCCTAGGGGTCCTCTTTTAAATGATGATCTTATAAATGAATAGATTATGAGGTCTATTGATCTATTGAGGATAGAGTTAAACCTACCTTCCCTTCATATCAAAAGGGAAATTCTTGAAATCAAATTCAAAATGGTAGAGTTATACCACCTCAAATGACATTGAAAAGAAATGGCAAATAAACCATCTTCAAAATGTGATGTTTTGCCCATATTAGAGAAGTTGCTTGCAAAATCAAGCTTCATAATGATCAATTAAAAATAAAATGAATATGAAATAAAATAAAATAAAATAAAAAGAAATGAAAGTAAAGTAAGGCATTACATAATCATGTAATTTGCCTTACTTAACTATAAGCAACTTCTTGATGAAGATAGACTACCATAAAGAAGTTCTAGGGTTATCTTCTATGATGAAGATAGACTACTAAGAACTTATTAACATCTTAGTCGATGTGGAAAATTTAAAAGAAGAAAATGTTGATCCGAGTGCATCGATCAACATCAAATATAAACATGAAAGTAAATTTATATAGGCCCAATTCTAATCAAGCTTTGATAAGATGGTGCAATATAAATTCAATTAAGTAAAGAAAGTAGTTTTCAGCTTCATGAAAATTCAATCTTAAAAACTCAACCTAGAAAAGGAACTTAATTTCAATCACATTATTGGTTGAAGCCAAAATTCAAACATGAAAAAGGGCAACATAGAAATTCATGAAACATCTTTAAATGCTCTTGGATGGTCCTATCAAGCCCCACATAAAAAAGAAAAGGAGAATAAAAAAGGAATCAAATAAAAAGAAAAAGAAGAAACATATTGATTATTGAAGGATGTTCATATTCATTTTAAATTGTTAAGTCTTTAGGAATAGCATTCAGCTACTCCTAAATGACCTCACTAAATATCTGATTCCAATAGAAAATTCTGATTTCAGAAGTGTAAAATTTTCAAGGAAGTCATTATTGCAATCTTAAATGACTCACTCCACTAAATTAGTTTGAATCCAGAAGTGTAACATCTTTAGAAAGTCATTTTTACCAATTCTAAATGGCTTTACTAGATTTTGTTCCATGAAAAGATGAAAAAAAAAGAAGAAATGTTGGATCACATTATATGATCAATCAAGCAAAGACTTGAATCTTATCAAAAAGCCAATCAATAAAATGTTGTATTTGGACAAAAGGTCAAATACATCAAATTTCCTAGCAAATCATTTAGTGGAGTCATTTCATAAAGAATGAAATGATATGGAAATGAGTCAAATACATTTATCTTCTTAGTGACTAACTAGGAAAATTACCAAATGTAATCTTTCATAAAGAAATGAAATCATAATAATACCAAAAGAAAGAAAGAAAAGTAAAGGGATGGAAGGACTATCTCCAAGAGCAAAAGGATAAAGTCTAAAATTTCTAAGCATGTTGACATTTTTGACTTTAAACTTCTCCACATAAAAATGAACTGGTAAGGTTAGAAGTCAAAAATTATCCTTAAGAGAAATAAAAATAATCAGATATCTCAAGCTTTGTCATTTTAGCCTTTGCCATGATTGGGTGAGCTCGCTTGGCAGGTTAAATAAAATGATAGTGGATCTTCTTTTCCACAAGTCCATATCTTTTGAATGGCAAAGATTCTACTGAGTATATTCTGATACCTTTTTCAAATAAAGCAAAAATACCCAATAAAATTAACATAGCTTGAATGAAATAAAAATAATCAGATATCTCATGCTTTGTCATTTTAGCCTTTGCCATGATTGGGTGAGCTCGCTTGGCAGGTTAAATAAAAAGATTGTGGATCTTCTTTTTCAAGAAACCATATCTTTTAAATGGCAAGGATTCTATTGAGCATATTCTGATTTCAAATGAAGCAAAAGGCACCCAATGTAAATGGACATTTTAACTTTAAACTTCTCCACATCAAAATAAAATGGTAAGGTTAGAAGTGAAAAATTGTCCCTAGCTGAACAAAAATAAGCAGATATCTCATACATTATCATTTTAGCCTTTGCCATGATTGGGTGAGCTCATTTGGTTAGTTAAAAGAAAAGATAGTGGATCTTCTTTTTCAGGGGTCCATATCCTTTATATGGCAAAGGTCTCATTGAGTATACTCTGATTCCATTGCAAGTGGCCTATAACCATAAACAAGAAAAATTATGGAATTATAGAGCCATTGCAAGTTAAAAAGCTTAAGTAGTTTGGATCCTAACTTTCTTTCAAAAGACACTCTAGCACATTACATCAATGTTGTTTAGATGTGTTTGGAGATTTACATAGTCTTCAAGTTCGAGATGCACCCTTAGAATTTGATGAAAAATCTAATTCCACAATTGACAAGATGATATTAATGATTTAACTCTTTAATGAGTTAGCTATCGATGATTTGATCAAGCTATCTTTCGGGTTTAAAGACTACTTTATTTGGAAATAAATTAAAATGATCTCCAGATGTAGCGGTCTATAAACTTAAGCTTGATACCATTTCAATAAACTAAGCCCTCGATGACTGTGGTCAATTCCAAATGAAAAACAAAATTGTGCTAAATTAAAAGTTAGAAAATGATGGTTATTCATAAGATGAAAAGGTTCTTCGTGATTAGCTAACATCATTATATGACCCACATCTTGGGAATAGGTAGAATCTTTACCTTCAAAATGGGTTCATATTACCTATATTTTATTTTAAAAATAAAAAGGCTTTCATGCATAAGATAATCCTTCTTCAGGATAACTTATCTAAAAATTTTCAAATAAAATAATTCTAGAAAAAGAAAATTTTAAAGCATATGGTATGACATTAATCTTTATAAGAATGTTCTATTATAGAGTCATATCATCCAGTTTCAACATATTGGGGCAATTTAACAAAAAGGGTCATGATCAAGATTTCTTATAATCTCACTTTCAATTAGGTAGAAGGTTGTATTGAAAATCTTGTCAAAAAAAGAAAAGAAAAGAAACTTCAATATGACTTGAAGGATAATCATGTTACTATATATAGAGTCTTGAAATTTACTTTTGAAGTAATTTCAAAGACCTTGTAGTAAAACGTAGAAGGATCAAAAATGCAAAAATAAGAAATTAATTAAAGACAATTATGAAATTTCATTTCCTATAATAATAAATCAACTGAAGAAATTCAATTTCAAACTTATCAGGAGAATCTTAATTTCTCTAATAAGTTAATCCTTTCAATTCCCTTATTGATTAGGGATATAAATAAAATAAAATTTTCTCTATGAGAATCCAAAAGATTATCCTGATTCTCATTCACTTTAGAAAGCTTTGAAGGAATCTCTTGATCTTTATTGAATCTAAGAGAAGGCCTTATAAGCTATTGATTCATGTCAACAAATTAAAAATAACATACATGTCCAAACAAAAAGAAAAAGAAATTCCATTTGAGAAGCATTGGTTAACTTTGGTTCTTATTGCCTAAAAAACTACATAGTCATATGCAAGCTCAAAGAGGTAGAATTCTCAGGTTATTACCCTATGATGACTTGCCTTTAATGAATTAGACATCTAGCATGGTTCATTATAACTTTGAGATAAAAAGAAGAAAGAAAGAAAAATGATGAACTTCTATGCTCATGGCATAGTAAAGAATTGGGTCCAAAATATACCTATGTCTTCCTTCAAAAATAAATTCCAACTCTTTGAAACCTCCTTCACTAAACTTTTGCATGTGCAAGGAGTATTAGTGAAATCAAGAAATGGAAGCAAACCTTTCATCACCCTTTCATCAAGCTAGACTAATCAAGTAAGGATTAAGTCTATGAGACTCTTGCTTTTAGTTAAAACTTTCAAGGATTAGGAATAAGTCACTTTGACCCCTTTTCCTCATCTATGTCACCTATAGGATAGGATCAAGCCCTTTGTGGCACCTTTCCTATACATGACTTGAGATGAGAGCAAGCCATCTGTGGCACCTTTCTCATGCCCTTCTAGGTTTGGAGCAAGCCCTTCGTGGCACCATTCATACTTTTGGGTACATGATTGGATCAAGCCATCAAGGCCCCTTTCATGTTACACTAGTGAGTTTGATTGGATTAAGTCTTTATGACCCCTTTCTATTAGCCAGAAAGATATAGGTCCCTTAGTCGACCTTCTTTCTAATCATATAAGAGTAAGTCCCCAGTTGGCATCCTATTTTGAGGATTGGATCATGTATTTAAGGACCCCTCTCCTCCTTTCAGTTAATTAGGATGGATCATGCCCTTAATGACCCCATCTTATTAGCTAATCACATAAGATTAAGTCCCTAGCTAGCATCCTATTTTGAGGATTGGATCACATCTCCCCTTTCCTCTTTTCAGCTAATTTGGATGGATCATTCCCTTAACGACCCCATCTTATTAGCTAATCACATTGGAGTAAGTCCCCAGTGGGCATCCTATTCAAAATTCTAAGGAATGGAATCAAGCCATTGAAGGCCCCATTTCTTTGAACTACTTAAATAGGATCAAGTCCGTGTAACCCATGTTTAGTAGTCAAAGAGTAGTGGATTAGGATCAAGCATTTCAAGCCTCTTCTCTCCAGCATAGCTTTGAGGATTGGATCCTATTTTTAAAGACCCCTCTCTTATCTTTAGCTAACTAGGATGGATCATGCCCTTAACAGCCCCATCTTATTAGCTAATCACATGAATCACACTCCGAAGTAAAGATAGGTATACATATACCTATCTTTCACAATCAAAATCAAAATAAAATTCAAATCAAAAATTAAAATCATGAATTGGAACCCCAAGTTTATACTTGAACGTTGATCAATCTGGTCAACACCAATATGTACAGTCTATTCTAGCTGATCCACTACACATATTGGGGGTCCATTTGTTGACCTCATTTTTGGATAAGGATAGTTTGGCAATTAGGAGATCCTAATCTCAAATAAGATTATCCTAATTCAATGCTTAGGACACTAAGCTTAGTGACCTAGGGAATTCACCTTGGGTTGGATCTAACCTATTTGGCTTAGGTAGGATCAACTCAAGCATCCAAATTCAAAATCAATTAATCAAATCAACAATCAATAATCAATCAAGATGATTAAAAATCAAATTACATTTAATTTCAAAAGTACCCTTGAGTTGATTTTGAATTGGATCAAGCAAAAATCAAAGCACTTAGTTGGATTCAAATGGAATTAAATCTAATCTCAAATCCATTTTGAGATTAATTTGGGTATATCATACTTTAGTCCAAACTAAGATGATAATGACATATTTCATGGAAATAATAAAAGCAAAATAAAAAAGGGGAATTAAAAAATGGAAAATGGGAAGAAAGAAAAATTCCAATTTCCTTCTTCCACTTTTTCCCATCCTCATCCCATACCACCTCCTAATGAAAGATGGCTTCCTTTAAGTGAAGGAGGCAATCAAGGAAAAAGCCAAGAGGCATTTTGGCTTCTTCGAGAAAAAGAAAGATAAGAAGGAGAGGAAATAAGGTGAATAGTGCTCGACAAAAGTAAAGGAAGAATATATATACACAAACTCAAGCCAAATTGGCATTCCAACACCTTGAACACTCAAAACTAAACTCAATTGAAGCTTTTCCCACTTCTTAAGCTATTGGAAATAGTGCAAACCACTAAAGCCATTGTATAGAGAAGTAGCTTGGTGGAGAGATCAAAAGACAAGGAATTGACTCAATTCCTTTGGCGCACAATCATCTTTCGAAGAATTGAAGCTATAGGAATCAATTCTGAAGCCAATCGAGCAATAGATTAAGGTATGCCATTAGCACAACCCTCATCTTTCTTAAGCAATTCAGTTTTCATAGGAAATATTACTTTCAAGTTGATCAAACCTATAGAATCATATGATTTTTTTCCACGATCGTGTAGCAGTTAAATCACATGATTTTGTTGCTTAGATCAAAAGATATTAGCAAAACATGTTAGACAGTTCTCGACTCTCACAGGAAATGAAGAAGATGATCTCCAGACCGTCCGATCCATGTATTTGTATCGGACGGTCCAAATCTAAGCGTGTGATCTGATTTAAATTTCTTAAGGACTGTAAGGGACGATTTAGACTGTCTGATCTGCAATTGGATGGTCCAGATCTAGGCGCACCATCAGATTAAATTCCTTAAGGACCGCGGGGATGATTCGGACCTTCCGATTTGCGATTTGATGGTCTAGGATCGTCTCGCATTTTCAACGCACCGCGTGACACACATTTTCGATGCGGGACGGTGGGATCACTATGGATCGTCCAATTTTTGATTGGACATTCCGTAAATGGTCCTCCATTTTAACTCTGCCACGTGGGTCCCTCCCGCTTAAAAAACTATTAACTTTAGTTAATTAATGGTTTAATTAATTAATTAAAAACCTAAAAACTTCAAACAATTATATAAAATTAAAGAAAAATCCAAAATTATAAATAGAGCTCTATGGATTCTTCTTGATGAGAGGAATCAATAGAAATTAAAATCCCTAATTTTTATTGGGTAATTTTCCCTTAATTTTGGTTTAATTGAAAATTTTTAAACTCTAATTACTCTCAAATTAATAATCCAATTAATTTGAAACTTTGGGAAATAAAATTAAGCTTAAAACATACCTTAGGTACAATTTGGATATTTAATTCTCTGAATTCAAGGTAAATTATAATTTCATATGTTTAACCTTTAAATTAATTAAATTAATTATCCTTTAATGAAATAATTAGAAAACTTTAATCTAATAACCTTAAATCAACATAATAAATATTAATGAACATCAAAATATTAATTAAACCTAATCAAACCTATATAAACCTAATAGGTCACTAATTAACTCAATTAGGTAATTAAAAGAATTAAATAATTTAATTAAATAACCTGAATTTAATTAATTCATAATAAATAAACGAGTTAAGCAAACATTATGCATAAATCCTCATTGGAAAGGTATTTCAGTGAGGCATTAGCGAAAAATAAAATCTCTTAATGAATTTTAAATACACAGGCTTAATTTAAGTTTTAATGAAATAATTAAAATATTAATTACATCCTAATTACATCTCTAATCAAGTTGAAACTTTATAAATATAAAATTGGCATGTAACCGCACTTTTCATAGTTATCTCAAACCCAATTGGTTTATAAATCTAGAATTCTTGATTTTCCAAACTTCTAGGTCAATATGAACTAAATAATAATTAAGAAGAATCATTAATTCATTGAATCAACAAATAAATTGAACTAATCTAAAATAAACATCAGAAATACTTAGGTAATTGTTCAAAACTTCCTAAGTCAAAGAATTTAGTCAAATATCAAATTTATAAGAAAATCAATACTTAATGAAATTCAAACATAATTAAACAACTTAAGTTAAGTTTAATGAAACCACTCATCCTTAATGAATTTAAATAATGAATCTTAAACCTAGGTTAATTAAATCAAATTAAGAATAATCTATGAACAAACCTAAGGTATTAATTTATTAATAAATTTAAACCTTAAGCTTATAAATCCATGATTTAATATCTTAAGTTAAATTGAATGAAGTCAAACTTAAATCAAACTCTTTAAATTAACATAAGCCAAATCAAATGAAATCCATATAACTTAATTCAAAATAAAATAAATCAAACAAATTAAATCAAATAAAGCAATTTAAATAAATAAAATAACATAAATCAAATCCAAACATAAATAAAATCAAAAAGATTAATTAAAATATTTAAGGATTTTAGTTAGACTTTTGGAAACTTCATTAGGAATTATGATGTTGAATGGAAAGAGCTCCATCTAAAAATGGAATCATTCCATTTTTCATTCTTGAAAACCTATACAACTATAACCAAATAAAATGAACATAAAATGGGAATTAAATCATTAAGTCACTTGAATTGAAACCACCCAAAGATAAAAATTAAACAAATTCAAACTTCAAACTTAAACTTAAAGGCCTAGCAAAGCCTTACCACACAAACCCCACTTCTACACACACTAGATTACTTAGGTCATGACTCTAGATTTAGGTTAGATCATTCTATGATTATCTTTTAATCTCATGTGATATGTTGTGTTGTGCTTCACATGTGTGTGTGGTGTATTACTTTAGACTAGATGCCTAGGTTTGTTCGTTAGACTGGAAGTTAGGGCATTCTTTCTAGATTTAACACTCTTTTCTACAGGGGACTGTGTTAAAGGGGTCACTATAATAAATAAATCATAAAATTTATGTTTGCTTATATGTGCTAAAAATCCCTTAACATAGTCCATAGGACAGGTGGGCTTGGCAAGCAACTAATGCTAAACCCATATGTTTGTAAAATATAAATTATTTTGTGTGTTATGTGTATTTCCTAACATTTATTTTGCAGGGCTTAGGATTTCCTTTGAATTTTAAATGTAACTTTGAGCTTAGATTAGGATCTATGAGGTCTAGGACAGAGACCCAACCAGGAGATGGTGCAGTGGTCCCATGTGGAGCCCGATCGATGTCCCTGAACAAGGAGACTTTCCTAGAAAGAAGGCCCATAGATCTGAACTTGTAGTTCTAGGTGTAAGAGGCGAACTGCCCATTTTTCTTTCTTCTGAGTGTACAACGCCATGATTGGCCTTTTCCTTATATAATTTAATTTGGCTTAATTTATTTTGGGTGTGCAATAGAAATAGAATGCTTTTCTTAAGTTTTTTTTCGTGTTATGTTTGTGCTGTGATGAATGCCTAAACGTAGGCTCATAGGATAAACTAAATTTTCTACCCAACTAAATCAATTGAAGCATGAAAATAAATATAATTCATAATCTTCATATAAAAGCCTAGGCCATTAAAGCAGAATAAAATATGTAGCAACCCCTTAGCTGGATGTTTTAATATCATGCATAAATCATATTGTTTCACTCTTGATTAATGAAGGACTTCCATCCTTGCCAGAGAACATGGGCTTGACCTTTGAGAGCCTATGATGGAAGTACACATTCTTCTATTCTGATTTTGCCCATAATCTTTTTCTAATTATATGCAATAGGCATAAATTACATTCTTATGGCTTAAAATGAATCTTGAGTGAAAATTTATTAAAATTTGAAAAATGTGCATTAGTTAGGTGCATCTTCATACCCTACATGATCATAGGGATTTGAGAGTAAGTCTAAGTTCATAGATTTCTTTCCTAAAACTGCAATAACCTAGCCATCTTGCATTCATATGATTTAGCCTCATGGTTTTAAAATGCTTAGGTGGTGCGATAACCTTCTCCAGGCAAGTTATAAGTCCAGAAGAGTCAAGGATAGGTTAGTTCCCTCAAGTGAGGAGAATGGCTAATGATTCTTAAGGATAGAATTAGGTCGAGCATCTGACATGTGTCACAAGCACCTGTAGACTAGATTCTAAAGCATCCTTTAGGAATAAGTCTTCTACCCAAGGAATTTTTACAGTCTTGTGCTGCTAGAATCTAAGTCATAGATTTCTAAGAAAATGATAACTTGAAATTTAATATTAAATCTAAAATTTGAAGCCCAATTATAGGACAGTTGAAATGTCTACTGGGCATCCCAGTATTAATAGACATTTCCTACTTTTTTTCATTTGACTCATGAAAATAACTCTCTCTAATTTGGACCTCTCCCAATTGAATTTCCCAAAATCAATCCTTTGAAAGCTACCTTAGTAGTCTTTAGGAATAACTACTTATTTCTTTAATCGAGAGTATTCTTAGGAAGAGACCCTTCCTAAGATGTAATTAACTACAGAGGCTTGCCTTTATAGGGAACCATGATCCAAGGATAAAATAGACCCTGTTCTACTTTTCCATGTAGTTTAGGGAAAAATTCTCTGGTACATGAAAGACCCATTGGCCTTAGGAGTCTTTTATTGAAATGATTGAATCCATTACACGAGAGCATGTTTATCTTTCGAGATAATATGTTTATTCCTTAATGTCATATTTGATCATCAAAATAAAATATTACTAAAATCTATGTGGTGTCATTTCTTTTCTTTATTCTAGAAAAAGAACCAACATGATCGAGGTAGGTAGCTTCTGAGTGAGGCTGTGAGAAGCTTTGAGCTTGATTTGGGGTAGAGTGCTCCAACCAATGCATGCAAAGGCATCGACTCGATCGATCTACAATGCTCAATAAGAATTGAAGATGATCTTGGTCAAGGAGTAGGAGGATGGTGTGGATGCAAGAAATTTTAATTTGATCAAGTAGGGGAGGAGTATTGTCAACGAATCTATTTCAATTTGCTTGCTCGGGAGGAGGATTGTCGATCGAAGAGGGATTGGGAACAATTAGAATCACTTGAGAGGGATGTGGTCATGGCTTGATTCAAGTTTAGTTGAACTCACATATGGACTTAGGATGGAAATATAAATCCAATTACAAGTGGTTTGGAGCCAAATGGGTTTTGGTTCATATGACAATTTCTCAAAAAGGGTCAACATACTTGGGTTGACTTATGTTTAGTTTGACAATTATGGTTTATGTTTACATTTGGGTCAATAATTGTAGGAATGATTGAATCATAAAGAAATCCATGAGTTTTGGGTTAATTTGGATATTATTTAGCAAAGTTCAAGAATTTGGCTAAAAGGGCTAAAATTAGAAATTTGACTTGATTTAGGTTTGGTTTTGGTCATTTGGATTTATATTTCATTTAAATTTGTGAATATAAATGAAGGTATAAATGGTTCATGAGAAAATCACTTGAGTTTGGAGTGATTTAGAAGCAAATTTGACCAAATCAATCAAAAAAAGGCTAACTTGGATTTTGATTTGGTTTGATTTATTCTAATTTAGTATGAAGGATTTCAACGTGGATTTCATTTATATTTTTGAATATAAATAAATGAAAGATTAATTTATAAAGGAATCAACCAAGTTTGAGTTGGTTTGAATGAGTTTTGACTAAGCATATGAAGGTGGTTCACATGGCTTGGGAAGAGATTTTGGAATTTAGAATCATAGATTTCAATCAGTAGGAGTTAATTTAGAATTTATAATCTTGGATTCAGATTTTATTTGAGATTGAATTTGATAATTGAGAAAATCAATTGGATTGGGGTTGATTTGAATTTGGTTAAGGCTAGGTCCATAAGATAAAATCAAAGGGCTTAGGAAGCGATTTGTAATTTGAATTTATTGGATTTCAATCATTAAATTAAATGATTGAATTTGATTTGGGAATTGATTTGAGATTAAATTTGATAATTTAGAAAATCAAGATTGGGTTTGATTTGAATTTAGTTAATCTAAGTCTAAAAATCAGGAAGGGATTTGGAATTTGAATTTAATGATCGATTTCAATCATTTGATAGGTGGATTTATTTTAGAATTTGAATTGGGATTTGAGGTTTGGTTTGAAAGAAGGAAGCAAGAATTAGGTTTAGGCTATAGGGTAAGCAAGTCCTCCTAAATCCCTAAGGCACAACTTATTCCCATAGCTAATTCTTCTGAGTCTCTAGGGTTAGGTTAAGTGTTCACCTAATCACTAGGAAGTATCTTAAGACTAAAGAACCTAGTGTCTATAAAGTCTCAGATCTATGATGAGTTGAAAGTGATAGCTCAACAAAGCCCAATAAGCGTATGATTGACGACACACTTGTAATTGACCAAAATGATCGAACGTCCAAGGATTGCAAACACTAACAGAAATGATCTACTCCTAAACTCGAGATGTAGAAGGAATTAACATCTTAGTGCAATGCAACTCAACTCACGCCAAGATCATAAGGGAGGAAGAAGGGATCCACCAAGGGATTAAGCAAGTTAACCTTCCACTGGGAAGCGTGTTCAAAGTTATCTACTAAGGATAAGAGGTTATTATGATATGATTTGGGAGAGTATTTACTGGGGATTAGAATGTATAACCCACTAGGGATAGATGCATGAACCTTTCACTAGGGAAGTAGGTTCAGGTTATCCACTAGGGATAAAGATTTGATGAAATTTCTTGTGAGGGTGCACTCACTGGGGAATGCAGGTTTGTATGGGATTTAATTGACTAAGAGAGATTGGGATGATCTATGTCTTATTGGGGAGAATTTAGTTGATTGTTTATTTAAGTTTAAATTTTATGATGGGCCCTGTCAGTTTGCGATGGACTGCAGTAAGATGGGCTATGTCGGCCTTGGCCTATCTCAGATTTAACAATCCAAAGGGGTAGTCCACCAGCCACATGGTAGAACTATCTGACCTAAGAGGTTACCTTTCGGTGTACAATGACTATGCTAGGGATAAAGTGTAGCAGACTTGCATCTCCAAAAGTAAGGTACAACCGCTAGTGGGTGATACATACAACAACCCAACCTAGGGCAACTATTGAATGAATGCCACGGGACTTATATCGACTTGGAAGTAGTGATAATGTCATTTGATTGAATTTTATTTATTTTAATATCATTTGTTATAATTTGATGAATCTCGTCAGTGTGCGATGGATCTACTCAGAAGGGCCAAATATCAGCCTAGACTTGTCATAGATTTATAAATCCAAAGGGATAGTCTACCGACCGTGAGGTAGAAGTAACCAACCTATGGGATGCCTTTCGGTGTGCAATGGTCAAGTTAGGAATAAAGCGTGGGGACTCATATCCTCCTACACAAGGAACCACCAGGGCTATCGGTCACTTACATAACAAATTGAACCTGACCTAAGGTCGTCAATGTCAGAAAGAATCGTAATAGACTTATATCTTTCAAAGCAAAGACAACCGTCAGTGATTGGTGGCATAACAAGTTGAACTCGACTGGGAGAGACTTGAGAGAGTGCCGACGGGGGACTTATCTCAATTCAAAGTTGAGCAATTTCTATAGATAATGCCCTGATAGGATGTCGCTGGGAAAGGGTTGGGGCTTGAATTGTAATCCACAAGCGAGGATATATTTTGTTATATGTTTACGTGGACCTCACAGGGGCCACCGAGAAGGAGCTCATATTTAGACATTCTAGAGGGAGAATCCCACATCAGCTGAACAAATTCTCTAGCCATAGGGGTGGCTACTAGGAAAGGGGGACTGTCAATCCAAAAGTAACCCAAGTAGTGTCTAAATGGGATCACTAAGGACATGATCCAAATAGAGTGCCCACAGGGGAGGTGCCACTGGGGGCATTATCCAAAACTATGTAAAAGAAAGTCTGTAGGTATTTGATGGCCAACTCAAGGAGAAAGCGCAAGGTCTCACATCTACCAAGAGTGATGTAACCACCGAGTGGGTCACCATCAGTATGGCGATAACCAACCAACCTAAGGTGCTCGTCGGTTTGCGATAATTATTCTAGAAAGAAGGTGTGTGCGCTTACATCTCTCTAAAGTGGAATTAATTGTCAGGATAGTCTCTCTTCGGTGAGATAGGGGCTATCCGACCTAGGGAGACTACTAAGCGAGGAGTCCTGTGTAAGGACCAAACCCAAGCTTGAAGTAGTCCAGAGGAAAGGAGCCACTGGGGGACTTACCCTAAACCTAAGATATACTTGACCCAGTCAGTGCATGGTGGCTAGTCCAAGAAGAAAGCATGTAGGCTTACACCCTCTTAAACAAAGTCAACATGGGGTAGCTTACTAGCTGCGCAGTAAGGCCTACCAAACTAACAAGTCACTCATTGGTTTGCAATGGTCAAGTTAGGAAGAAAAAGCAAGGACTCACATTCACCACGCAAGGGACCACTGGGGTGATACACTAACAAGGTAGCATATCGACCCGACCTTGAGCAGCTAAAGAGTGAGTGCCACGAGGTGCTTTCTCCCACATCAAAATAACTCGAGGCAAAAATATGTGTTCATTTGTGTTATGAAAGAGGGAATATGATGTCGCTTAGGTTCTCTTACACCTACCCCAAACACGTAGAAATGTGACTCCACCAAGAAAGGATGTCTCTTGGGTTCTCTCTTTTCAACTTATTTGTGTAAATAAGATACCTCTTAGGTTCTCTTACACCTAACTTGATAGCATGTGAGGATTATTTGTAGTTTATGTTTATGTTCTAGAGGGATTGGATGCCACTTGGGTTCTCTTATAGCTACCCTAGCCACGTCGTGGCAGATTCACAAGCAAAAGATATTTATAATACATAAGAGATGGAATTTGATATGAAAAGGAAGTTTTATTGATGATTATATTTAAACAAGATTTATGGATTATATTTCTTTAGGTAGAGCCCGTTGATTGGAAGCATAGGGCACTCTCCCTTATAGTTTATAAGCTGATAAGATCCTCCTTGGTAGGCCTTCCCTATGGCAAAAAGACCTTCCCAAGTGGGTTCAAACTTGCCTCCCATATTTTGACTAGCAATAATGGTCTCCTTAGAACTAAAATAAGCTCTCCTACTTGAAAATCTCTAGGACCAACTTGTTGTGAGCTTGAATTATTTTAGCTTTATATAACTCGAGGTTATAGCATTCCTGGAGGCCTCTCTCCTCCAAACCTTTGAGCCCTTCTAATCGTAGCTTGGTGTTATGCTATGTAGTAATCTTACTACCCACAGTTATCCTTAGTGATGTGAGTTGGACTTCTAAAGGTAGAACTACTTCTAACACATACACTGAGGAGAATGGGGTAGATTGAGTTGGAATTTTGTATGTGGTGCAGTATGCCCACAAGGCTTCAACCAACTGCTAATGTCACTATCGCTTATTATCGTCAAGCATCTTCTTCAGTATTTGGATGAGAGTTTTGTTGAATGCTTCTGCTAGATCGTTTGCCCTCGGGTAGTAGATGGTAGATTATATTCAATCTATGTTGTGTCTCTAGACAAAGCTATTGATCTTAGTGCTCTTGAATGAAGTACCATTATCAGATATAATTCATCGAGGTATCCTGAATCTTTATATGATATGGTTCCTGAAAAATTTGAGCACATGCTGAGCTGTGACCTCTCTAAGTGGGATTGTCTCCGACCACTTGAAAAGTTGGTGGCTAGAATGAACCGGTGACCATTGGAAGAAGGAGGATCGATCATACCCTCTATGTCAGTGCTCCAATACTCAAATGGTCACGAGGCCAATGTAGGATGTAGAATGTTGGGTGGTTGATGCAGGATCACACCGAGCACCTAACATTGGTGGCATCTCTTAGCTACATCTATGTAGTCTTTAATCATTGAAGGCCAGTAGTATCCTGGTCGCTTTCCTTCGACCGACTAATGAGCTCCACATAAACCTGAATATACCTTTGTCATGATCTTATAGGCTTCGTGTTTGGCTAAACAATGTAACCATATATGATCGAAGGATCACCGATATAGGGTGCTATCCGCAAGAGCATAAGAGAGAGCTCTCTACTTCACTTGATGGGCTAATGACTTCTCTTGAGATAGTTTGCCTGTATTTAAATAATTCACAAATGGTTGCCTCCAATCTAACTCGTCATCCTTTTTGGCAACGACAACCTCCCCTTCAAGAGAGAGTCTTTCAATGAGTCCAACATCAATAAGGGATAAGACTTGTCTATTTTGGACCTTTATTAGAATGGACTCATCTTCCGTACATGACAACTCCTTGGCAAGCTTGTCTAATGCATCTGCTACAATATTATCTCCTTGAGGAATCTTATAGATAGTGACCATTGGGATTTGAGCCAACAACTCTATGGTATACTTGTGGTAATGATAGAGCTTTAAAATTTTGTAAGATCCAGCAATTTGGTTGATGAGGAGCAGAGAATCTCTAAAGATGTTGATGCTCTAGACGCATAGTATAATGACTAACTCTAGATCGGCAATCAGAGCCTCATATTCGACTTCATTATTGGTGCATGGATTGGACAGATGATATGAGAATCTTATCACATCGCGATCCAGAGTTAGGAGAACTATTCCAACCCCTATCTTTCTTAGGAGAGTAGATCGTGGTTCTCCTTTTTGAAAGGAAGCTGCACCATCAAAATACATCTCCCAACGGTGAATTCTAGTATCTCCTAAGTTCATGATTTGTTCATCAAGGAGGTCATCTATAAGCGAAGAATCACCAAAAAGTGGGTGTGCTGCTAAGAAATTTGCTAGTGTTTTTCCTTTCATAGCACAGAGGGGTATGATTGTAATGTCGAACTGCGACAAAATCGTGGACCATCATGTCAACCGTCTAGAAATTATTGGCCGTGTCATGAGATATTTTAGTGGATTGATCCTTGGGATCAGATTTGCCTTATGAGAAAGCATGTAATGCCATAACTTTTGGGATGCAAAGATTAAAGCTAGGCATGCTTAGTTTGCCTCAACAAGGATTAGACGATGACTAAGGTAGTAGAGTGCATTTTCTTTGCCTTCATTATTGGTTTGAGCCAATAAAGCGCCAAAAGAGTGTTCTAATGCAGCGATGTAGAGGACGAACGATTTACCCGGGATAAGGGCCACTAAAATTGGCAGTGTCATCAAGTAGTGTTTGATGTCATTAAAGACATGCTGGCACTTGTCATCCCACTTGAACTTGGCATCCTTTTTTACAAGTGCTAAGAATGGCTGGCATTTTTCTGATAAGTTGGATATGAAGCATCTTAGCTATGCCAACCGCCTTGAAATGATCTGAGTTGAGTTAGACTTTTAGGGGGTGGCATTTCTAAAATAGCCTTGATCTTCTCTGGATTAATCTCTATTCCTCGATATCGGACAACAAACCCAAGGATTTTATCTGAAGATACTCCGAATGTACACTTTAGGGGATTCCTTTATGAGGTTAAATTATCTTAACCATTTGAAAACTACTCTCAAGTCAAAGATATGGTCTTTCTTTTCTTTGCTTTTGACTACTAGATCATCAATATAGCATTCAACTTGATGATGAATGAGTTCGTTGAAGATCCGAGTCATGGCCCGCTGATATATAGCACCGACATTTTTAAGGCCGAAAGGCATGAGCTTATAAAAATAGATTTCGATCGGGGTTTGAAAATTAATATTTCTTTCATCTTCAGGAGCCATCTTTATTTGGTTATAGCCAGATGACCCATCCATAAAGGAGAATACTTCATGAGATGAGGCAATGTCCACCATTAGCTCTAAAGTGAAAATTCATCCTTAGGACATGCCTTATTTAGATCCTTAAAATCGACACATAAGTCAATTTGGCCAACCAGGTAAGATATTTTTCTTCCCTGATAAAGCCAGCATAGATCAATTTCTTGATTTCAGAAAAGACATGTTACTCAATTTCTAATCGCATGCATCTAGGAGTCTACTTGATAAGGTTAGCATTAGGATTTATTGCTAGTGGACTTCTACATCAAGAGATAAACTAGGAATTTCTTCATAACTTCATGCAAAATAGTCCTTAAACTCAGCTAATAGCCTAACTAAGTCATTGGTTTCTTCTTCATTCAACAAGGAACTGATGTATGTTGGGCGTGGATCTTCTTTTATTCCTAAGTTAATTTCTTTGAGTTTGACTCAAACTTTTGCAGTGCATCCTTGACTTCAAGATCATTTGGATCATCTGAAGTTTTTAAACACACCTCCTCATAAGAGTCAGCATTATTTAAAAAAAAACCTATCATACTCCAAATGATTGGTGATGACTAGACAATGGTTGTCATCATCGGCTGGTCCCACTTTGTCGAATTCTAGTCCCGATCTTGATTGAGAATATCTGCTTTAGTTGTCCCATAGTCATTCGAAGTAATCTGACCTATTCTTAGACCAAGTATATGGGATTAATCTCTTCTTTGCTAAGTTAATAACACAAGGCGAATACCAATCAAAAGGTAATTGTATTAAATCATTATAAGAATCATCCTCAAGTTCTACATCAGCTTCTTGAATTGAGGATGATGCTCCCAAAAAAAATCTCTTTGGCTTGACATCTATGGATGACATAGGGGCCTCCTTAACTACTAAACCTTCAACTTTCTAAAAAAAAAAAGTAAAGTTAAAGCTAAAGTTTCCAACTGCTGCCTGACTGTTCTACATAATAGTGATTCAAATACATTCATACTTTGCAAGGAGGCCTCGTCTTCAATGTTTTTTGGCTCAAATGTCACCTCCAAAGAGACCTACTGAGAGGGGTTGGTCGGCATGCTAATTACATGAGATTCATCCTCCGAACTGGACTCTAAGTCTATGTGGATAGCGGGGGTACTCTTGTGAGCTGGAATATAGCTCTTACCAGCTGGCCACCAGTAAGGCGGTCTTCTACTATGGAACTGGCTTTAGATCAGCCTCTGCCTCTACCTTGTGGGGGTCGAGTCATCATACCCATGTGTTCGTATGGAGGAACGAACTTTAGGCGAAATCTAATATATGGCTCTACTTTTCCTGTTCCGATTCTTTAGTTATATTTTCATTTTCTTTTCCTTTTTTCTTTTGTTTTTCTTTTATTTTCTTCTTTTTATTTTGCTTTGTTTTATTTTGTTTTTGAACTTTCACCAAGTTCGCAAGGATAGACTTTTTCATTTGGAGGAAGATAGTAAGATGCATCTTCATATATCACGACCTCTCTAACTGAGAATGGCTTCAAGTCTCCTTTGACACGATACTTGATTCCACCTTTTCAAAATTTGATGCACTGATGTAAAGAGGATGAAACTTTGTTGTTCCCATGTATCCAAGGCCTATTGAGCAAAGCAGTGAACGATGTATCTGAATCAATTATGTAGAACTTGGCTTCTATCTTCTAGTCATCTATCTCTAATGGCAACACTGTGGAGCCTAAAGGTCTCTCGCATTGCTCATTGAATCCTCTCAATATCATTCGATCTCTTTAGAGTTCGGAGATGTCAATCCTTAAGTAAACAAGGGGCTTTAGACTCATAATATTCACTAATGCACCTGAATTAACTAATACCCGGAGAGACCGCCCATGTCCACTGTGATGTATAGGGGGCGGTTATGCTTTGTTGTCCCCAAAAGAAGGTCTTCATCAGTGAATGTAACTCCACGAATTTCTCTTGACAAACATGCCTCCTCTCCAATAGCGGTCAACTTAGCTAAGCATATTTCTGGATCAAGAAGAGCTTTGATCAATGACTCCCTCATCTCTTTGGATAAGACAAGGGCATCATATATGCTTAGTTTAGCTAGCAACTTTCTTAGGTGAGCGAGGACATTGTAGTCAACTCTGGACTGGTCCTCCATAAGCATATCCATAGGTGGAGCATCCTATGGATGGGCTTCTTGATCACTTGAACTAATGACTTGTTTACCCTAAGAGGTAGAACTTTGCCACTACGGAGGTTGGCTTCGGTGACTTCATAGGACGGTTTAGTGAAAAGTTCTACCTGCTCATCAGGTTCACCTATAGCTTCTCCTATTGGATCATCGGAGTCGGATGACTCCAAATCAATCTCAATGGGCGAACCCGGATGATTTAAGAATGGAATGGATAATCCATTTTTAAATCAAGAAGAAGAGGAGTGATTAAAACTAGACTTAGAGAGATACCTAAAGGAATAAACTCATGGAGATCATCAAGTGACAAATATGAAAGTTTTCTTTTCAATGATTTCTTAAATTTAAATGAAGATACAAAATAGAAATCAAGTAAAGTAAGCGGAGTGAGGGATTTGGCACCCCTCCTCCTCGATATAATACGTTGCTAAGAAGAGTTGGCTGGAGGAACTATAGCTGCAATTATGAAAGGAGTGTTGCACTCGGTCGGTGATTACACTACTATGCTATCCTGAGCAAGTGGAGGATGTCGTTGTTGCTGCTGGGCTTCTACCTCCTCAAGTTGTCCTTAGCAACTTGCAAACCTTCCTTAGAGTTGGAGGGATAATAGTTTGAATCGTGAAGCTATGCTCAAGCCAGTCTTTAAAAGGAAAATAATCTTCTAAGACATGTCCTAGCATGCGGTGGTAGGGATAATAGTTTGAATCGTGACTCTTACCACTTCCTCTAGCCTCTTAGGCTCTGGTAACTAGAAATCAGACTTTTTTAAGAGATTCTTAAAGATCTTCCTGACTACCTCTCTCTTGAATGAATTATGTTTATTCAATTTATCGATAAGAGTAGGTAAATGATAGCTACCTGGTGGCAAGTAGGAATACCGCATGATGATCGATGAGGATACCGAGGAGACTCTTTGGAGGCTACCGTGACAACCTAAGTGGGTATAATGGCGGTGTGGTGAGGAGGTGGTAGAGGATAGTGTTGAGCTCGAGGTATATATATATATATATATATATACACACCTATCAACTTTGTTTTTTTATACATTTATATTTAATTTGTATATATATTTTTGAAAATTTTTTTGAACAATTTAATCATTAAAATTTAGATATATCGTTAGAAAATGATACATTATTTTCACTAATTGATGTTATGGCTTATAACCACTATAATCAAATCATTGTCATCTACTACTAGCAAGTAGTTCGAGTTGACTAAGCTCAGGAGAGTTCATTTGACTAACCAAGGGGTTGAATTATTAGATCTCATTCTCAATAAAAGATGTCACAATTAAAACTTCTGTTGGCAAATATTTTATATGTTACAATAAAAAGTACAAAGTTATCCCTCTTAAAATTTATAAATAAAATATAATTCTAGATATTCTAGATATCTAAAATTAGTCTAAAATCAAAAAGTCTTCTGAGCATAAAGAATTAGGGGTGTGCACTAGTCAGTTCAAATCTAAAATTTGAACCAAATCAATATTAAAAACAATACATAGTTTGAAATCACATTAATCAATTTTTGATTGTAAATACATAGTAATTTAGTTTTTATTTTTTGGTTTGATTTAAAAAACCAGTTAAACTGTATAAACTAAAAATAGATAAAAAAAAGTCATATATAAATATATAATCTTGATTGTAAATATTTAGTTTTTTATATATAATTGTTGGATTTCTAATTGTGTAAGAAAAGTTTAACGTATAAAATTTATTAAATTGTATTTTAGTTAGTTAGTTTATTAAAACATTAAAAAAAATTATTCTTTTTATATGCTATTTGGCTTAATAAAAAATCTAATTGAATAAATTAAATTATAGTTCGATTCGATTGATTCAATTTTATTTCTTATTTGAATAGTTAGATTATTTTAAGTTATTCGATTAAGTTTATTTGATTTAACAAAAAAAATAATCGAACTGATCAAATACACACTCCTAAAACTAGAAGCAACACCTAAGTTGCTAATCAGTCACTACTACTATTCTTAAAGTTATCCTTCCTCACTAAAGATAGTTCATGAGAAAAGGATTTCCAGTTATGATCAATTCCTATTGAATAATTGTTTCCATGATGTGAGATGTAATGCCCAATGTTTGGCGCTTCATGTTGCAATTGCCATTAATTATTTCAGTTTGCCGTTAAGGAGATAAGGCTGATGAATATGGTCGTGTCCTACTCCTTTATATTTGACCTTCTTCTCGCATATATTTTATTTTATTTAAGCCAAAATTTCAACCAAAGAATAGAACATTTTTTGTGCCATAAAGTAATCATTATCTGATATTTTTAACATTAAATATATAAATATATAAAAAAAAATGTGGCATATATGTAAATTTTCTTAATCAATATTAGATTTATTATTGTTGTGTGTCATAAATTTCATTACAGTATAGTAGAATTTTACACTTTAATTTTGTATGAGAGTCTAACACACACATAAATAATAAATAATAGAATAAAATATATCATAATTTTAGCGTAAAAAAATCCTAGAAAATAGTGAAAAATCACAGGATTTAGTGTAGCTAAAATGGTCCACTATATATATGTTTTGAAATACAAAGTTTCAATTTTCCGATTATAAGATTACAATACTCTATTTGAGAAATCAAGGCGATGAGAGTTCCAGAATCACATTATAATAGTTATACAATGGTGGTGTAATAATAGTTATCAACCGTGTTGTTTAATAGGAGATTGATGGTGCTTGAGATGATGATGGACTTCAACCTTCTTCTCTGATATTTTCACATCATTCTTCAAAGTTGTCTTGAAGCTTCATGCCCCCTCTCATGACGAAAATAATGTTCTATTTATAAGATTCTAGGAGAATCATTTGATAATTATAGTCAAAATTTTAAAACACTTCATCGGACGTTTTATATTGATTCTCTTGATCGTAAATAATATTTAGATAATTTGACCATTCAAATGATCTCTGATTTGAATAATCTTGGGCTCGTTAGATTTGTTTAGTCGAACTGCTCAATTCGACTATAAACACTCTAAATTTGGAGGTCATTGAACATCAAATTAATTTCTGAAAATTTCAAGTAGTTCTTTTTAACTTAATTTGATCTCATTTGAACTTGAATAAGATCATTTTGGCACTAATGAATAGGGCTGTCAAAAAAGCTCGTTGTTCAAATGTTTCGTGTTCGCTCGATATTTAGCTTTCTGCTCGTTCTAAATAAATGAGCAACACCTAAACAAATTTTCGCGATTTATAAATGAGTAACACAACAATCCTTTGTTCGATCGTTCGCCTCGATTTACTAAATAAATAAATAATTTATATTAAATTTTATTTAAAATATAATTTATGTCATTAAATATTTTAAAATTGATATTTAATTTAATTATAAAATTAGTTAAAAAATTTTAAATAAAATAAGCTAAAATATATTAGTAATTATTATTATAAGTTTTTTATAATTATACTTAATGTTTATCGTTTAGATTTTAGTTTTATCAGTTAATCCCAAAGTAGGAATTTATATTAACGGCCGGATTTAAAATAAAACAGCAAATGATACCCATTATTGCCTCTAGTCTCGACTCAGATTTCGAAGCCTCTCGAAGTCTCGACTCTCTAGTCTCTGCCTCTCGACTCTCTGCCCTAATCCTGTAAGTCGCTCGACTCCCTCTCTTGTCTCAGTGTTTTGGCCGCCGGATTTCTACTCTTCCTAGCAAGAGTCTTGCGAGTTGTGAGTCTTGCGAGTTGAAATGGTAATATCTGTATGGTGTAAATCGTGGATCTCCGATCTTCTATGGTTTGGTACGGATATTGTTTTCTTTTCTTTTACATCATCGGTTTCATGTTAAAAGCCCCATACATTGTGGTCGTGATATCCGGTTTTTTAGGGTTTGTGTAGAACACAATTTTCTTTTTTCTTTGGTCGTGATCTCGGTTTTATTCTTATTTTAAGCGCTTCTTTATTCTTACTATGGAGATGCGGGAGAACTGAGAATATGCATACCTTTATTTCACTTAACACATGCGTTGCTTTTATTCTTACTATGGTCTATAGAGATGCGCTTCTTTTATTCTTACTATGGAGGTTATGTTCATCATGTATTTTCGTGGTTTGATGTTACCGATCATATTTGGGACCGGTTGTAATCGTAATCTTTCGCAAACTATGGATGTCTTTCCTGTAGAATGTTGTGTATTATTTGAGAATTTGTGTTTCAAAGGAGAAATCATTCTATTATGCATACTATGAGAATGAAGTAATTACAAACTGCTGTATGATGTATGCTGTAATGTTGTATGTTGTACGGCTGTAATGCTGAAATAATGGAAACATGGAATGTGTTATGTGTAAGACCCCTTTTCCTCATATTCTAGTTCAGTTGCTCTTGCCGATTCAGGTAAGGTAGAATATTTATTTGAACTTGAGCTTGAGCTAATACCGCTTGATATTTGATCTATAGTGATGAAAAGAAATATTTATTACCTTTAATAGAATGCAATTCTATTTGATATTGTACATCTACTATGTTCTCGATATTTTTATGGCTGAAAAGTGTTTATCACTGTTGCTTTTTGAGGGTTTTCTTATCGGAATTGCTACTAGTCCGGATTTCAAAGATGGTTGGAGAAAATTACTTCAGTTGAAACTGTGATAGTATGGATTCTAATCATAGAGACAAACTCTATGAAAAGTTCTTGTAAGATCTCATAGATCAACCACTCTCTTAAGTATGTCTTTGATAGGTGCCTTACACATCGATATTCTTTTTTCATTGATATTGAAGAAGATGGTGACATTCTATTGCAGGGGCAGGATAGAATTTTTTAACAAAGTCATGCACTTTTCTTGGTTTCATTTCTGTACTCCAACATCGTTATACTTATCCTAAGCCTGCATCCAATGAGTAGTAAAACTTGTTCTCTTTGGTTGATGAAATTGGATTTTTTGTCATATTTACAAGAACCACGGTGAATTCATTAGCCAATCAACATAATTTTATTGTCCCAATATGCGCCATCTTAAAGTAAAACTTGTTCTCTTTTGGTTGATGAAATTGGATTGGATTTTGTCAGATATTTACGTGACTTGTGGAAAATCCCAAGCGGGACAATAGATCATCAAAGGTAAACCATTTTGTTCCGGACTTCACCACTTAAATGAATATTCCTATTGTCACTCCAAGAATAACGATATTAGTCACCGTTGTTTTAATATGCTTTTCTGTAATATGCAAAACCGTCAAGTTTTTCCTTCCTCACGAATTTATTTTCTCACTCTAAAGCCTTGCCCTATTTAATATGGCACCATCTTTCAACAATGTTTTGACTTCTTCAAGTCCATAAAACGAAAGGATAAAGTTGGATGTAGTTCTAAACATTTACTTTGTTCTGTTAAAATCGAATATGATCACCGCATTTAGTTTATGACTAAATAGCTACATAAGCTTTGTTTTCTATTTTTCTTATATTACGCTTTTATCTTGACAAAGATAATTGATCACGCCCTCCGTGTCGCTTTCTTTGAATTTATTTGTCTAATACCGTAGACTATGATTTTGTATTCTAATTAGACTTATGTCAATAAAATTCTATCTAATTGGTTTTTTCCCCTTCGCGTGCAAGACAAGGTCGATCTTTGAATTGTGTTACCGCTTAGTTATTGAGTAATGAGTTACTAATAGATGATTAAACGTAAATATTTTGACATCTAACAAGTGACTAGGTCGACCTTTTGAAAGAGAGTTCATGGGCCTTTTTTTAAAACATTTCTCCAAAAGAATAGCATGTATAATTATTATTCTTGAATTCTCTCTTTCCTATGTTGCACAAGTTTTATAAGTAGCAGCAAAGAAATTATGATTAATAATATTGATCTACAATCTATAGGACTACTTGATGATCTTATTTGATTAGATTTTATGATTATTTGTAGAACTAATCAAGATTAAAGAGGCATATATACACATTTTTCTCTTTTTTAGTTCTCTAAATTTGTAAAATTTTACACTTCACCTCACTTGTTCGGTATGACCAATGGTCGCCAAAAATTGTCATACGGTTAACTAAGAATCTTAATACCTGCTGAGGATTTTACTAAATAGCTACATAAGCTTGTTTTATCATCTGAACCTTCTTATTCTTGTTCCTTTTACATGTTATTCTCTTCTTTTGGAACTACCTACTATTTGGCTGGTTTTGTTCTTTGTGCATTATACAATTGCTGGCTGGTTTTGTTCTTTGCATCCTTATTGGGCTATGACAAGATCTTTTGATGCTACACTTGGTCAATTTGGCGATACATTATTAATGTAAGATCACTTGTGATATTACACATTAATGATGATGAAAAATTAAATAGAAGTATGATGCAACTTAGCTTGATATTTGGTCGTATGTATTTTCCAAATATTTAATTTAATTTTTGTGATTACATTTTGTCAATTTTCAATGTCTATCATTTATTCAATGATATTTAGCTTAATAGTTTGGATTCTTTAACGGATGCTACATTTATTTTATTTTTTGTGATTTCATTGTCATTTTTTTGTGATTTCATTTTGTCAATTTAAATGACGATTACACTTATTTTCATTTTTTAGTAGTCTTATTAATATTAATCTTTCATTTTATCATTTTTTTTGAATAATATTCATACAGTCATCAAGCTATTGACGGCATCAATGATTATTTATTTTAGTTTCTGAGCCCACTCATAATATTTATTTTATAATTTTTTGCTAGTTTTATTTACATGAAGTGCAGATTATAATTTTGAAGATTCAAGATTGGACTTTGAGGAATGAAGTCAAAGACTATAAAAGCAACATTAAAGTCAAGCAATTGATTTGATTAGAAATTGATATTTGGAAATTGTAACTTCATTATTTTCTTAGCTTTTTTTTTTGAAATTGTAAGTTGTATATGATCATGTAAAATTTTAGGTTGAATTTATTTTAGAAAGTTGTAAATGTAAATTTGTAAATTATGTAAGTTATGAATTTATAAATTTGTATATATATATGAATAAATGATATATGATCTTGTAAATTTTGTTAGGCTATAAATTAGTATTTGAAGTTGTGTTCAATTTTGTAAAAAAATAATTTTGAATCTGATTGAAAATCATTTAATTTAAAAAATAAATTTTAACTCAGATATAATTTTGATTTTGAATCTTTGAATGAATCTCTAATTTTAATTTTTTTGTGTAACAAAGTTTTTTTTTAGTGTAAAAATAATAATTATGATTGTATATAATTATTTTGTATAATTGTATATTTTTTAGTTTTAATTCTTGTCAATAGTATTTTAGTTTTTCACTGTATAAGATTTTAATAATTATTTTTAAATTAAAAATAAAAATAAAAATAAAAATTATTAAAATATAAAATCGAGCCAATTTCGAAATAACACGAGCCTAAACTAAAACCTAATATTTTTTCGAACACCTACGACTATAAACGAGCTATTTCAACACGAGCCATCAACAAAATAATAATAACGAAATCTAACAATGCTCGCTCGCCGAAGTTCGCCTGCTTTACACCCCTACTAATGAACTTGTCTTATTATGAGCGTTTAATTTGATTATAAATTTAAGAAAATAAGAATTCAAATTATTTCTAAATTAATTTTATAAAATTAAATACACTTATTTGACTCTATATTCATATTTGATTTGATAAATTTTAATGTGATATATCAATTATAAAATAAATCTAAAAATTTTAGAATTTATCCCATTTATTTTTTATTTAAATATTAGGATATTTATAAATCAAATCCTAAAATATATGTATTTATAATTTAATCATTTTTTTATTTATTTTTTAACTAAAAGATTCATGTATTTATATGCGTCATCATCAAATTATTACATATTTATAAAAAAATAAAAAAATATAGATTGAGATTTTGATATGAATTTTAATATTTGACATTCAATTTATAATTTTGACGTTAAAAATGATTAATTTTTAAATATATAAAAAGAAGATGATAATATATATAAATATTTGATATAAAATTATTAAAAGAAGAAAATAACTACTTAAAAGGTGTGAACTAAGTTGTGAATGAGTGTTCCGTTCATGCGTATAGGATTTCTTGGCTTCCGGTCTCTCCATTCGCAGGTTTGTTTTCCTCTGGTGTGCCTTTCTCTTCCTTTGCAATGGTCGCTCAGACTCCTGCCTGGGGCCGGAGGTCCCAGCTGCCCCCTCCTCCCCTCTCCTTTGACACTTTCTTTGTTATTATCCGTCCTCCGGCCCCTGGATGGATACTACCTCTACCTACCTTCTCCCTCTCCTCAACCCTCCTCTAGCGCTTCCATACTTGGGCTGCTCCTTTCTCCAAATCTTCCCCTCTCGCCGAGTGGCCCCCCCTCTTACCTGCAATTGGAAGGATCTCTTCCAATCTCAAAACATTTCGGTAACCTTATCATTGTCTTACAAACCCTCACCGAAAAAAATTACGCTCTCAAGCCTATTTGGAAGAGGGCCAATGGGAATGGCAGTTTTCCTTGGTCAGTCATGCCATCGAAAAGAGGTCTTTCTATGGTTCCCTCCTTGCTACGCTAAAGAAGAAATGGTCTCTTAAAGGTCATCTTGATCTACTAACTCTAGAGGGGGATTTTTTTCTATTCAAATTTTCTTGTAGGGAAGACGATCTAGGGATAGCGTCTGTTTCTTAAATGGAAGACCTTTATATTTAAGAAATGGTCCGAGATTTTGCTATGAAGGAGAATTTTTCAGATATTCCTCTATGGATTAAACTCCCAAACTTTCCTTTGTGTTGTTGGAATGGAGGGCCTATCAAGAGTTGCTACAGGCCACTGGCGGTGGATAATCTCACTACGTCTAAATTGGCCTTACTTCTCGTGCAAGTAAACCCTCTTCATCCCTCCCGGATTCGATTAGGATGAACTTAAATGGGATTATATTCGATCAAGTGATTCAGTACGATTGGAGGCCCTCTGCGTGCAAAAATTGTTCTACTTTTTTCTCATTCGACATGTCCCCTTGTACCCAAACTGGTTTTCTTGGAAAGGGGTCGTAGCCGTAGTAGGCGACCATAGGATTGGACCGTGCGACCTCAAAGGAAGGAAGGTTCCGATCAACCAACACATACTGTCTCCCCCTTAATGGATATTACTTCATCTGAAAAATCAATCTCATGTCCCGACACCCTCTCCCTCTCTGATTGTGGAAAATCCCTCTTCTAATATTACACCTATAAATGATCTTAATCAGATACCAACACAGTCTCCTTCATCCCTTGAGCAAGATGAAGATGATCCCTCCTTAGTGGAGGACACAGAGGAGGATAATGTATTCTCTGACCCAGCTCTACCTTATAGTATTACTACTGACTGGTTCTCTCCCTCCAAATTGAATCCTTCTTCTCGTGATCCTCTTCTTAAAACCTGCAAGAAGAACCGGACAAAGTCAATACAAAAGCATAAACACTTCTATTTTAGCCCATAAGGCAAAAAAAGAAAGGCAAATCCTCAAACTAATCTTTTTGATGATCCTCCCCAAACTTGGAAGTTGGAATGTTAGGGGACTTATGGTCAAGGCCATCTTCTGGATTGCTTTAGACTCATAAAAGAATTGCCTCTTGACATGTGCTATTTTTGGAAACCAAAATAAATTTGGATGTCCCAAGGATGCCTCATTTTAAAAAAAAGTCGCTCTTTTCTCTCCGAAGATAGTAATAATTTTGATACTGGTGGTCGATCTTGGTAAAATGGAACTGTGCTTTCTTTCTCTCCGTTATCACTCCCACTGATTCATGGGATTGTATCTTTCCTCTCACATTCTATGTCTCTTGGATTTATGCTCACAATGATGCCATCAAAAGAAAAATCTGAATTCTATACACCTCATTTCAACATCGATGGACTCCTCCTCCTCCTCCTGGGATTTCAATTCTCGATCTCACAAAAAGGTTGGGGCAATCCCATTCCTCACAATAGGCTCCTGGACTTCAAAGAATGTGTCGGAAGTCGGCCTTATTGATCCGCCAGACGGGTTTGTTCTTTACTTGGTCAAATATGAGAGTGGATTACCCTATCCAAACCAAAATTGATAGGGCTTTATGTAATAACTTCTGGCTCGATTCTTTCCCCTCCTCCTTTTATAAAGTTAGTGCTCCCCTATCTTCCGACCATTCACCACTGATTATTCAGTTAAATGACTGGGTTAAGGGGCCTCATCATTTTATGTTTCGTAATTATTGGATCATGCACTCTAATTTCTTAGAGATAATAAAGGATGCTTGGTCTTTTTTTGTTACTGGAGACCCCTGTTTAGTTTTGTTTAAAAAGCTCAAGAGGGTTAGGGAGAAGCTCAAGTTATGAAAACATCCCCTTAAACATAATAAATCTTAAAAGGAATCAGGAGATCCATTTGTCTCTATTGGAAAAGAATCCGGTTGATCCTACCCTTTCTCGTAACCTTAGTGATATCAATCAGGAATACTATGACACGGCCATAAAAGAGAGCTTATGGGTGAAACAACGAGCAAAAAACTTTACGACCTACTGGATGACCTTAAGTTTTATATTGTTCCATCAAGGAAAGGCATAATTCCAACATCCTGAAAGAACTACATACTGAAAGGGGTATCCTCACCAATCTGATTGAGATGGCAAATGAAATATGCACCTATTATTCTTCTCTTTTTAACAATCCAAGCTCTACCTCTTTTTTTTTATGATATTCTGTGTATAATTCTCTTCTACTTTGAGTGCTGATCTTGTGTCTCCATCCTTGATCAAGAGATTATTTCAGCTTTACATGAGATACATGGAGACAAATCTCCGCATGGGTTTACATCCGTGTCTTTATTAAGTCTTGGGACATTGTGGGAATCAATTTCACTGGTAGCCAAGCATTTCTTCAAAACCAACAAGCTTCCTTCTTTATTCAAACATAGTATCATAACTCTTATCCAAAATCAAAGCACATCAATTCTTTGTCGATTATAGACCGATATCTTTATGTAATACTTTCTATAAAGTAATCGCTAAAGTTCTGGCTAATAAGCTTAAGAAGTGGCTACCCTATATCATTCATCTGTCTCAATCGACTTTCATAAAAGACAGAGATATTTCTGAAAACATCACATTAGCCTATGAGATGTGTTCTGATTTATATAAAGATGTGTCTAGGAAAGCTTTTTGTATAAAAATTGATCTTCATAAGGCTTTTGATTGTGTTAACAGGGAAAGGTTTCTAGCCAGGATGATTCAAAAAGGCTTTCCAGTGGAGTTTGTAAATTGGGTAAAAGGTTGCATTTCAGACATTCCCTTCTCTATCAGCTTGAATGGTCAAATTCATGGGTTCTTTTCCTCCTCAAATGGTTTAAGACAAGGATGCCCGCTCTCCCCTTTTCTTTTTGTTATTTTAATGGATATTTTCTCCTGTCTTATGGAAAAAAGCGTTTCTGAGTCTGGCTTCATTCCTTTTGCTAAACTGTTCTATTTCTCACCTTTTCATGGATGACATGCTTGTTCTTGGGACAACTGATGGCTCTTAAAGGTGAATGACACTTTCTCCTCCTTTACTGGTCTGAAAGTTAATCATAACAAATCCATTCTCTATTTTTCTAAACACCACCTAGAGGTTGATCTATGTTGTAGACTTCTTAACATAAATAAAGGTGACTTTCCATTCAAATATTTGGGGCTGGTGGTTGGCCCCTCAAATCCCATTTTAGTCCTTTATTGGATAGACGCTCATTTATGGGTGGAAGTCCAAATGGCTTTCATATGGATTTCATCATCGTCTCCCATAAACGGTTATCTCTCTTACTGGATGAGAGCTGTGGTGTTCCCGAAATGTATTGTGAAGAAAATAACTTCTATTACTGCTAAATTTTTCTACCATGGGGACTCGGACAAGAAGTTGCATCCTATTTCTTGGGCTAAGACTACCCTCCCAAGAGACAAAGGGAGTACTGGCTTACATTCGGTTAGCACTCTTAACCTCCTTAGCAAAACAAAAATGCTATGGAAAATCTTTCATAGAACATCCTTGCTGGCTTTATGGTTGGTAAACAAATTTGGCTCCATATGGCTTAGATCTATTCGCTGTTCTGCTCTCTGGAGGGAATTGAAAAGCTTGGCTATTCGGTTTAAGGAGAAGATTGTCTCTTCTATAGGTAAAGGGGTTATTTGCTCTTTATTTTATGATCCCTGGTGCCATGGTAAACCTTTGCTGGATTTGTTTGGGACAAATTTATTACTTTGTTTAATCTCCCTACTGATTCCTCCTTAAGCTCTATCATCGTGGAGAATAGATGGTCCCTTCTGTTTTGAGCATCTCCTCTCTCGATTATTTATGCCCCTCCGGTAATGACTCTATCTTATGGGACAAGGTTATATCTAGTAGGAAAATTCTAGAGGTTTACTTTCAACTTTTCTGCAGAGTGGTTTGGGGATATCCGGTTCAAAGGTTGTGCTATTAATTATTCTATATTTTGTTGGATGGCTTTTCTCGAGCTTAAGCTTTCTCGATTTATTTTGTTCTTTGGTTCTCCGATTTTGTGAGTTCTATAAGGTGGAGCCTGAGTCCCACTCTCATTTATTCTTTGGTTGTCCACTCTCTATGAATCTTATTAGGAGTGTGCTGCCAAACAGTAAACTCTCTCTATGTCCACCCACCCTTAAGCAAGTTTTGGCCACGGCTTCTCTCATGGATCATAAGGCCCTGAGACGGCTCTATTTGCTTACTTATTTACTCCCTGTGAAAGGAATGCAAGAATGTTTTGTGGGAAGGAAAATACTTTCTCTGGGTTATGTCACAATATCAAATATAGGGTGGCTCACAAGCTTTGCCGGTGGAATTTTAAAGCTTCTTGGCCGTCACATGTTATTTCCACTTTGGAAAGTTGGAGGAATTTTGGGGTTAACTCCTATCGCTGATCCATGTTTGTTGACTTTTCTATTTTCTGGATGTCTGAACCGGATCTCGCTAATGTGCTCGGTTATAAGCGTGGCTTGTTTTTTCTTGACAATAATGAAAATGGTGGTCGAGTATTGGGTGTTGTGTAGATTATTGCATGAGCTCTCCCCTGGATGGCCTAATTTTGGATGCATTGTGGCACTTACCTTCATATATATCTACGCTGCTTACCTTATGTGTGGTTTGCAAGCCTTCCTTGTCCCACCGTCACTTGTCGATCTGAATTTTATTTCTTATAGGGTTCTCTTTTTGACACATCTCTTCCTTGTCTTTAATTCTGAAGGCAACCGGGGAGATTTTTGTGTCGTAGTCTATTTTGCATGCCAATGGCTCACCCATCTCTAAGTCGTGTCTTTGGTTTTTGGGATCCTTTGATCCTTGCAAATTTTTCCTTCCTAAACTTGTATTCTTGTTTCTCTTTATATTTCATTGGGTAATACAATTGGGCTCTGCCCTCATAAAAAAAAAAGTGTGAACTTTGTTGGAAAAGAAAGTATTATTTCTTCGTGACCCCACTGACCTGTCAAAGTCAAATCCTCCCAACCATGCAGGAGTACTATGCGCTTTTACTAAACGGAATGCTTTGTCAATTAGAAGTATATCAGATCAATGACCTATTGACCAATACGATATGCGAACGCCCCTGCACAAATTTTGATTTTCGTGAGACCACAACAATTTTCTAATTTATATTTCTTACAAGTGATTGAAAAAATAAGTTTGAATTTGTGTTCATATGTTTAAAACTCTTAACTTTTTTTATGTGAGATTATAAGTTGTCTTTACTTTTGTTTAAAAAATGATTTAAAAAAAATCTTATTAGATGATTATTTTTATAATAGTGATATGATCATTGAAAATTAATAAAATGATAAATTAAATCAAATTTTAGTGGTTATTTTATTTTAGGATTAAATATTTGAAGCCATTTATGAAATTATATGTGGATTAGTCACATGATTAAGAACCAAAATAGAATAAGGCCATATAAGTATGTTTTACTTAGTCAAAAGTCAAAATATTCATATTAATTTTAAAAATAATCGAGCCAATTTTTTAAAATCATATGATCAATAATGCAAGTAATTGAACTTATGAGATAGATTAAATTTTTGAATTTAATGAATATATCTATTAAAAAATGAATAAACTTAAATCCTAAAAGTGATTTATTTTAAGACTGATTAATGTCAAATTGACAAGATAAAAAAAAAAAATCCTATAAGTGACTCTTTTATATTGGCACCTCTTAAGATTCTACTAATCTTTAATTTTTTTTACCAATATTACTAAACAATAATATTGGTTGTTAAATTTTCTTACTTAATATTATTATTTAGGAATATTAGCTTAAGAAAATAAAAGTTTATAATGTTTGACATAAGTAAAAGAACCATTATTTTTATTAAAATAAATAAAGAAAGACCAAGCAGTTATATCAAAATTAAAAGTATGTTATATATATATATATATATATATATATATATATATATATATATATATATATATATATATATATATATATATAAACAGGCAGAAAGCACCGTCAAATGAAGCCCAAACAGTTAGTATAAGCTTCAGCTGATGGTGCAACATACTGTACTCCTCTCCGCCATGATTGCATACCATTGGAGTGTGTTGAAGGGCCTACAAACTAATTTTTGGACTCAATCTGCTAAAAAAATTCACTGTAATTTGGTTAAATAATATGCCCCTTGCCCAAACATCACCAATATCTGAATCATACAAAACATAACTTCATATACAGTATTTAAGTTTTGTTATAATTGATTTTGAAGTGAGGGTGTTGTTAACATGATTATTTCATCCACCATTTCTATCAAAAGAAATTCATGCAATTCTTGTTTATAAGTGTGGTAGTAATTTTATTTTGATCTCATATAGTAGAAAATCGCATTCGAGCCAACTCTATGGTTTGAATTTACTTGATTTTGAGTTGCCTTCAACTTGAAAATATGATTTTTTTTTATCACATATATAAATGCATCATGCTTGTTAAAAGCGTTCTTGTGATGCAAAATGAAGCGACGTAGTAAAGGTTATATTCACCACACAAAGTGGTTTGTTTTGTGCTATCAAGCACTTGCATTTGAACAATGTGAAGCAAAGTTGTATTGGCTTGGCTTGATATTGTTGATTTAGAGTTTAAAAATATGCTTTGTTAATAATTTTAATCAGTATATTTACTAATATAAGGTTCAAAGATCATTCATTGAGGCTTGTGCTCAACAACCTTCATCCTCAATATGCAATAGTCGTGACCTTCTTTCCCTTAGCCGTGCCCAAGAGCTTAAACGCTACACCTACAACCTCCACCTCCATTTATGCAACAACCATGACCAACCAACTCGAGGTCTATTGACATACATATTTATATATCCAATATCTAAAAAAATATTTATATACATACACATTTTTTATATATTTATATGCCTAATATCTAAGTTTGATATTTACATTCATAATACTCGAATTTTTAAAGTCACATCAAAAATATCACTATTATTACTTTAAAAGTGAATACACTTTTTCAAATATAAATATTAAATTTTAAATATTAGTTATATAAATACATAGAAATTATATAATATGTACGAAAATATTTCTAAAAAAATTATAAATAATATCAATGTTTTTCTATTAAACTTCACTTTTGATCATTATAAAAGCTTTGTTCATAATATATATATATATATATATATATATATATATATATATATATATATATATATATATATATATATATATATATATATACTTTAATTTTCAAGAATTAGCTTAAATAATTTAATTTGTAAAAAATGAGGGAGGAAAAGCACTATATAGGACATGATACTCAATATCTTAGATACTGAATAAAATAAAATATATGCGAGAAGAAGGTCAAATATAAAGGAGTGGGACATGGCCATATTCATCAACCTCATCTCCTTAACGGCAAACTGAAATAATTAATGGCAACAACTTTGACGCATGGCTAAGTACTTACTTTTTGCAACATGAAGCGCCAAACAATGAGCATTACATCTCACATCATGGAATGAATTATTTCAGTTCCCGCTCTTGGCCTGCCCGCGACCCGCCAGCCCGCGTCCGTTCCGCGACTCGCCGAGGCCCACGCCACACCCCGCCCGAATCAGCCCGCCACACGGTGCGCCGCTGGAAGGCGTAAGGAGGCCCTCATGTCGCCCATGCGTAAGACGCTGAAGACGCCGCTACTGTTCGCTGAGTTCTGCTCGCACCGGATGGGTCCGTAACTCGAAATCTCGACCACAGATACCTACATGCATTTTCGCCCTGCATCGCTTCAGTCATAATATTGTGTTCCTACATGAAGATCTGTTCTCTCAAAATGCAATTAATGACCCTCAAATTTCATCAAGAATTTATTATTTTCAAGTATTTGATATATATTTTGGATGATTGAGATAATGCCATCCAAAAATAGAGAATCGATATGACACTTAAAATACTATTAGTCGAAGCACGAATCTTGATGTCAAAAGCAAGCTGATTCGAAGTTGAAACTGGTCGAGATCAAGCTCTTAAAATATCCTTAGAAACTTTGGGATATCAGTTAAATCCCTAAATAGCTCTCAAATAAGAAGTGTTTATAGTCAAATCGAGCATCTCGACGAGCCGGTTCCAACAAACCAAAGATCTTACAATTCCGACTTCATTTGGGCATTAAAATGCACAAAATACATCATATGATCAAGGGGATCATTTTGAGCCGTCCAGATGAAGTGGTACGGGTTTTGCATGTACGAGACGCCACCTCCAATCTATAAATAAATTTCATTCCTCATATGGGGGGGGAAGGAGAGAAGGAGGCCAAGAGAGAGAGAGAGAGCTCTAAAGATCCTCCAATAATTGCCGCCACTGACGGCCGCCAACCACCGCCGCCACCGCCATCACCGCCACCGCTGATCCTCGCCGCCGCCGACCATTATTGCTATCATCACCGACCACTATCGGCCATCGTCATCGTCGCCAACATCGCCGCCAATATCGCCGTCATTGTCATTACAATCGTTACAACCTCGATCGTTGTCACATAACTGTTGTTCCTTTCATATACAATTTCGTAATCCCGAGAGATCAGATTCTCAAACATACATAGTGGAAGCTTTTCCTGCGCGTGATTTTTCCTTCTTTTCGAGGTTTTCCACGTAAAAATCCTGAGTTTTATTGTTTCACTCTTTAAATTGTGTGTCTTGACCACAAAGAAAGTAAGAAAACTTTTACTCAAGAATGGTTTTCTAGCACGCAACAACTATAATTTGTTTAAATAATATATCTCTTTCCCAAATATCACCAATATCTAATCAATATCTATTAATTAAAATAAAAAACAATATCTGAATCATACAAAATATAACTTCGTATATAGTATCTAAGTTTTGCTATAATTAATTTTGAGTGAGGTCGAACGAAAAATATTATATCTGAAGTTTTTCATCGTGACTCAATTATACACCGCTTTCTATAATTTATATTAAAAATAATATAAAAAATTATTTAGAGTCACATGACCCGCTTTCATTGGAGTCTAGATGTATCAAGATTCCGCATATAATATTTTATCACTGTTAATATGGTTATTTCATCCACCAATTCTGTCAAAAAAAAAAATCCGTGCAATCCTTGTTTATAAGTGTGGTAGTAATTTTATTTTTATCTCATATAGTAGAAAATCACATTCAAGCTAACTCTATCGGTTTGAATTTACTTGATTTTGAGTTTCCTTCAACTTGAAAATATATTTTTTTTCAGATATATAAATGCATCACGCTTGTTAAAAGTGTTCTTGTGATGCAAAACAAAGCGACATAGTAAAGGTTCTCTTCACCATATATTGGTGCAGTTCCTACACACAGAGTTAAAATATACTTTGTTCATATTTTTAATCGGTATATTTACTAATATAAGGTTCAAAGATCATTTATTGAGGCTTATACTCAACAACTTTCATCCTCAACATGCAATAGTCGTGAACTTATTTCTCTCAGCCATGCCCAAGAGCTTAAACACTACACTTACAACCATGACCAACCAACTCGAGCTCTAGCCAACCATATATATTTATGTCTAATATCTAAAAAAAGTATTTACATACATACCACACATTTTTTATATATTTATATTTCTAATATCTAAAATTTGACATTTACATTCATGACACTCAAATCTTTAATATCATGTGACAAATACCACTATTATTACTTTAAAAGTGAATATACTTTTTAAGTATAAATATTAAAATTTAAGTATTAGATATATAAATACATAGAAATTATATGATTTGTATGAAAATCTTTCTAAAAAAAATTATAAATAATATAAATGTTTTTCTATTAAACTTCACTTTTGATCATTATAAGAGCTTTGTTCATAATTTTTTTTACTTTAATTTTCAAGAATTAGCTTAAATAATTTAATTTGTAAAAAAATGAGGGAGGAAAAGCACTATATAGACATGATACTCAATATCTTAGATACTGAATAAAATAAAATATATGCGAGAAGAAGGTCAAATATAAAGGAGTGGGACATGGTCATATTCATCAGCCTCATCTCCTTAACGGCAAACTGAAATAATTAATGGCAACAACTTTGAGGCATGACTAACTGGCTAAGAACTTAATTTTTGCAACATGAAGCGCCAAACAATGAGCATTACATCTCACATCATGGAATGAATTATTCAATAGGAATTGTTTATAACTGGAAAACCCTTTCACACCATCTTCTTGTCAGCAACGGAAGTAAATTTTGGTTGCTTCAAATGATACTCAATAGGATAAATTTGAATAAAATTAAATTCAAATACTGTGTGTTGGTACATTGTGAAAATATATCGGTTTTTTTTTTTTTTTTTTGAATTTTAAAAGATGATTTTGGAAAGAGTCAAAAAGTGAAAATGCAATTTAAAAAGAAAAAAAAAAATTTGAGGCATAATGTCATTATAAATAATTATCCTAGTTTTAGTCTTATATTATGGAAGGTCAATTATTCCTATGATTGGATAAGGCATCATTAAAATATAAAAGGCTTAAAATACAAAAAAAAAATTTAAATTACATTATTTAAGTCATATGGAAGGTCACTTTCTCGATGTAGTATGATAATCATGATGATTTCTTGTTCTGAATAATAGAAGAAATTAAAAATTTGTAAGATAGATATGATTTGCATTAACGGATTAGGTTTGGTATAGTTGGAGTAGTCCCTCTATTACAAGGACAGAAATTAAAAATTTGTAAGATAGATATGTTTTGCATTAACGGATTAGGTTTGGTATAGCTTAATTGCTCTTACAGACGTAAATTTATAAAAATTAAAAATTAAAAAAAGGAAGGATGAAGGCAATATGTGCTTGACTGTTTGGAGAACAGTCAGACAGTGAGACTGAAAAAGCCTAGCATTTCGCCTTAATAGTTTAAGAACTAAGCAGTTCTATAATCATCCAATATTCTACTTACAATGAAGGCAAGACAGATGAAGACGTGATTAGTAAAAGAACAAAAAACTTATCTGCTTTTCTAACAAAAACAAATTGATCAAAAATTCCAAAAAGAGGTTCTAACACAGAACAAAAAGTAATTTTGAATTCAAACCAAATAAATTCGCATGAAAATATAGCACAGACTAAGTACAAGCATCACACGTTAATGATTGAAAGTTTAAACTATCAATCAAAAATATTGAATGTAAGTGGTAGACATGATGTGATGTGTGTACGTTTATAATTAAGGTTATATTTGAAAATTATATTTTGATCGTATTTTGAAAAACTTATTATAAGAAATTTATATTTTTTAATTTTATCTAACTAATTGAGGTGACTATTATAAAGCTATAAATTGACTTTTTTTAAATAAAAAAAATTATAATACTCATAATTTTTTATAGAATATTTTTTTTTCAACAATTTTATCATTATTTTTTAAGACAATTATAACTGCTCTAAATTCATCAAATATATATATATATATATATATATATATATATATATATATATATATATATATATATATATATATATATATATATATATATATATATATATATATATATATATATATATATATATACAAAATACGAATTATTTGGGTGGAAGTACCAAATAACTATGCCTTTAAGAATTTCTCTGCGAAAAAATCAATCAGAGCAGTTGAATCGGTGATATGGATTATTTTTTAACGAACAAGTGGTTTCTAATACTAATAAAATTTTTAATTTTTTTATTTTAATTAGATGACTGTAAATATAATATTTAAATTAAAAATAGATAAATAATTTAAATATTGTCCTAATATTTTGATTTAAGTAATATTCAATAATAAATTGAACTAAATGTAAATATTATATATTAAATTGATGAAATTATAATATTAGATTATTATTATATTATTTAAATCCTATTCAAATTATGTTAATATTTGTTACATTAAATTACATTATTTAAGTCATATTATATCATTATTTTAGTTTAATATTTTTTCCCATTCTCAAGATCATAGGATCTGCTTGGGACAATTATAATATAAAAATATAGCAATAAAGTTATTATTTTAAAAATTACTGTAATCATTATAATTTTTTTATTTTAAAGAAGTCAAAACATAACTTTTTGCCATCCACCAAACTCAACCAGATGAGTTATTAAAATCCAACTTCTCAGCATAATTTTTCTAAAACACAGTTACCCAAAGAATAACTGCGATGTATTTTGATAATGCACCACATCACACCACCGGCCCAAATAAAACCTTAGCCTCCCTATTACCTCTTTTATGTGGCGAGTTATCATTTCGGCCCCGTCATGTCATGCTACTTGAAAAATACTATTGTTCATTTAAATCAATAATATGTTACTTACCTTTTACCTTAAAATTGTTACAGCTAATAACAAAATTATAATTATAACGTTATAACTTATAACATTAATATTATAACATATAATATAAATTAAATAAATATAAATAAATTTATAGAATTTTAATTTAACATAACAATCATTAATGACTGCAAATCATAAATAATGATATAATATTTTGCTCTCATCTCTTATCTCTTATCTCTCATTTCTCATCTTTCACTTATAAAAACATGAGAATATGAGATTAAATGATATGAGAAAAATTATAAATACTCTATTTTTCTTTTACCACTCACTTCCCTTCTTCTCATTTTGTTCATTTCATCTTTTGGGCGACAAGAGACATGATTAGTTCAAAGTTTTACCGATCACCGTCATGCACGCGTGATCAAAGAAGATACGAGTCAGATCTCACGGTAAAAGTTATAAATTATAAATTACCAGCTTAATCTACTAAAAATAATATTATGAACATACCTCTCTCCCAGATTATTTCAATCTCATTATATTTATTTTTATTTGCTTAATTATGTTAAATTTATTTTTAAAATTCATACCGTCAATTTATTTTTATAATTCTAACAAAAATGACCTACAATAAGCTTGTTTAACCACTATGGTTCACCTACTTGATGAGTGCACGAAGAATTAATGTTAAGTTTTCTCATCTTCGTCTCTCCATTTTAGGCATCTCTGCGCTCTCAAATCTCAGAAGCATAATTAGATCTCTAGCATAGTAAACCTGCCTCCCTGTTTTGTTTTCACCCAACTATCCTTCTTTAAGGTAGACGACACCTACTCCAAGTAACAAAAGGTACTGTTCTACACCACCTTCCTATTCTTCCATGATCGGCAGCTCTCATCCATTAAAAGATACTTATAGTCGAATATTGGAGTCAATACTGAGCAGTGAAAGAAATCTTTGGAAGTTTCAGTACAGGTCACGTAGCAGTTCACTCTTCGTTAGCCCACCGATCTTCCTTTCTCGGTGCAACGACAACGGGACTTCCATTGATTCAATGGCATAATGACATTATGGAGCTCGCCATCATTGCTCGGCAGGATTAATAAATGAATTTCAGAAAAGAGAATTGCTGAGTACATAAAAACAGATTTGTATGATAGAACAAGAAAGCTTTTTATTTTAGATCTTACACACAAACAGGTGAATAAAAAGAACACAGAAGATATCAAAATTTCCTATTCTGTCTCTAGGACAGGAAAAGGCGGGATTACAAAAGTACGAATCATCAATTTTACCTCTAATAAGGGCAATAGAACGATGAGATGATGCCACATGATGGCGGCCCAACAAAAGTGGTTGTGTAGGTACAGTGCAATGGTGAACATCTAGCAGCTATCCAATGGAGAAAGTTGAGTGATGGCGATGACAATTTAATAATGATGGTTGAGTAGTGGTTCAATATTGATGCTTAGGTAGAGCTCAAAAGTCCTTTAAATCTCTAAGCTCTCCCTTCTCTAATCTATAATGAGTGTATATTTATAAATTTTGAAAGTGACACCCTTTATAAATACAATCAAAATTCAATACACTTTATCTAACAACTCAATGTGATCCCCTTTATAATAAATTATTTTTTTAATATTTAAATATTTTACTAATCTCAAAATTAAGAGATCTTGAGCTCATTAAATTTGTCTCACCAAGAAGCTCGATTTAATTATAGGCATATAGGATTTGAAAATCATTTGATCCTCTAATTGCTATCTCAAATGTTTATATTATGTTTTAATTACTTAATTTAGGTTTATTTGGACTTGAATCAAATCACTTCTATTGTTGTTAGTGTGGGTTCTGAAAATTTGCCACCAACCTCTCGATGAAGAGAGCTTGATTTAAATGTCGGTCAAACTTTCAGAAGACAAATGAAATAGTAAATAAGATACTACCCTGAAATTTCGCTCCCCTTTTGTGAGAACTTTAGATCTAGTTCCAGGTTCCTATAGGCGCAAGCGCCTATAATTAATTACCCCTCTCAATGCTCAGAGAGAACTTTCGATTAAGGCTAGTTGTTAGATCGTTAAAGACAGCGTATAATAGCCGTATGTGGAGTTCAAATTTTAAGCTTATGAAATTCATCATAATAACTTAAAGCAGATGATCAAAAATAAACTTGAGCCATTGGTTGCAATCAATTTAGGTTAGATTTTGATTTGACCCAATTTGGTCTTTTAGGTCAAATTGGGTCAACTTTGGTCAAAGAGCCAATTGGGTTAGGTTTGGCTCAATTGATGGTCAAGTCATGTTCAAGGATTGATCTTAGGTTGATGTGGATCATTGGTTTCATTTAATTTAGCTTAGGATGAGATGTGGTTAATTTTGTTCACGTAGTTTAAGTGGGTTGACTTGGTCAAATGACCAAGTTGACTTAGTTTGACCCAAATGATAATAATTGATCAATCAAGAATGATCATTAATCATCATAGGTGGTTTGGATTGGTTTGGTTCAATTCAATTTGGGTTGGATTGAGATTTAGTTCAATTATATCAAATTGGTCACTTTGGGTCAAGTGAGCCAATTGGGCTAAATGAATTGATCTTGGCTTGAATTGAGTTGAGTTGAGTTTATATACTGATTTAGGATTGGTTTATAGCCTTGGTTGCAATTGATTTGAGTTTGAATAGATTTTAGCTCATTTGGATAATTCAAGTCAAATGGGTTAGGTTAGGTTTGATTGAATTGATCTTGATTAATTTGATTGTATTGATTTGGTTTGATTGATAATTGAAGGATTGGATTGATTGAAGAGAAAATCGATTGAATTTGATTTGGATTGAAGGAAATTTTGCTAAATCAATAAGTTTGAATCATGGGCTTAGGTTTATTTTGATTGAATTGATTTTAGTTTGGAGATTTGATTGTAGATTCAATTGGAATTGGATTGATGAAGGATTGAATTGATTTATGAGAAAATCAATTGAGTTTGATTTTAATTGAAGGAAACTTTTCTAAGTTCACAAGTTTGAATCATGTGCTTAGGCTTGGTTTGATTGAATTGATTTCAGCTTGCTTGGTTTTGATTGTAGATTCAATTGGAATTGGATATGTGTATTTGAGATTGGATTTTGGCTAAGGATGTAGTCATGGATTTGATTGAGCTATAGGATAGGTAGGCCACCATAGTCCTTAAATCCTGATCTAATCATATGGTTAACCCTTCTAAGTCTCTAGGCTTTGGTTAAGTGTTCACTTAGCCACTAGAAATGTCATATGATTAAGGAGCTCTTAGTATCTAGAAGACTCCTAACTCTATGTTAGGAAGATTGAATCCTCACTCCAAAAGTGAGGTCAACACTCACATCATCAACAAGCTTACCTTACCCATCTTTAGCAATAACTCAACCTATCAACTCCTATACAATAAGTCACCTACCTACTCCCATCTCAAAATATTTGGTTGTCATTATTTTTCATGGATTAAGCTATAACTTCAAACAAATTGTCCCTAACAGCTATCAACTGAGTTCATATAGGCACACACTTGAAGGGGTAACATACTATGAACGACATAGGTATAATATATACCTCTAGACATGTTTTATTTAGGGAAGACATCCATCCATTTAAACTATCCCCACGCCTCTAACCTCTTCTTTCTCATCCTCCACCACTCATAGTTTTATCTCCCACCTTCCTTCACCCACTACAATCAATGCAATCCCTATTCACTCCAATCCTTCACCACCTCCTCCATTAACTAGGTAATCTTCATCTCTTATGCCCTCTAGCACCTCCACCAATCCTCCATCACTGACATCATCACATTCTCCTATCAAATTAACTCCACCAACCAATACTCACCCAATGCTTACTCGAGCAAAAATAAAAAAATCTAAATCCCTTGCAGCTTCTCTTACTTATTCCTCTTAAATCCGGATCATGTCACCTATTCTTTAGCCAAAGATTCCAGAAAAAAAAAGTCTAAAGAATTCATGGCCCTTTAACATCAAGGAACTTGGGATATAGTACCTCCATCAGTGTTGGTTTAAAATTTCTATAGGAGTTGCCTTCAAATTTATGGAGAGATAAAAAGGCAAGACCTATAAAAATTCATCTTTTTAGGATGTCATGCAGATCTGAGATGTACTTATTCAGGTGATCGAGTTCGTCATCAAGGAATAGTATACTATCTTGAAAGATAGAAGTCACTACCCTTTAATGGACCTAATCACCTCAATAAGGACTCCTAAGGACAATGGGTCAGCATATGTACCAGAGATTCTTCTCCTACTTTATATGAAAAAGTAAAGCGAGGTTTATTTTAAACTGGATTTGTTAAGTTCCCTACAAGGGCAACCACCCATAGTTAATTTTTTTCTAAGGGACAGGATCCCTTAGGAAAACTCTCAATTAAGGTAAATGATCGTTGTCTTTGAAGATTTCAATAGGAAAGGACTATCAATCTATTGATTTATTTTTAGAAGATCAAATGAGATTGATCAAAATGGGGAGTTATTATCGAAGCTAAAATGGGAGATAAGTAGGAGATGCTCACGATGCTAGGAAAATCTAACGAGCATCTCAAACTACCTTATAATTAGGATTTTTATTTTTGAAATTGTTTTTGTTTGTTTGAGTTGAATTTTCATTAGAAATTTAGGACTTTTGATTCCTTAACACAAGATTATGAAACTGCCTAAGAGGTGAGGAATTATACTTATGGCCCACAAAGGGGAGAAGTTACCTCAGAACCTAAATCTAGGGAGCTTCGGTGAGGACCGGAAGCACAACCTAAATCCAAAGCGAAAAATGGGTAAATGGTTTGTCTCCACAAGAGAGGATAAACCACCTGACAGCTTGGACTTACAACCATCTGGGGGTGGCCACCAACTAACTCCTCCTATGATTTTAAATACATGTAGGAAAGTTATTATGCTTATGCAAGATAACTAGGTTGTTACATATTTAGAAAGAGATTAAGTCCTTAAACTCACTCCCTAAAGAGACTAGATCATGTAAAGGGACATGCTTCAAATGACCAAAATCATTGTAATTCAAATTTCATTTTATTTTCATTTTTGGATAAATATTTTGACTTGGGCTAATAGGATTCACATGACTAATACATGAAAAAGAAGGTTATTGACCAAAATCAGTGAGAAGGGATGAGGTAAGTTTCCGCCATGGCTCTCAAAGGTCAAGTCAAGTTTCTCTAGCAAAGGTGGAAGCCCTCCAATCAAGAGTGTAATAAGATGCATTTTTGCATGATATTATAAAAGAAATGCTCATCTAGTAAAGGGGTTGCTAATTATTTTATCTTGATTTTAAACTTAAGCGTTAGGTGAGGTTCTGAGTTATTTAATTTTTATTTGAGTTGTTAAGTTGGCTAAAAGATTTATTTTTCCCTAAAGAGTCTAATCCACATTGAGGCCATACATAAAGTAAGGAAGAAACTAGGAAAAATATGTCACTTAATGCAAAAGCTAAACAAATCATCAATCAATTTATAAAGCTAATTGCAAAAAAAATAAAAGGCCGTTGTGGTCTGGAACCACCGTACAAACCCGAAAATATCAAATATGGGTAGCCGAGCTCTTCCTTTATACAAACTAGATTACAAATGAATTAAGTTACAATTAATCAAGGAATTCATTGTTATGGGGGTCTTCAAACTTTATTTATTCTTTTTTCTTTTCATCTTTCTTCTTCTTTTCTTCTTTCTTCTTTGGTTCCTTCTTTTGGATGGTTGGAAGGTGGATGCTCCAAGGCTTTACATGGTGTATAAGATAGGATCTTATGACCAATGCTCATATTAATTCCCATAATGATTATTCCAAAATCCTAATTGCATAAATTCACATGAAAAGAAAAAGTAGAAATCTAATTAACACCTGCAAAATAAAGGTTAGTTAAAATAAGCCACACAAATTCCATGAATGTATATTGGACTTATCACCCCACACATGGGTGATTAAGTCCATCTGAACTATAGATTATGCTTAGGGGTATAAATCACCTGTAAGCAAAAGCAATTATATTTTTATTTATGATAGCGCCCCTTAAGCACAATCTCTTGTAGAAAAGAATAGTTAGACTAATAAATGTCCTACCATTCATTCTACGAGCGTACACCCTAACATCTAGTCTAAAACATATATCAAAAAATAAAACAAATATCAAACCATGCACCGACCTAACCTAAAGCTAGAGGTGACTTAAGCTAATATGTGTTCTTTGAAGGCTTGTGTGGTATGCTTAGTTATGGCTTTAACTTCAAATTTCCTAAGTGTGAAGAACATGTTCAACCTAGAAGAGGGTTTCATTTAAGTTGTTTAATTATTTTGGGTTGATTTTATTTCATGTTTTGACTTGGTTTAAGTGGATCCTATAATTAATTACTAGGTTATGAAGAGAGAAAAAGAGTAGAGAACTTCTCTTTCCTTCCCTAACCTAAGTAAGTTCTAAAGTAGATTCACATTTTAGTTTCATTTAGGTGAATATTTTGTAAAATCTTTTAATCAATCCTAAGTTTAGATAAACTCTAAACAAACTTATTCAAAAAGAAAGTCATTTTAAGATTAAGTAAAATGAATCAAAATTCACATAACACACATTACTTCATTTCTTTCCTAACATATATAACTAGCATATGGATGGACCCTACGCATATCTATACATGTGAATGAGAGTATTTAACACACTTTATGATGCATGCTAAGTAATCCATTTAAGGAAATTTAGAAGTTGAATATGCATGATTTTTCTTAAGTAGAAAGGGTTTTCCTTATCCAAATTTTCACATACACATATAAAAGTAAGAAAGGCATAAGTGAGTATAGCGTCATTGCTAACCCGAGGTGTAAGGTACAAGACGTACTTAGGGCTACTTAAAGTCTCGCAACCCTGGCGTTGTCCAGACTAATATACCACTTTCCTTAAATACAAACATAAGTATAAAAGAAATGAAATGGAAAAGGAGAATGCAAAAAGTTGTTTAATGGATTCATTTTATTTTATACATTTTATGTATGCAAATATAGGTAACCCTTCTTAGGTGAGAGCATAGAGATGAATATGACATAGAATTAAGTAAGTGTTGGGTTCTTTTCAAATGAACCCTACATCTTACCAACTCCTATTCAAAAACTATACCAACATAAGAAAAGAAGGAAACCTATGCTAAGCATACCTTTATATTCTATCACATGCAAACTCATAATTAAGGTATAAGTAACACACTTTCAGATTTGGTATTTGATTTATATATTTTGAAAATAATTTGGATTTAGTAGTGATAATAGCCACTCATATTTCTACTTTAGCCAACATATGCAAATTTGACATAAAGTAAATAATTTCATTTTAAAATTTGAATTTTTAAATTATGAATGCATGAAAACACACATGACATACAACTTAACATGTTAGGGAAAGATTCAAAGCAATGAAAGCATGTAAACAAGTTCATTTCACTTAAATCCTAAAGACATTCTTATAGAATAAGAAAATTTAGAATAAATCAAAGTGAATTCAAAGTGATTTTTGTTTAGTTTGAATTTTGATCTAATTTTGAAAAGGTAAGATGAGTTTGTTGTTCCTAACCCATTCCCACATGTGTTTGATATTTTTGGTTAATTTTTGAATAATTAGATCCATTTTTATGCATTAATTAGGTTAAGGTATGAATTAAGTAACTTAATTAACCCTTACCTACACCACCTTAGAAGAATTAACCAAATAATTATGAGCCAATGAGATGACATAAAACCCACAAGGAATTTAAATTTTCAATGCACCTAATAAGAAAGAGGCCTAATGCAATTTGGCTTGCAATTAAAAGTTAATTAAGTTAAGGGGTTTAGCTTAAGTAATTTCAAAACACCCTTTCACACAGGGGAAGATCCAAGCTCGATTTAGCATGGATTCAAATCAAACTCAACCCACACCATCTAAAGCTAAAGAGCTACAAATCCAACAATAAAAAATCCATGGGGTGAAAATTTCTTTTACAAAGCTCCACATGACATTGAGTTTAATGGCCAAAAAAATCTCATACCTCGCCGTAGGTGATCACTGACGCTCGATTCCCATGGAGAAGCTTCGTCTGGTTGAGATGAAGCTGTGTTGAGAGTATGATCACTTGAGGTTGAGTGGATTGATGTATGGACTAACTTCTCCTTAGCTAGCTTGTGCCATTGATTCAATTAGGTCTCCTCTTTCCTTTAGAGCTTGGGAAAGAACTTATGTTAGCTCAACTTGGTCAACTAAGAGTGCTTGTAAAAGGAATTACAGTGGATTGTAGTGTGGAAGAAGTTGGAGAATGGATTGAGCTCCCCTATTTTCACTATTTGAAAACTGAGAAATGGTTTTTTCAAATCCTCTCTAAGAAACTTGGGACTACTCTCTGATGATTGCTCTGAGTTCCTTAGCTTCAATCGATAGAGGGGAAGTGAGAATTGAATTGAATTAGGGGGAGTATATCTCTCCCTTGAAGGATCTGACGGCCGACAATGCACTTGCCATTTTGATCCAATTAATCATAGGTTGTGGGTTGTTTGATCAGTTAGGAGAGTGCACATGATCGGTTTGAGCCAAGGAGTGGATTGCCAACCTCCCATGTGCCTTAATTTGAGTTTGAGAGGGAGTTTGAATTTGGCATTTTGACCCATAGGGTTAGGTTTGGTCTAGGGACCAATTGGGCTGACCCAAATCCATTGGGTTGGGTACACCACTCTCCCCTATGTCCCCTTGAGCTTTTAGGAAAGCCTCAAGTGAATATAAAGAGGGTATGACCAAATTACCCATGGATTAAGCCAAATTTGTTCTATGGCCTAGGGGTAGGGTGGTAATTTTTCTATTTTTTTTCCACTTTGGACATGTTGGGTATGTGGAGAAATTAGGTTTGGACAAGTTTCATGAGATTTGAAATTCATTTTATAGGGTTTGGCTCATGTTGACTAATTTAGGTCAAAATGGGTCAAGTTGACCAATAGGTCAAATTGAGTCAAACCAAGGGTTGAGTCAAGTTTATATAACCATTTGAAATATTTTGGCGGCTTTAGTTTGATTCAATTTGGTATATTTTTAAATATGGCTCATATGACTTCATTCAGGTCAAATGGGTCAAGTTGACCTATTTGACCCATTTGACCTATTTAAGGTAGGTCAAGGGTAGATTTAGGTTAGGTTTGTCATATGGAATGGATTGGTATCTTTGTTTCCAATCAATTTTAGTTAAGTTCAATTTTGGCTCAATATGACCCCTTTAGGTCATGTTGGGTCTAAGGTCAATTGGGCTAGGTTATGTCTAGTCGACAAATTGAGACTATGATCAAGTTCCACAGGTGATTTGTAATGGACTTGACCCATTGGTTTCAATCAATTTGGCTTAGATCAAGTTTTTACACATTTTGACCCTTTAGGTCAAAATGGGTCAACTGGGTCGAGTGGCCAATTGGGCTAGGTTAGACTCAAATATTGGCTTGGTCAAGTTCAAACATAGGTCATGAGTAAACTTAGATCAATGGTTTCAATCAATTTGGCCTATGGTGGAATTTGGCTATGTTAGGTTTCATTTTAGGTTAAGTGTTGACTTAGTCAACCCTTAGGTTTGACTTGGTTTGACCCAATTTGATTGATTGATCATCCCATAATGATTGTTGATCATGATGAGAGGGAAATATGAGTTTTGTTCAATCCAATTTGGTTAGGATCAAAATTTGGCTCATAAGTATACTTTAGGTCTCTTTGGGTCAAGTGAGCCTAAGTGGGTCAAATGGCTTGGTTAAAGCTTGATTTGAAGTTGATTGATCTTGTATATGGACTCATGATTGAAATATAAATTCATTTACAAGTGATTTGAAGTCAAATGGGTTTAGATCCATTTGATAATTTCATATTCAAAGGAAGAATATGATAGGGTTTTTTTTTTTGGTTTGATTTTTGAACTAAGTTTTGATTGGAGTTTGGATTTATATATGAGCTCATGATTGTAGGGTTGATTGAATGATGAGAGAAAATCAAGAGTTTGGCTTGATTTGAAGTTGATTTGGCTATGTTCAAGATTTTGACTTGAAAGGCTTAGATTGGAGTTTGAGTTGATTTGAGTTTGATTTTTTGGAATTGGTTTTGATTGTTTGAATTTATATTTCATTTATATATGTGAATATAAATAAGAATATAAATGGATCATGATAAAATTTCAAGGATTTGAAGTGATTTAATCATTATTTGGGCTAAGTCCATTAAGGAGGATATAAGGGACTTAGGAAAATTTAGAGTAGGGTTTTGAATTTTGTACTTTGGTTTGATTGATTTATATTGATATTACATTTCTATATGTGAATATAAATGAGAATATAAATAAGTTATGAGAAAATTCTATGACTTTGATATGGTCTAATGAAGATTTAGGCTAAGTTCATTAATGTAAAATTAATGACTTAAGAAGATTTTAAATTAGGAATTTTAATTTTTGCTTTTGATTTGATTGATTTATATTTATATTTATATTTATATATGTGAATATAAATGAGAATATAAATAAGTTTTGAGAAAATCCCATGAGTTTGAAATGGCTTAGAGTTGATTTTGGCTAAGTCCATTAATAGAAAATAAAGGGACTTAGGAAATTTCAAGGATTTTAAATTTCAAATTTTAAGTTTAGATTTATATATATGAATATAAATGGATTATGAGGAAATCTCAAAGATTTGATTTGGTTTAGATCATGATTTTGGTTAAGTTGTTAAGAAAGGATTAAGGACTTAGGAAAATTGAACTTAGGAATTTTGATGGATTTTAATCATGGGTTTCAATAATAGATTTCAATCATAGAGAGTTGATTTGAGTTTTAAGAAAATAAAATAGAATTGATGTGGAGTTTGACTCGAAAGAAGGAATGTAAGGAATGGTTTAAGCTAAGGGTAGGAAATTTTCAACACCCAAATGACCTATTCATGGCTAACTCTTCTAAGTCTCTAGCTAGGTTGGCGTCCACCTAATCACTAAATGTGTCTTATAGGAACTCTTAAAGTATAAGAGTCCTATGTCTAAGATGGAGGGGTTGAGCTCATTCTAAAATGAGGTCAACAAAGGGGATAGGTGTGGTGTGACTAACAAGGAACACACCCTGTATTGGTGTTGATTGAAATGATCAGCAACATGAAAGATCAAGCACTAACAAAAATAATCTCAACCCATGGCATAGAGAATCCAAAACTTAGTATAATGGCTCTACTTATATCCAAACATAAGGGAGGGAGAATCCATTAAGGGATAGAGTGTGAACCTACCACTAGGGATGCAGGTTCAAGTCATCGACAAGGGGATGAAAAGTTTGATTTGATTCTCACTGAAGAGAAATAGATTTGATTTGTTCTGTTGGGGAAGAGGGTTGAATTTGTTTCAATTTTGTTAGGTTTGAATTTTTAGATGAACCCTGTTGGTTTGCGATGGGTTGCACTAAGTAGGAGCCATGGAAGCTAAGACCTAACTCAGATTTACCAATCTAAAGGGGTGGTCTACAAAACACATAGTAGGACTAGCCAACCAAAGGGATGCCTTTTGGTATGCAATAGCTGTACGAGGAAGAAAGCGTAGTAGACTTATATCTTCTAAAGTAAAGACCAGTTGCTGAGGTATTCTATTGACAAGACAGAGATTGAACTACTGATTATTGTGAATGCTGGGGACTTAGATCAACTCAAAGATAGTCAAGATTAATTTCATTTTTAGATTTATTTGTTTTGATTATGTTAGATCTCATAGTTTACGAATGCTGCATTAGGTAGGGCTATGGAAGCCTACCTACGAGATTTACCAATTCAAAGTGATAAGTCTACCAACCATAAGGTAGGGCTATCCAACCGAAGGAAAATGCCTTTTGGTACATAATGGTCAAGTCTTAAGAAGAAAGCATGGGAACTCACATCTTCTAAAAATAAAGAATCGTTAGGGTGATTGTTCGCTTGGGCAACAAATCGGACCCGACCTAGGGCTGACTATTGAGTGAATGCCAACGGGGAACTTGGATCAGCTCACAAATAGTCAAGAATTAATTTCATTTTTTATTTTGTTTTATGGATTCTGTTGGTTTGCGATAGATCACACTGAGAAGGAGCTTATAGAAGCCTAGACCTATCTCAGATTCACTAAAATAAAGGGAGTAGCTTCTCGGCATATGGGAGAGCTATCCGACCAAAGGAGTTTCTTTCTGTTTGCAATGATCAATTGAAGGGAAGAAAGCTCGGGGACTCACATCTTCCACTAGAAAAGATTATTAGGGTGATCGGTTGCTTTGGGCAACAAATCGAACCTGACCTAGAGCTGATCGTCAGTTTGCGATAATTATGCTAGAAATAATGCATCATAGTCTTATATCTTTCAAAGTGAAATGATTGTCGGGATAACCTGCTTATGGAAAAATAGATTGAACCCAACCTAAGGCACTCTTGGTGGGTACCACCAGGATTTATCTCAACTTGGTGCAATTCATAGGGAGTTCTCACACTACCCAAGATGTCTACTTAGAAAAAGGAGTCCTTTGGGGGCTTGAATTCCTAATCCAATGCAAATTAATTTTGTTTATTTTATTTAGTTTATTGTTTTACTTTGGACCCTATTAGTTTATGAGGGATCAAACTGAGAAGGAGCATATATCAGCCTAGACCTATCTTAGATTTGCTAAACCAAGGGAGAATCTGCACATCCGCTGAATAGATTTTCAACCATAGGGGTGGCTACTAGGAAAGGGGAATGTCCAACCCAAAAGTAATCTTGGTAGTGTCTAAATGGGGTGGAAAAAGACTTGATCCAAATAGAGTGCCTGCAAGGGATGGGGCCAGTAAGGACTTAATCCAATTCCCTGGAGAAAATTACATGGCTATCCATCATGTATTTGTGTCCAACTCAAGGGAGAAAGTATGGGACTCATATCGCCAAGAGTGGTGTCATGGGTGAGTCATACATGAACATCAACCAACCAAATGTATTGGTTTGCAACAATCATCTTAGGAAGAAAGCTCGGGCCATCCTCCATAGCGACCGACGGATAGTCTATCTTGACTCGGTGTTATCGACTAGGGGACGAGTGAATGCCACTAGGGGATTTATATTAACTCAAAAGTAGGCAAGAGAAAAGGAGCCTCTAGGGGACTTATATAAACCTCAAATATACTCGACCTAGTTAGAGCTTGATGGCTAATTCAAGAAAAAAGCACAAGGATTCACATCTTCTTAAACAAAGTCAATCATGATGTAGCTTACTGGTTGGCAGTGAATCCTACCATACTAACAAGGTGCTTGTTGGTTTATAATGGTCAAGTTATGATGAAAGCTCGAGGACTCACATCTTCCAAACAAATGACCACTGGGGTGACATATTAGCAAGGTTGCATGTAGACTCGACCTAGAGCAGCTAATGAGTGAGTGCCACAGGAGCTTGCTCCCACATCAAATAGCTCAAGACAAAAGAATTATGTTTGTTGCTGTGCATGTGTCAAAAAGGAATAGGACATCTCTAGGGGACTCTTACACATATCTTAAACACACTAGGGGTTTGATGAAATAATGCCACAGATGGGATGCCACTAAGAAAGGATGCCACTTGGGTTCTCTCACACCTATCTTAGTTATGCTAATCGAAATAGGATGCCTCTCGAGTTCTCTCACACCTATTCTAATAACGTCAAGAGACTGTGTTTGTGTTGTGAAAGAGAGATAGGATGCCCGGGGACTCGACACCTACCATCACGGGATTCACAAGACAAGCAAATAACACTTTGAAAGAAGAGAAGATTTGATGAAGGGAATCAAATTTTGTTTTTTTTATTAATGATTATTTTTAAACATGATTTGTTCCATGGGTAATATTTCTTTAGATAAAGCCCATTAATTGGAAGCATCAGGTGTTCCCCTATATAATCAATAAGATGATAAGATCCTCCTTGGCAGGCCATCTCTATGACATAGGGGCCTTCCCAAGTGAGTTCAAACTTGCCTCCCATCTTTCAATGGGCTATAATTGGTCTCCTTAGGACTAACACAAGTTCTCCTACTCAAAAATACTTAGGGCAGACCGGATTGTTTTGGGCTTGAATCATTTTGGCCTTGTACAACTCGAGATTTTGGCACACCCGTAGGTGACTTTCCTCCAAACCTCCGAGCACTTCTAACTATAACTTTGCATTCTTCTTTGTAGTGATCTTGTTACCCAATGATATCCTTTGTGATGGGAGTTGAACTTTTAAAGGAAGAATGGCTTCAGACCCACACACCAAGGAAAATGGGGTAGATTGAGCTGGAGTTTGGTATGTGGGGTAGCTCAGAATCCCAAAGATGTTGATGCTCTTGACATTACTAACTCAGTTAATCAATACCTCATACTTAGCTTGATTATTGGCTTCATAGTATGAGAATCTCATCACATCATAGTTTGGAGTTAGAAGAACTATTCCTACCTCTACCTTTCTTGAGAGAATATATTGTGGTGCTTTACCTTTAAGAAAAGAAGAAGCACCATCTATCTCCATCGGGTTATTGCCTCCCTAAGTTCTTGATTTGTTCATGAAGATCATCACTAGAATCAACAGGAAGTGGGTGTGTTGCTAAAATCTACAAGTGCGACTTTTATCGTACAAGAACATGTGATATCAACTGTGAAGTATCATGGACCAATGAGCTAAACATCCCGTTGCCATGTGTGAGATCTTGAGTGGATTGGTTCGGGAGATCAAGTTCACCTTATGAGAAAGCATAAAATGTCGTAGCTTCTGAGATGCATAGATCAAAGCTAGGTAATATTTCTTAATGGGTGGATAGTTTTCTTTAAGATCGACAATGAGGTAGTAAAGATTTTCCTTCATCATCGTTAGCTTCTAGTCTTTGAAGAGTCATCTACCAGTAAAGGATGAGTGCTTTGCCGATCTGCTAGAATGCGACTTCACCAAGTACTCTTTGATATCTTTAAAAGCATGATGACACTTATCATCCTACTTTAACTTAGCATCCGACAGAATAACATCTTCGATAGGTTTGAAATAAAGTGTCTTAGATATGCCAACCATCCTTTATAGGATCTGAGTTGAGTTAAACTCTTAGAAGGTGGAATTTCTAAGATAGCTGTCTTTTCAAGATCTATTTCTATTCCCCAACGTTGAACAACAAACCCAAGAAATTTTCGTGAAGAGACTTTGAATGCATAGTTCAGGGGATTCATTTTGAAGATATATTATCTTAACCGTTCGAAAACTACTCTCAAGTCAAAGAGGTGGTCTTCCTTTTCTCTGCTCTTGACTACTAGATCATTAACATAGCACCCAACCTGATGATGGATGAGTTCGTTGAAGATCTGAGTCATGGCCTATTGGTATATAGCACCATCATTTTTAAGGCCTAAAGGCATGACCCTATAATAGAAGATTCTAATCAGGGTTCAAAAATCTATGTTTCTTTCATCTTCATGAGACATCTTGATTTGGTTATAGTCTTATGATCCATCCATGAAAGAGAAGACTGCATGAGATGAGGCAATATCCACCATTAATTTTGGTATTGAAAGAGGAAACTCATCCTTAGCACATACCTTGTTTAAGTCCTTAAAATTGGATAAATGTGAATTTGACCATTCTTCTTCTTAACTAGGATGACATTATCTAACAAAGTAGGATATTCTTCCCAGGAAACCCATCGTCTTCTTGACCAGAAATGACCTGTTGTTCAATTTCTAATGCATGTCTAGGAGCATGCTTAATGAGGGAATGTCGAGTATTGCTATCTTATGGATGCTATGTCGAGATAATCCGAGCATTTCTTCATAACTCCATGCGAAGTAGTCTTTAAACTCAGTCAATAGCCTAACTAAGTTATTGGCTTCTTCTTCATTCAGCAACGAACTGATGTATGTTGAGCGAGGATTTTATTCTATCCCAAGATTAATTTCTTTAAGCTTGTCGATCATTGAATGAATCTCCTCTTCAAATTCTGGCGGTGCCTCTATGACTTGGAGATCATCTGGATCATTTGAAGTTTCTAAATACACATTCTCATAAGAGTTGGGGATGTGTGAGAAGAAACTATCAGATTCCAAATGGTTGTAACCACTAGGTAATAATCATCGTCATCGACTAGACCCACTATACCGAATCCTAGTTCTGCTCTTGATTGTGCTTCCCTGCCTATATTGTTCCATAGCTTTTTGAAGTATTCTGACCTGTGTTTGGACCATGTGTGAGGAACTAAATTTTTTTGTATAAGCTTTTGAACATAAGGCGATTAAAAGTCAAAAGGTAATTCCATTAATTCCTTAAAAGTATCTTCCTCAAGCTCTTTATCAACCTCAAGGCTTGAGGAGGATGATCCCAAAAAGAACTTCTTCTACTTCATGTCACTAGAAGACTTAGGAACTTTATTAACTACTAAACCTTCAACTATAGCGGTCAGCTGAGTGAAGCATATTTCAGGATTAAGGAGGGCCTTGATTAGTGATTCCCTCATCTCTTTGTATAAGATAAGGGCATCATATATGCTTAGCTTAGATGACAACTTTCTTTGAGAGAAAGGACGTTGTAGTCCACCTTGGGCTAGTCTTCCACAAGCATATCCAAAGGTGGAGCATCCTGTGGAAGGGCTTCTTGATCTTCAATACTAATGACTTGTTTCCTTCTATCTTGAGGTGCTGCCCTAGGAGGTAGAACCTTGCCACTACGAAGGTTGACTTTCGTAATCTCTTGAGGCAAGGTGGTGGAAGGTTCTACCTGCACTTCAGGCTCACCTACAGCTTCTCCTATGGGACTCTCAGAATCGGATGATTCTAAGTCTATCTCAAGAGGTGAACTCGTAGTATGAGTTTGAAAGTCAATTAATCAAAAGAGAAAGGTCGTATTGTTATAGTTATTTGACTTGAAGAGTTATCATTAGGAATAGAACCCATTAATTGTAATTCAAACTAGTTTTATTCTTTAATTTCTTGAAATTATTTGGAGGTACAAAGTAGAAGTCAAGTAGAATGAGTGGAGTAATGGATTTGATGCCCTTATCCACTGATACAAGAGTTCTACTAGTACAAGTAAGAGAAGAGCTAGCTGAAATGGTAGAAGTTCCCAGTGTGGAAGTTGTAATTGATGGCTGGAGGCTGGACACAGTCGGTGGCTATGCTAAAGGGCTATCTCGGGCTGACACATGCTGCTGCTGTTGAGCTCCCACTTTCCTAGAGTTGGCACTGGCAACTTGCAAACCTTCCTTGGTGTTGGAGGTTTGAGCTGACTAATGCACCTGCAAGGAAAGCTTCTTGATCTTTTGAATTATTTTCTTAGAGGTTTTGGATAAAGAAATGTCTCAACCTTCTTTAATTTTGGTAGGATCACTTATATCCCCAAGGATTACCCTAATGAAATTGGAAGGTTGTCCACAAGATATTCCTTTGGGATAACTATATCATCGATCTTGAAATTGTGTTCAAGCTAGTCCTTGAATGTGAAGCAATCCTCCAAAACATGGCCGAGCATACGATGGTAAGGGCAAAAGTTTGGATCATGACTTTTGCCTACTTTCTCTAGTCTCCTAGGCTCAGGTAGTTGAAAATATGATTTCTTTAAGAGGTTTTTAAAGATTTTCCTGATTACCTCTCTCTTAAAAGAATAAGGTTTGTTTAACTTATCTAAAAGAGTAGGTGGACCATAGCTACTGGCATATGCATGTCTTTGGTGGTATGGTGAGAAGCGGTGTCGGCCGTGGAGGCTGGGGTGGAGGCCAGTAGGGTTTCCTCGGTGGTGGTAAAGGAGGTGGAGGCTATTGAGGTCATGGTCTCTTGGATCTCTGGTGCTTCACTTGTCATCTTGCTACTACTCGGTTTCTTCTCATAGACCTTTTGGGACTTTGCTTGACAAGGATCTTAAAAGGCAATTTTGGCACTCCTTGTAGACTAACTTGTTGATTAGCTTTTCAAATGTCTTGTTAGTGAAGCCCTTAAGGATGAAGGCGATCGAGCCATAAATATTCTTCAAGAGAATCTCAATGGTATGGTGTTCAGATAGCTGCGGTTCACACTTCATACTTGGCTTATGCCATCCGAGAATATAATCAACAAGTGACTTACCTGGTTGTTGTTATGCTACAAAAAGATCACCTATAGTAACCCTTTACTGAGCTCCAACAAATCTCTTGATGAAGAGTTGCTCTAACTCACAAATGCCTTCAATGAACCATTGGGAAGTTCAGCATACTAATCAAAAGTAATACCCGCTAGGCTGCTAACAAAAAGGAGAAAGAGTAGAGCATCGATGCCACCTACATTGTAACAAATGGCCCTGAAATGAGCTATGTGCTATCTCAGATTCCCACTATCATTGAAGCTTTTGGAGGAAGGAGGCACGAAACCCTTGGGATATTGGATAACATCGAATTCCTCTATGTAGGGTCTAGCCTTTGGAACCGATGATCCACCCCAATCATGAGCCAAATCTTCCTTCACCTGCTGCTTAACCATAGATTTTATATCTTTTTCTTGTATGTATATACTTTTCGCTACCTTCCTATACAAGATAGTGCTACCTTGCTCAATGGGAGGTAGAGTCTTGGCTGGGTCTAAGACATGCACTAACCAGAGGCGTGTAATAGGATGTGGAGGGCTTGTTTCAGCATTAACCGCTAACAGTCTTATGTGACATTCCATCCTATCAATTTTTACATCCTTCTACCTTAACTAATGTAGAAGGTGTTGGGATGATTCTGCGATGTCCTCTTGATCAATCTCATTACCTTCCATGGCCTATTGCTCCCTAAGAAGAGATCCTCTAGTACCATGCACTCATTGAATCCACCATCAAGTCATCTTTGTTGGGATCAAACTCTCTCTTCATCGAGGTACCCCAAGATCTCCTTCTTCTCCATGAAACAGTGTGCAACTATCTCATCTAAGGAATGATCCAACTCAGTAGGTACAAATATTTAGGTTGACCGGTGTTATCACTATCGTGCACTGAGAGGCACCAGACCTCGCTTGTCACTGGGGAGTCAATCCTGTGCGGACTGTACTCACTAGATGAATGATATTCCTGATTGCTACTAGCTATAAGAGGGGTAATAATTCTAGGATGTTCTCCTACCACTGCTGCAGCTGAACTATCATCTAGAATATCTATAATAACTATCACCATCTCCACATCTAGCTGTATGGGCAGAGTTGGTAAAGGAACGACCACGATGCTTCGGGGTCACCACTCCTTTTGCACCACCACTGGAGTAGAGTGTCAAGCAGGAGAGCTCAACCCTACCAAAATGGGTGGTGTAGGAAGGGTAGGATCCCATGGTCATAGTCGAATCACCAACGAGATGCGCTTTTCCCTGGATGCGGCCTTCATGGCCTTAGATGGAATGGGAGATGCTATAACCTGTACTAACAATGGCGGATGAGGGGTAGAGCGGTGGGGTGGAGATGCCACTGACTCTCTGTGCACAGGAACTTCCCTCCTGTGGTAGCTGGTTCTAGTGAGAAAAATACTATTAGTATGGTCGGCACGGGTAGCGCGCTAAGCTAGAAAATCGATCAGAGCAGACGCTGTCGACTGACTGCTAAACCTATGTCGCTCACTGTTAGTAACTTGTGATGTATGGGCCTCACGGGCCCTTTTCTAATGAATATGCCTCCCATGCTGCGGGGGATAACAAATCAAAGGTCAAGCGTGTCCCACTCACAGTGCATGCTACCGATGTAGAATAGATGGAGGCCACGACCTCCTACTCTTGAAAATTGCGGGCTGGAACTGCACCACTATAGGAGATGACAAATGGATCCTCCTGGCATCCTCTCTGTCTAATCCATAGTAGGATGGAACTAGTTTTCTGTAACCAGTGGTGAAGTGATAATGGGAGACTCATCCATGGCTAATCAAGCTATTGCTTCTAGCTCCCTAGCTATCTGAGTGTGGAATCGTCTAATCATGCAGTTCTTATTCCTATGCTAGGTATGGGTAGGATGGGAGGAGTGCGAGCTAGACCCATACTAAAATGTAGGGGAGGCAAGCCTAAGACCAGGGGAGCCTTACCCTTGGAGGGTTCATATGGTAGGGTAATAGCCTTCACTAGGGCAACATGAGCAACTCTGAGATTAACTGCAACTGGAACTGGAACTATCGGTACTGCTTGTACTATAACAACTAATGTCTGTGGTACTACCATAGCTTTCCTCTTTAGTGAAAAGACATCAGAATCAGAAGGTAAGTTTATTCTGATGATCGGCTTCTACCCGGCCACCTTGGTCCTGCTGACTGTGGTGAGGGGAATGCCCGCACAAGTGATCCTGGCTCCCTCAAATCCCCAGCCAAAGTGAATCAAGTGGGTATTGTCTAAACAAGGGAAGTCAGCCTAATCTAAAGCTAGATTCATACCGTGGGAGGAGGTGAAGACAAATTTCTGAGAACCAGCCATTTCCAAAAATATAATAAACTGAAACTGGACTTTACTGCACTGACTGTAAAGAATCTGTAATGAGAAATGAACTAGTATCAGATTTCTATCTCCATAGATTTTTTGAATTTTGAATTTTGAAAATTTGAACCCACATCCAACAACTTGGAAGTGTTAAGTGGGGTTCAAATGGATTTGAGAAGATTGATTGAAAGAGGAATTTGAATATGAATCCAACTTCAAATTTAGTGTTGAAATGTGGATTCAAAATTTTTGATAGGATGCTTCCATATGTTCATTGTTCTTTTGAATTTGATTTTTTTTTTTATTTTGAGGATGCTTTCCTTTAACAAATTTAGGTATGTTAAAGTAAGGGTCAAGTTGATTTTGTTTTTGTTTGATTGTTTAGGAATTTTACTTAGCAAATTTAGGTATGCTAAGTAAAGTGTTTGAGAAAGTGATTGTTTCTTTTTGTGAATTTTGTTTTGATTTTGGAAAAAATTAGAATTCTTACTTAGCAAATTTAAGTATGCTTAGTGAAGAATCTAAGTGTCTCTTGTTAGAAAATGACGGCTATTCATAAGAAGAAAAGATTCTTCGTGATTAGTTAACATCATTATATGACCAACATCTTGGGACTAGGGTAAAATCTTTACCTTAAAAATGGGTTCATATTACCCATATTTCATTTTAAAAATAAAAAGGCTTTCATGCATAAGATTATCCTTCATAAGGATAACTTATCAAAATTATCAAATTAAAATAATTCAAGAAAAGAAAATTTTAAAGCATATATGGTCATTGACGTAATCTTTATAAGAATGTTCTGTATAGAGTCATATCATTCAGTCTCAACATATTAGGGCAATTTAACAAAAAGGTTCATGATCAAGATTTCTTATAATCTCACTTTCAATTATATAGAGGGTTGTATTGAAAATCTTGTCAAAAAAAGAAAAGAAAAGAAAAGAAACGTCAATATGACTTGAAGGATAGTCTTGTTACTATATATAGAGTCTTGAAATTTACTTTTGAAGTAATTTCAAAGACCTTGTAGTAAAATGTAGAAGGATCAAAAATGTAAAAATAAGAAATTAATCAAAGACAATTATGAAATTTCATTTTCTATAATAATAAATTAACTGAAGAAATTCAATTTCAAACTTATCAAGAGAATCTTAATTTCTCTAAGAAGTTAATCCTTTCAATTCCGTTATTGATAAAATAAAAGTTTCTTTATGAAAATCCAAAAGATTATCCTGATTCTCATTCACTTTAGAAAGCATTAAAGGAATCTCTTGATCTTTATTGAATCTATGAGAAGGCCTTATAAGCTGTTGATTCATGTCAACAAATTAAAAATAACATACATGTCCAAACAAAAAGAAAAAGAAATTCCATTTGAGAAGCATTGGCTAACTTTGGTTCTTATTGCCTAAAGCACAGTCACATGCAAGCTCAAAGAGGTAGAATTCTCAGGTTATTACCCTATGATGACTTGCCTTTAATGAATTAGACATCTAGCATGGTTCATTATAACTTTGAGATAAAAAGAAGAAAGAAAGAAAAATGATAAACTTCTATGCTCATGGCATAGTAAAACATTGACTCCAAAATATACCTAAGTCTTCCTTCAAAAATAAATTCCAACTCTTTGAAACCTCCTTCACTAAACTTCTGCATGTGCAAGGAGTATTAGTGAAATCAAGAAATGGAGTTTGACCTTCCATCACCCTTTCGTCAAGTTAGATTAATCAAGTAAGGATTAAGTCCATGAGACTCTTGCTTATTAGTTAAAACTTTTGAGGATTAGGAATAAGTCACTTTGATCCCTTTTCCTCATCTATATCACCTATAGGATAGGATCAAGCCCTTTGTGGCACCTATCCTATACATGACTTGTGATGGGAGCAAGCCCTCTGTGGCACCTTTCTCATGTCCTTCTGGATTTGGAGCAAGCCCTTCGTGACACCATTTGTACTTTTGTGTACATGATTAGATCAAGCCATTAAGGCCCCTTTCATGTTACATTGGTGAGTTAGATTGGATTAAGTCTTTATGACCCCTTTTTAATAGCTAGAAAGATATAAGTCCCTTAGTCGGCCTTCTTTCTAATCATATAAGAGTAGGTCCCCAGTTGGCATTCTATTCTAAGGATTGGATCATGTATTTAAGGACCCCTCTCCTCTTTTCAGCTAATTAGGATGGAACATGCCCTTAACGGTCCCATCTTATTAGATAATCATATAGGAGTAAGTCCCCAGTTGGCATCTTATTTTGAGGATTGGATCACATCTTTAAGGACTCCTTTCCTCTTTTCAGCTAATTCGAATAAATCATGCCCTTAACGACCTCATCTTATTAGCTAATCACATTGGAGTAAGTCCCTAGTTGGTATCCTATTCAAACTTCTAAGGAATGGAATCAAGCCATTGAGGCCCCATTTCATCACACTGATAGGTATACATATACCTATCTTTCCAATCAAAAATCAAAATAAAATTCAAATCAAAAATTAAAATGAATTGGAACCCCAAGTTTATACTTGCATCAATCTGGTCAATCACCAATATGTATGTATTTACTACATATTGGGGTCCATTGTTGACCTCATTTTTTGGATAAGGCTAATTTGGCAATCAGGAGATCCTAATCTCAAATAAGATTTTCCTAATTCAATGCTTAGGACACTATGCTTAGTGACCTAGGAAATTCACCTTATGTTGGATCTAACCTATTTGGCTTAGGTAGGATCAACTCAAGCATCCAAATTCAAAATCAATTAATCAAATCAACAATCAATAATCTTCAATCCAAGATGATTAAAAGTCAAATTACATTTAATTTCAAAAGTACCCTTGAGTTGATTTTGAATTGGATCAAAATCTAAAATCAGGTTGGATTCAAATTCCCAAAGATAATTCAAATGGAATTAAATCTAATCTCAAATCTATATTGAGATTAATTTGGGCATATCAAACTTTAACTAAGATGATAATGGCATATTTCATGGAAATATTAAAAGCAAAATAGAAAATTAAAAAAAAAAAATGGGAAGAAAAGATTTTCCAATTTCCTTCTTTTTTCCCATCCTCATCCCATACCACCTCCTAATGAAAGATGGCTACCTTTAAGTGAAGGAGGCAATCAAGGAAAAAGCCAAGAGGAATTTTGGCTTCTCCAAGAAAAAAAAGAGATAAGAAGGAGAGGAAAAAAGGTGAATAGTGCTCAGTCAAAGTAAAGGAAGACTATATACACAAACTCAAGCCAAATTTCCATCTCCAACACCTTCACCACTCAAAACTAAACTCAAGTAAAGCTTTTCCCACTTCCAAAGCTGTTGGAAATAGTGCAAACGACTAAAGCCATTATGTAGAGAAGTAGCTTGGTGGAGAGATCAAAAGACAAAGAATTGACTCAATTCCTTTGGTGCACAATCATCTTTCAAAGAATTGAAGCTATAGGAATCAATTCTAAAGCCAATCGAGCAACAGATTAAGGTATGACATTAGCACAACCCTCATCTTTCTTAAGCAATTCAGTTTTCATTATTTTCATAGGAAATGTGACTTTCAAGTTGATCCAAACGTATAGAATCATATGATTTCTTTCCATGATCGTGTTGCACTTAAAATCATGTGATTTCATTGCTTAGATCAAAAGATATTAGCAAAACACGTTAGACGATTCTCGGCTCTCGCAGGAAATGAAGAAGATGATCTTCGGTCCGTCCGATCCATGTATTTGGATCTAACGGTCCATCTAGCGTCGATTTAAATTGGGACCACGGGGATGATTGAGCTATCGATCCACGCATTGGGCGGTCATCTAGCGCGCCATCGATTAAATTCCAAGACCGCTGATTGGACCGTCCGATCGTCGACGGTCCGGATCGCTCGCATTTTCACGCCGGCATTACATGCGGTTTCTTTGCGGGGCGGTGGATCACTATGGATCATCCAATCTTTGATCGGATGTTCCGTAAATGATCCGCATTTTTAACTATTTTCGCGGCAAAAAAAATTGTTAACTTTAGTTAATTAATAGTTTAATTAATAATTAAAAATCTGAAAATTTCAAACAATCATATAAAATTAAAGAAAATTAAAACAATTATAAATAAGAGCTCTATGGATTCTTCTTGATGGGAGGAATCAATAGAAATTAAAATCTCCAATTTTTATTGGGAAATTTTCCCTTAATTTGGGTTTAATTGAAAATGCTTAAACTCTAATTACTCTCAAATTAATAATTCAATTAATTTGAAACTTTGGGGAAATGAAATTAAGCTTAAAACATACCTTAGATAAATTTTTGGGGATTTAATTCTTTGAATTCAAAGGAAATTGTAATTTCATATGTTTAACCTTTAAATTAATTAAATTAGTTACCCTTTATTGAAATAATTAGAAAACTTTAATCTAATAACCTTAAATCAACATAATAAATATTAATGAACATAAAAATGTTAATTAAACCTAATCAAACCTATGTAAACCTAATAGGTCTCTAATTATCTCAATTAGGTAATTAAAAGAATTAAATAATTCAATTAAATGACCTAAACTTAATTAAATCATAATAAATCAACCAATTAACTAAAAATTATAAATAAACTCTCATTGGAAAGGTATTTTAGTGATGCATAAGTGAAAAATAAAATCTCTTAATGAATCTTAAAAACTTAGGCTTAATTTAGGTTTTAATGAAATAATCAAAACATTAATTACACCCTAATTACATTGCTAATCAAGTTGAAACTTTAGAAATATAAAATTGGCATGTAACCCCACTTTTCAGAATTATTTCAAACCCAATTGGTCTATAAATCTGGAATTTTTGATTTTCCAAATCTCTAGGTCAATATGAACTAAATTATAATTAAGAAAAATCATTAATTCATTGAATCAACAAATAAAGTGAACTATTCTAAAATAAACATCAGAAATACTTAGGGAAATTCATCAAAACTTCCTAAGTCAAAGAATTTAATCAAATATCAAAATTATAAGAAAAGCAATACTTAATGAAATTCAAACATAATTAAACAACTTAAGTTAAGTTTAATGAAACCACTCATCCTTAATGAATCTAAATAATGAATCTAAAACCTAGGTTAATTAAATCAGATTAAGAATAATCTATGAACAAACCTAAGGTATTAATTCATATTAATAAATTTAAACCTTAATCTTACAAATCCATGATTTAATATCTTAAGTTAAATTGAATGAAATCAAACTTAAATCAAACTCTTTAAATTAACATAAGCCAAATCAAATGAAATCCATATAGCTTAATTCAAAATGAAATAAATCAAACAAATTAAATCAAATAAAGCAATTCAAACAAATGAAATAACATAAATAAAATCCAAACATAAATAAAATCAAAAATTTTAATTAAAATACTTAAGGATTTTAGTTAAACTTTTGGAAACTTCATTAGGAATTAGGATGTTGAATGGAAAGAGCTCCATCTAAAAATGGAATCATTCCATTCTTCATTCTTGAAAAATTATACAACTTTAACCAAATAAAATGAACATAAAATGGGAATTAAATCAATAAGTCATTTGAATTGAAACCACCCAAAGGTAAAAATTAAACAAATTCAAACTTCAAACTTAAACTTAAAGGCCTAGTAAAGCCTTACCACACAAATCCAACTTCTACACACACTAGATTAATTAGGTCACAGACTCTAGATCTAGGTTAGATTGTTCTATGATTTATCTTTTAATCTCCTATGATATGTTGTGTTGTGCTTCACATGTCTATGTGGTAAATTGCTTTAGACTAGATGCTTAGGTTTGTTTGTTCATTAGACTGGATGTTAGGGCATTTTTTCTAGATTTAACACTATTTTTTAAAGGGGACTGTATTAAAGGGATCACTATAATAAATAAATCATAAAATTGATGTTTGCTTGTATGTGCTAAAAATCCCTTAACATAGTCCATAGGACAGGTGGGCTTGGCAAGCAACTAATGATAAACCTGTATGTTTGTGAAATATAAATTGTTTTGTGTGTTATGTCTATTTCCTAACATCTATTTTACAAGGCTAAGGATTTTCTTTGAATTTTAAATGTAAATTTGAGCTTAGAATTAGATTAGGATCTATGAGGTCTAAGATTAGAGTAACCCAACCAAGAATGGTGGTGGTCCCTGAGTGGATGTCCTTAAACATGGAGACTTTCCTGGAAAGAAGACCCATAGATCTGAACTTGTAGTTCTAGGACGGGTTGTATAAGGCAGAACTCGGCTGCCCATTTTTCCTTCTTTCGGAGTGTACAGCAGTACCTGACTACATTATCCTTTTCCTTACATAATTTAATTTGGCTTAATTTATTTTGGGTGTGCAATAGAAACAACATGCTTTTCTTAGGTTTCTTTCTGTGCTAAATGCCTAAACATAGGCTCATAGGATAAACTAAATTTTCTACCCAACTAAATCAATTGAAGCATGAAAATAAATATAATTCATAATCTTCATATAAAATCTTAGTCCATTAAAGCAAGATAAAATATGTAGCAACCCCTTAGCTGGATGTTTTAATATCATGCATAAATCATATTGTTTCACTCTTGATTAATGAAGGACTTTCATCCTTGCCAGAGAACCTGGGCTTGACCTTTGAGAGCCTATGATGGAAGTACACCTTCTTCTATTCTAATTTTGCCCATAATCTTTTTCTAATTATATGCATTAGGCATAAATTGCATTCTTATGGCTTAAAATGAATCTTGAGTCAAAATTTATTAAAATTTGAAAAATGTGCATTAGTTAGGTGCATCTTCATACCTACATGATCTTAGGGATTTGAGAAGTATAAGTTCATAGATTTCTTTCCTAAAACCAAATGAACCATCTTGCATTCATATGACTTAGCCTCATGGTTTTAAAATGCACTTAGGTGGTGTTAGCTGATAGCCTTCTCCAGGCAGGTTATAAGTCTAGAAGAGTCAGGGATAAGTTAGTTCCCTCAAGTGAGGAGAATGGCCAATGATTCTCAAGGATAGAATTAGGTCGAGCATCTGACATGTGTCATAAGCACTTGTAGACTAGGTTCTGAAGCATCCTTTAGGAATAAGTCTTCTACCCTAGGCATTTTTGTAGTCTTGTGCTGCTAGAATCTAAGTTCTAGATTTCTAAGAAAATGATAACTTGAAATATAAGATTAAATCTCAAATTTGAAGCCCAATTATAGGATAGTTGAAATATCTACTGGGAATCCCGGTATCAATTGACATTTCCTACTTTTTTTATTTGACTCATGAAAATAACTCTCTCCAATTTGGACCTCACCTAATTGAATTTCCCAAAATCAATTCTTTGAAAGCTACCTTAGTAGTCTTTAGGAATAACTATTTATTTCTTTAATCGAGAGTATTCTTTGGAAGAGACCCTTCTTAAGATGTAATTAACTACAGAGGCTTTCCTTTATAGGAAACCAAGATCCCAAGATAAAATAGACCATGTTCTACTTTTTATTGTAGTTCAGGGGAAAATACTCTGGTACACGAAAGACCCATTAGCCTTAGGAGTCTTTTATTGATATGATTGAATCCATTACATGAGAGCATGTTTATCTTTCGAGATAATATATTTATTCCTTAATGTCGTATTTGATTATCAAAATAAAATATTCCTAAATCCTATGTGGTGTCATTTCTTTTCTCTATTCCAGAGAAAAGAACCAACAAGATCGTCAGAGCTAGCTTTGCCTAGTTGAGGCGAGGCCCTGTTGAGAAGCTTTGAGCTTGATTTGGGGGAAGAGTGCTCAATTGACCAATCCACGCATGCAAAGGCATCGACTCTGATCGAACTCCTATCTCCAATGCTTGAGAAGACTTGAAGATGATTCAATTTGCTTCGATGGAGTTGGAGGATGGTGTGGATGCAAGAAATTTTAATTTGATCAAGTAGGGGAGGAGTATTGCTTGGACGAATGGTGCCCTATTTCAATTTTTCTTGGGGAGGAGGATTGCCAATCGAAGAGGGCTTGGGAACACTTGGAATCACTTGATAGGGATATGATCATGGCTTGATTCAAGTTTGGTTTAACTCACATATGGACTTAGGGTGAAAATATAAATCCAATTACAAGTGCTTTGGAGCCAAATGGGTTTTGGTTCATATGACAATTTCAAGCCAACAGGGTAAACATGGGCTTGACTTGGGTTGACTTACATTTGGTTTGACAATTGTGGTTTATGTTTACATTTGGGTCAATAATTGTAGAAATGATTGAATCATAAAGAAATCCAAGAGTTTCAAGTTAATTTGGATATCATTTAGCCAAGTTCAAGATTTTGGCTAAAAGGGCTAAAATTAAGAATTTGATTTGATTTAGGTTTAGTTTTGGTCAATTGAATTTATATTTCATTTATATTTGTGAATATAAATGAAGGTATAAATGGTTCATAAGAAAATAATTTGAGTTTGGAGTGATTTAGAAGCAAATTTGACCAAATCTAGGGATGTAAGTCAAAAAGGCTAACATGGATTTTGATTTGGTTTGATTTATTTTGATTTAGTTTGAGAGGTTTCAACCTAGATTTCATTTATATTTATAAATATAAATAAAGGAATGATTGATTTATAAAGAAATCAACCAATTTTAAGTTAGTTTGAATTAGTTTTGACTAAGCATATGACGATGGTTCATATGGCTTGGGAAGAGATTTTGGAATTTAGACTTAATCATGGATTTCAATCATTATGACTTAATTTAGAATTTATAATACTGGATTCAGATTTGATTGGAGATTTAATTTGATAATTGAGAAAATCAATTGGATTGGGGTTGATTTGAATTTGGTTAAGGCTAGATCCATAAGATAAAATCAAAGGGCTTAGGAAGCGATTTGTAATTTGAATTTATTGATGGATTTCAATCATTAAATTTGGAATTGATTTGGAATTTGGATTGGGATTTGATTTGAGATTAAATTTGATAATTTATAAAATCAATTAGATTGGGGTTGATTTGAATTTAGTTAAGACTAAGTCCATAAGTTAAAATCAAAGGGCTTAGGAAGGGATTTGGAATTTGAATTTAATGATGGATTTCAATCATTTGATAGTTGGATTTGATTTTGGAATTTGAATTGGGATTTGAGGTTTGGTTTGAAAGAAGGAAGCAAGGATTGGGTTTAGGCTATAGGGTAGGCAAGTCCTCCTAAATCCCTAAGGCACAACCTATTCCCATAACTAATTCTCCTAAGTCTCTAGGGTTAGGTTATGTGTTCACCTAATCTCTAGAAGTGTCTTAAGACTAAGGAACTCTTAGTGTCTATAAGAGTCCTAGATCTATGATGAGAAAGTTGATAGCTCACTCCAAAAGTGAGGTCAACAAAGGGCACCCAAGTGTGGTGGTATGATTGACAAGGCACATCGGTGTTGACCAAAATGATCAACAACATTCAAAGGTTCACAAACACTAACAGAAACGATCTACTCCTAAACCCGAGATGTAGAAGGAATCAACATCTTAGTGCAATGCAACTCAACTCATGCCAAGATCATAAGGGAGGAAGAAGGGATCCACCAAGGGATCAAGCAAGTTAACCTTCCACAGGGGAAGGTGTTCGTTATCCACTAAGGATAAAAGGTTTGAATTATTTGATATGATTTGGGGAGAGTATTCACTACGGATTAGAATGTATAACCCACCAGAGATAGATGCATGAACCTTCCACTAGGGAAGTAGGTTCAGGTTATCCACTAGGGATAAGGATTTGATGAAATTTCTTTTGATGGTGCACTCACTGGGAATGCAAGTTTGAATTGGATTTAATTGACTCCATTTGGGAGATTGGGATGATCTATGTCTTACTAGGGAGAAGTTGGTTGATTGTTTGTTTAAGTTTAAATTTTAGGATGGACCCTGTCGGTTTGCAATGGAATGCAGATGGGGCTATGTCCTTGCTTTATCTCGATTTTACCAATCCAAATGGGTAGTCCACCAGCCACATGGTAGAACTGTCTAACCTAGAAGGTTACCTTTTGGTGTACAATGACTGTGCTAGGGATAAAGCATAGCAGACTTACATCTCCAAAAATAAGGTACAACTGGTAGGGTGATCTGTTGATACAACAAATCAACCAACCTAGGGCAACTCAATGAATGCCACCGGGGACTTATATCAGCTTGAAAGTAGTCAGGATAATGTCATTTGATTGAATTTTATTTTTTTTAATTTCATTTGTTCTAATTTGATGAATCTCGTCAGTGTGCGATGGATCTACTAAGAAGGGCCAAATACTAGCCTAGACTTGTCATAGATTTACAAATCCAAAGGGATAGTTTACCAACTGTGAGGTAGAAGTAACCAACCTATGGGGTGCCTTTCGGTGTACAATGGTCAAGTTTGAAAGAAAGCGCGGGGACTCATATCCTCCTACATAAGGAACCACTAGGCGTCGATTAAACAAATCGACGACCTAAGGGCGGTTAGTGTGCAATGGTTGTGTTGGAAAGAATACGTAATATACTTATATCTTTCAAAGAAAAGATGACTGTCGGGGTGACTCATTGGTGGCACAATAAGCTGAACTCGACCTAAGGGCGACTACTAAGAGAGTGCCGACCCAAGGACTTATCTTAATTCAAAGTTGTCAGGCAATTTCTATAGGGGATGTCTACTTGGGAAATGGGTCATTGGGGGCTTGAATTTTTAATCAACAATCGAAGATATATTTTATTTATTTTATGTTTACGTGCACCCTGTTGGTGTGCGAGGGACCACACCGAGAAGGATCTCATATCAGCCTAGTCCTATCTTAGACTTACTGGACCAAAGGAGAATCTGCACATCAACTGAATAAATTCTCCATCCATAGGGGTGGCTACTAAGAAAGGGGGATTGTCCAATCCAAAGGTAACCCAAGTAGTGTCTAAATGGGGTCGCTAAGGACATGATCCGAATAGAGTGCCCACAGGGGAGGTGCCACTGGGGGCGTTATCCAAAACTATGTAAAAGAAAGTCTGTAGGTATTTGGTGGCCAACTCAAGGAGAAAGTACGAGGACTCACATCTGCCAAGAGTTGTGTAACCACTGAATGGGTTGCCATCAGTATGGTGATAACCAACCAACCTAAGGTGCCCGTCGATTTGCGATAATTATTCTAAAAAGAAGGCGTGTGGGCTTACATCTCTCTAAAGTGGAATTGATTGTCGGGATAGTCTATCTTCGGTGAGATGGGGGCTATCCAACCTAAAGAGACTACTAAGCAAGGAGTCTTGTGTAAGGACCAAACCAAGCTTGGAGTAGTCAAGAGGAAAGGAACCACTGAGGGACTTACCCTAAACCTAAGATATACTCGACCCAGTCAATGCATGGTGGCTAGTCCAAGAAGAAAGAATGTAGGCTTACATCCTCTTAAATAAAGTCAACATGAGGTAGCTTACTAGCTACACAGTAAGTCCTACCAAACTAATAGGTCACTCATTGGTTTGCAATGGTCAAGTCAGGAAGAAAAAGCGAGGACTCACATTCACCAGGCAAGGGACCACTGGGGTGACACACTAACATGGTAGCATATCGGCCCAACCTAGAGCAACTAATGAGTGAGTGCCACGAGATACTTTCTCCCACATCAAAATAGCTCGAGACAAAAGATATGTGTTCATTCGTACTGCGAAAGAGGAAATATGATGTCGTTTGGGTTCTCTTACACCTACCATAAACACATAGAAATGTGACTCCACCAAGAAAGGATGTCGCTTGGGTTCTCTTACACTCAACTTATTTGTGTTAGTCGAAATAAGATACCTTTTGGGTTCTCTTACACCTGACCTAATAGCACAGGAGGATTATTTATAGTTTGTGTTTGTGTTCTAGAGGGATTGGATGCCACTTGGGTTCTCTTATAGCTACCCTAAACACGTCATGGTGGATTCACAAGAAAAAGATATTTATAACACATAGGAGATGGAATTTGATATGAAAATGGAAGTTTTATTGATGATTATTTTTAAACAAGATTTATAGATAATATTTCTTTAGGTAGAGCCCGTTGATTGGAAGCATAGGGCACTCTCCCTTATAGTTTATGAGCTGATAAGATCCTCCTTGGAAGGCCTTGCCTATGGCAAAAAGACCTTCTCAAGTGGGTTCAAACTTGCCTCCCATCTTTTGAGGAGCAATAATTGGTCTCTTTAGAACTAAAATAAGCTCTCCTACATGAAAATCTCTAGGTTAAACCAACTTGTTGTGAGCTTGAATTATTTTGGCTTTGTACAACTCGAGGTTCTAGCATTCCTGGAGGCCTCTCTCCTCCAAACCTTCAAGCCCTTCTAATCATAGCTTGGTGTTATGCTTTGTAGTAATCTTACTATCCACAGCTATCCTCAGTGATATGAGTTGGACTTCTGAAGGTAGAACTTCTTTGGACACATACACTAAGGAGAATGGGGTAGATTGAGTTGGAATTTTGTATGTGGTGCGGTATTCCCACAAGGCTTCAACCAGTTGCTCATGTCACTATCACTTATTATCGTCAAGCATCTTCTTCAGTATCTGGATGAGAGTTTTGTTGAATGCTTCTGCTAGACCGTTTGCCCTCTATTAGTAGATGGTAGATTATCTTCAATCTATGTTGTGTCTCTCGGCAAAACTATTGATCTTAGTGCTCTTGAATGCAATACAATTATCAAATATAATTCATTGAGGTATCCTAAATCTTTATACAATATGGTTCCTGAAAAACTCGAGCACATGCTGAGCTGTGACCTCTCTAAGTGGGATTGTCTCCGACCACTTGGAAAAGTTATCAGTGGTAGCTAGAATGAACCGGTGACCCTTGGAAGAAAGAGGATCGATCATACCCTCTATGTCAGTGCTCCAACAGTCAAATGGTCACGAGGCCAATGTAGGATGTAGAATGTTGGGTGGTTGATGCAGGACCACACCGTGCACCTGACATTGGTGGCATCTCTTGGCTACATTTATGCAGTCTTTAATCATCGAAGGCCAGTAGTATCCTAGTCTCTTGCTCTTAGCTTTCATCTTCAGACTGGACTGATGAGCTCTACATAAACCTAAATATACCTTAGTCATGATCTTATAGGCTTTGTGTTTGGCTAAATAATGTAACCATATATGATCAAAGGACCGCCGATATAAGGTGCTATCCACGAGAGCATAAGAGAGATCTCTCTGCTTCACTTGATGGGCTAATAACTTCTCTTGAGGTAGTTTGCCTGTATTTAAATAATCCACAAATGGTTGCCTCCAATCTAACTCATCATCCTTTTTGGCAACCGTAACCTCCCCTTCAAGAGAGAGTCTTTTAATGAGTTCAGCATCAATAAAGGATAAAACTTATCTATTTTGGACCCTTATTGGAATGGACTCATCTTCCGGATATGACAACTCCTTGGCAAGCTTGGCCAATGCATCTGCTACAACATTATCTCCTTGAGGAATCTTGTAGATAATGACCATTGGGATTTGAGCCAATAACTCCATGGTATACTTATGGTAACGATGGAGCTTAGGCTTTAGAACTTTGTAAGATCCAGCAATTTGGTTGATGACGAGCGAAGAATCTCTGAAGATTGATGCTCTAGACGCATAGTATAATGACTAACTCTAGATCGGCAATCAGAGCCTTATATTCAACTTCATTATTGGTGCATGGATTGGACAGATGATATGATAATCTGATCACATCATGATCTAGAGTTAGGAGAACTATTCTTATGCCCGCCTTCCTTAGGAGAGTAGATTGTGGTTCTCCTTTTTGAAAGGAAGCCGCACCATCAAAATACATTCTCCTAAGTTCATGATTTGTTCCTCGGGGAGGTCATCTATAAGCGAAGAATCACCAAAAAGTGGTTATGCTGCTAAGTAATTCGCTAGTGTCTTTTCTTTCATAGCACAGAGGGGTATGAATATAATGTCGAACTACAACAAAATTATGGATGTCCAGAAAATATTGGCCGTGTCATGAGATATTGTAGTGGATTGATCCTAGAGATCAGATTCTCCTTATGAGAAAGCATGTAATGTCGTAACTTTTGGGATACAAAGATTAAAGCTAAGTAGTGCTTAGTTTTCCTCAATAGGGATTAGATGATGACTAATGTAGTAGAGTGCATTTTATTTTCCTTCATCATTGGTTTGAGCCAATAAAGTGCCAAAAGAGTGTTTTAATGCAATAGTGTAGAGGATGAACGGCTTACCCGGGATAGGGGCGACTAAAACTGACGGCGTTATCAAGTAGTGTTTAATGTCATCAAAGGCATGCTGGCACTTGTCATCCCACTTGAACTTGGCATCCTTTTTTACAAGTGCTAAGAATGGATGGCATTTTCCTGATAAGTTGGATATGAAGCATCTTAGATGCACCAATCGCCCTTGAAATGATCTGAGTTGAGTTAGACTTTTAGGGAGTGGCATTTCTAAAATAGCTTTGATCTTCTCTAGATTAATCTCTATTCCTCGGCGTCGAATAACAAACCCAAAGAATTTCTTTGAAGCTACTCTGAATGTACACTTTAGGGGATTCATTTTGAGGTTTAATTATCTTAATTGTTTGAAAACTTCTCTCAAGTCAAAGATATCATCTTTATTTTCATTTCTTTTGACTACTAGATCATCAATATAGCATTCAACTTGATGATGAATGAGTTCGTTGAAGATCCGAGTCATGGCCCACTGGTATATAGCATTAGTATTTTTAAGGCCGAAAGGCATGACCTTATAACAATAGATTCAGATCGCAGTTTGAAAAGTAGTATTTCTTTCATCTTCAGGAGCCATCTTGATTTGGTTATAGCCAGATGACCCATCCATAAAGGAGAATACTGCATGAGATGAGGCAATGCCCACCATTAGCTCTAGTATAGAAAGTGAAAATTCATTCTTAGGACATGCCTTATTTAGATCCTTAAAATTGACGCATATGCGAATTTGGTCAACCAGGTAAGATATTTTTCTTCCCTGATAAAGCTAGCATAGATCAATTTCTTGATTTCAGAAAAAGGTCTATTGCTCAATTTCTAATCGCATGCATCTAGGAGCCTACTTGATAGGGTTAGCATTAGGATTTATTGCTAGTTTGTGGACTACTATGTCAGGAGATAAACCAGGTATTTCTTCATAACTCCATGCAAAGTAGTCCTTAAACTTTAATAGCCTAAGTCATTGGTTTCTTCTTCATTCAACAAGGCGATGTATGTTGGGTGTGGATCTTCTTTTTTGTTCTAAGTTAATTTCTTTGAGTTCATAAGTTGATCTAATTTCTTCTTCAAACTTTTGTGGCATCCTTGACTTCAAGATCATTTGGATCATCTGAAGTTTCTATACACACCTCCTCATAAGAGTTAGCATGATTTGAAAAGAACCTATCATACTCCAAATGATTGGTGATGACTAGGCAATGGTTGTGATCATCGGCTGGTACCCACTTTATCGAATCCTAGTCGTAGTCTTGATTGAGAATATTTGCTTTGGTTGTCCCATACTCGTTCAAAGTAATCTGACCTATGCTTAGACCAAGTGTATGGGATTAATCCCTTCTTTTCTAAGTTAATAACACAATGTGAATACCAATCAAAAGGTCATTGTATTAAATCATTATAAGAATCATCCTCAAGTTCTACATCAGCTTCTTGAATTTGAGGATGATGCTCCCAATAAAAATCTCTTTGGCTTCACATCTATGGATGACTTGGGGGCCTCCTAAACTACTAAACCTTCAACTTTCTGAAAAAAAAAGTAATGTTAAAGCCAAAGTTTCCAACTGTTGCCTGACTGTTCTACATAATAGTGATTTAAATACATTCATGTTTTGCTTGGAGGCCTGGTCTTCAATGTTATTTGGCTCAAATGTCACCTCCAAAGAGACCTACTAAGAAGGGTTAGTCGGCATGCTAATCACATGAGATTCATCCTCCGAACTGGACTCTAAGTCTATGTGGATAGGGGTACCCCTGAGCTAAATAGCTACCACCGCCAAAGAAGGAGGTCTTCTCCTGAACTGCTTTAGATCGCCTCTATCTGGTCAAGTCATCATACCCATGTGTTCGTATGGAGGAACGAACTTTGGGAGAAATCCAATTTATGGCTCCTTTTTCCTCGGTGTCTGATTCTAGCTTAGTTGTATTTTCATTTTCTTTTCCTTTTTTATTTTTTTTTCTTTTTCATTTTCTTCTTTTTGTTTTGTTTTGTTTTCTTTTGTTTTTGAACTTTCACCAAGGTTGCAAGAATAGAATTTTTCATTTGGATGAAGATAGTAAGCTACATCTTCATATATCTCGACATCTCTAACTGAGAATGGCTTCAAGCCTCCTTTGACACGATACTTGATTCCCCCTCTTCGAAATTTGATGCATTGATGTAAAGAGGATGGAACTGTGTTGTTCCCATGTATCTAAGGCTTATTGAGCAAAGAAGTGAAAATCGATTATGTAGAGCTTGGCCTCTATCTTCTGGTCATCTATCTCTAATGGCAACATTATGGAGACTAAAGGCCTCTCACCTTGCTTAGTGAATCCTCTCAACATCATCTGATCTCCTTGGAGTTTAGAGATGTTAATCCTTAAGTAAGCAAGGGTCTTTAGACTCATAATGTTTACTAATGCACCTGGATTAACTAATACACTGGAGAGTCTGCGCCCATGTCCACCGTGTGTAGAGGTTATGCTTTGTTGTCCCCAAAAGAAGGCCTTCATCGGTGAATGTAACTCCAATTTCTCTTGAAAAATATGCCTAATCAACTAAGCTAAGCATATTTTTGGATCAAGAAGTGCTTTGATCAATGACTCCCTCATCTCTTTGGATAAGACAAAGGCATCATATATGCTTAGTTTAGCTAACAACTTTCTTAGGTAAGCGAGGACATTTTAGTCAACTCTGGGCTGGTCCTCCACAAGCATATCCATAGGTGGAGAATCCTATGGATGGGCTCGTTAGAATTGTTTAGTCGAACTGCTCGATTCGACTATAAGCACGCTAAATTTGGAGGTCATTGAACATCAAATTAATTTCTCAAAATTTCAAGTAGTTCTTTTTAACTTAATTTGATCTCATTTGAACTTGAATAAGATCATTTTGACACTAATGAACTTGTCTTATTATGAGCGTTTAATTTGATTATAAATTTATGAAAATAAGAAATCAAATTATTTCTAAATTAATTTTATAAAATTAAATACACTTATTGACTCTATATTCATATTTGATTTGATAAATTTTAATATGATTTATCAATTATAAAATAAATCTAAAATTTTTAGAATTTATCCCATTTATTTTTTATTTAAATATTAGGATATTTATAAATCAAATCCTAAAATATATGTATTTATAATGTAATCATCATCTTTATTTATTTTTTAACTAAAAGACTCATATATTTATATACGTCACCATCAAATTATTAAATATTTATAAAAAATGAAACATATAGATTGAGATTTTGATATGAATTTTAATATTTGACATTCAATTTAGAATTTTGACGTTAAAAATGATTAATTTTTAAATATATAAAAATAAGATAATAATATATATAAAAGTTCTATAAATATTTCGATATAAAATTATTAAAAAGAAGCAAATAAGTACTTTTTTTTTTTTGGAAAAATTTGAGGGCTAAGCCCAATGTATTCCAAAATGTAATGTATCAAGTATAGGAGAAGAACCGGGTCAAAAGACAATAAGAAAATAAAACAGACAACACAGCATACTAAGACAACCTACACATAGCTAACATGAACCAAACTACACAGCAAAAACTGAACAGCCTTAACTATGTAGCAGAAAACCCAAAAACAATGGACTCAGAGTTAAAGATCGCATGCGGTTGACTCCTTCTGCCATCCAACGGATCACAGATCAAAAACCAAGTATAAAGGGTAGGAACCACAAGAAACCGGTTGCATCTGATCCCTCCGAGAAGGTGTATAAAAACCATAAAACCATGAAGCTCATCATAGTCCATTCCAAAAGCTGTTTCCTGATAAACCCAAAAAAAGACAGGCCTTTTCTTGTAATATCTTCCCTCCAGCACAAACCACACTCCTCGTATACATCCAGACAACAATAACAAGCCATATTATAAATCCAATCCACAGTATAATACCAATTCCAACACCCGCATTCCAGTATAACACCAATCCGTATTAGAAGCATGCTATAACCATAAGGAACAGAATCCTCCCACACAACAAAACGCACACACAAAACTCCCATCCATAATATGTTGCGATATAATTATAAATTCTGGACTCAGACTTTGATAAAAACCAGGAAAGATCCAACTCGAAGCATACACGGCTGAACAGTGGCACCGATCACAGCCCTCCAGTTGGTGAAGTATAACTCCAGCCAAGGTTATTGTAATGAGCATCCAAGCTGTGCCAATATTTGAATACCCATGGGTAAACATAAGAGTCATCATCGTCCAGATTTCTCGATACCGGCAACCATGTCCAAAGATCCCAAAGATGGCATTTATCAGTCCAACTAGCAGCATAGTATAGCAGAAATGAGTAATGGCAGCAATGGCATAGCAGAATTAGGAAATCCTATTCCTCCAACTTAAGATAATTTGCATAACGGGGCGGGACTCATTAACCTTCCATCTTGCTATTTTAAAAGCAATTCTATCTTTAATTTGATCAAGTAAGTCGGTGAGGGAGAAAGATGAGTAATAAGCCTTTTGTTTCTTTCTCTCCAAATACAGTAGACTAAAACAGCAGTGGAAAGAAAGTGTATCCTTTTGCTGATTTTATGCACATTAGGTTCGAGACTATTCAAAACTTGTTGTAGAGTAGATTGCATTAAAAAGAAATTGCCATTGGGAAGAATACTTCTTATCAGATGCATCAAAAATGGACATTCAAAGAAGAGATGTGAATGTGTTTATGAAAACAAACCGCATATAGTTTGGATACCGAGCCCTCTTTTAACAAGCAAATCGGATGTTTTTAACCCCTCTAGATAAGCCATCCAACAATAGATAGCATAATTAACAGCACAACCTGAAAACCAGATATTTTTAAACCAATTGACAGAAGGTAAGTTCTCAAAGAGAGCCTGTTTAAAATCCCGATTAGTGGGGTTACGCAGTAAACCCCAAGCAATCCAGTCCTCACCACCCGCAATAGGAAGAGAAGCAATAGTAGCATATAACAGTGGATATTCAACAGCAAAAAAAGATGGTATTCTCCAATGGCCATCTGAAATAAAAGTACAAAGCTTTGCATCTTTATAATTATGTAGCAAGTGACGCTCATTAGAATCCCATGCATTAACCATAGATTTATTCTCACACCAAGGATCAAAGAGCAAAGAAAATTTTTGACCGTTCCCTATGTGATAGTTTAATTTATCACAATAGCGATTTGCATACAATTTCATTTCCTTCCACATAGGGGAGACTTTGTGAATAGAGGGATTCCAAATAGAACCATATTTCTGATTACACCATTTCGCAAAGAGTGATTCCTGCTTTAAAGTCTTCCACATTATTTTAATTTTACATAATGAATTAAGAGAGAAAGCCGAAAGAATGCCTATTCCACCTTTCTCCTTAGGACGAGATGTTTTGTCCCATGATATAGTAGTAAGTTTGTTTGAAGCCCCATTATGATAGAAGAATCTTGAAGTGAGAGAGTAAATTTGCTTTAAAACACCTTTGGGAATGATCATAGATCTAAACCAATAAGATATGAAGTTGTTGACTGATGATCGAAATTGCAACCTTCCTCCAAGAGACAAAAATTTACATTTCCAACCAGCAAGCCATCTTTGCAATTTGTCAAATAAACTTGAGAAGTTCATGAGTTTAGGAGATCCCAAAGTTAAGGGAAGACCCAAATATTTAATAGGAAAAACACTTTGAGTAATATTAAGGATACTACAAAGATTTTCCACCTCCCTAGAGCCTTTAGAGAAACAAATGAGGGATTTATCAAGATTAATAACAAGTCCTATTTTTTAATTCCTCAAGACAAAATTTCGTGGAGCCCTTGAAGCTATCGAGCACCAATCACTAAGAGATCATCAGCGAAAAGAAAATGAGAAATTTTACAAGTCCCAATATAAGAGGTCTATATCTAAATAAATTAACCTCTATCAATTAGAAAAGTGTCAATGGCTATGGTGAACAAGAATGGGGATAAGGGACATCCTGTGCGAGACCAAATTTTGAAGAAAAGTAACCTTTGATTTCCCCATTTATAGTGGCGAGAAAGGAATGTCGTGATACATGCTTTCAATTAATAAATCTACTAGGAAACCCAATAGATTTAAGTCTATGTAGGAGAGCCTCCCGGTTAATAGAATCAAAAGCCTTCCTGAGATCAAGTTTAGCAAGAAAAACCCCTTGTGATTTGTTATGAAACAACTCATTACAAATTTCACTAGCCATAGTGATATTCTCCCTTCCTTCCTTTAACAAATGCGATTGATTAATTAAAAGAGGAAGGACTTTCTTCATCCTAGAAGCAAGAACTTTGGCAATAACTTTGTAAAAAGTGTTGCAAAGAGATATTGGTCTATAGTCAGAAATTGAGTTGGAATGTTTAACTTTAGGAATCAAAGTTATCGAGAATGTTTGACACCTTTGGGTTTTGAAAAGAGGCATTTAAAAAGCTGCAGAACTTCCCAAGAGGAAAATTTGGAAGTAAAACCATCAACTGGAGCTTTATTCTCACTTATACTATATAAGGCATCTTTAATTTCTTGATCACTAATATCTCCAAACCCATGATAGAATCGGTGAGTGAATTCCCAATCGGGATATCCTAGTATGAAAGAGTCGAGGAGTTACGTTAAAGAGAGGCTGAATAGTAAAACTCCTCGCCTATGGAATCGATCATATAAGACACCCTTGTATGGGAGCTCTCTAATCACATTAGAGCTTCTCCTTTCTTGAATTGAAAAGTATAGAAACTTAAGATCATCGGGAGGAAGTAAGCCAATGAGCCTTAGCACGTTGCTTAACCCATGCATCCTCCATATGAAGTAGACTAATGTAAGATTCTTTAATAACCTTAGATTCAGAAGGAATTCATCGGTTGGATTCCTTTCCAATTTTTCAAGAATTGCTTTTTGATTCCATTTTGCCTTATCAATTTGGAGTTGCAAAGGTGATGAATCTCTCATGGATTCTTTAAGTGCACTTTTAACCTTGGATAATTTGTTTGCAAGAACAAAGATTGGATCACTAACCACAAAGGTTTTCCAAGCAGCATTTATAACCTCCAAGAAATCGGGTGAAAGGGTCCAGTAATTCCTGAACATAAACTGATTTACCCGAACAGTAGTATGGTTCATGAAGATGATGAGAGGAGAATGATCCGACGAGAGAGGAGGAGGAACTTTATAAAATGAGGAGGGAAATTTATCCAACCAAGCAGCATTGCAAAAGACCCTATCAAGTTTACAGAATATGGGATTATTGGTTTGTTGATTGGACCATGTATAGAGTAAACCTACTAGCTCGAGAAGTTCACAGTCTTGTACACAGGAAGAGAAGGAAAGAGTATTGGTAAGAGATAGAGGGATACCACCCATCTTATCCTTATGGGAAAGGCCGCAATTAAAATCACCCATCAACAACCAAGGTTCCGTAATTCCAACAGCAATCTCCCTAAGGGAACTCCAGAGATGGTTACGAGATTGAGCATCATTCTCAGCGTAGATACAGGTAAGAAAAAAGGGAGAGTGTCCATTAGAAGAAACGGAGCCATGAATAAATTGATTAGAAACAGCCAACGGTTTGAAATCAATACGAACACCATTTAATCCAGATTCGACCACCAACCGCAATCTCAAAATTGGAACAGCACGATTCAGAGGGAAACATCAAAACTTTCAGAAAAGGGTCTCGATAGGATTGAGTTGATCTTAGTTTCCGAAGCAAAAAAAGATCCAATCAATTCTTTGATAAGTCTCAAGCAATCTGTTTCGGCCTTGAGCATTAGGCCTCTAACATTCCAAATACGAATTTAGGAAAATTCATTGAGAAGGAAAGGAAGAGGGTTTTTTACCCTTTTTTTTTACCTTTCTGATTGGAAACAATCGCAGTGGAGCTGATGTCTCCTCCATCAAGTTGTGACTTTGAAGTCGATATAGGATTCTTTCCTTTATCCATACCATTGATCATCTTGGGAGAAGGAGGAAGATCGGGTAACAACACCTTGCTTTAGAGGATCCCCAGTAGAATGGCTTCCCTCTAAATATGTTTTCTGAGGGATGGGATGATCTCGAAGCCTGCTATGGCGGTGAGTGAGAGTGGGAGGTTGATTAAGGTCATCGGAAAGAACAGTTTTTGAGATCACTGCAACCTCCTCTGCAACATTAAGAGGAGTTGCATCTTCCATTATCTCGCCTTCTTCTGATAAGGCAGAGAAATTGTTTACTAGAGGAAGCACATTGGCTGGTTGACGGCTACGGCTCCTTCCCCTGTTCAGGATACGCTTTGCAGTCGGTTGTTGAGGTAAAACTTGATTCCGGTGATAAGAAGTATCGCTATGTGTAAACGTTACATTTAGAACAAGCGGCGGCTTCCAATGTATTGGTTGGCTAAACTTCTTTCCATTCAAGTTGATAGGAATCGAGTCGGGAAGAACGGATGAAGTATTAATCTGCACACAGAGATGAGCGAAGGTGATCCTTGCTTTGGAAGCCGTTAGGTTGTCAACAGAGGAATGCCAATCACTTCCAATTTAGAACCCATTCTCATTCCAACATAAGGAAAGTTAGGTGGATCCTGGGATCTGATCACGGATCTTGGACGGCCGGAAATCCCAACTCCACTTCTGGAAGATAAATGGCCTGCCGTTTAGAAAACAAGGCCCGTCATTTCACACAACGTTGTAATCTTCAATACAGGAAAACTTAAATAAAAAGAAATCCCATTCGAGAGATAACAACTCAAGATTGCCCTTAAACCTCCATTTCTTTTTGACCGCAGCCAACAGAGATCCATAAAACGGTCGTTTGCCGATGGCGTGACCAACTAGAGACAAATTCCACTCCTGCTGACCTTCCAACAGATCTTCCTCAGAAAAGATACTTGAGGTACTGGAATGAAGGATAGCGGAAATCCCCTTTTCTCATTTTGAGTGAGCAACGCTCTTTAATTACAATGTCCGGATCCCTCCTTGGAAGAGCCCATGCAACCAAATGGGGAAAGGAAGAAAGTGACGGGAAGGAGTGATTAAGAGTACCCATTGAAAGAAAAGTAAAAGGAAGTGGGACCTGACCCCCGGCTAAGAGCCAGAGGTCAGAATGGGAGATGAGTGGTAGAGCAGGAGATAAATTTGTTGGATTTTTTGGGAGGAGAAGGAGGAGAAGGAAGGCGCCGGTGTGGAGCTCCAAAACGGGAGAAGCCCTAGCCGCATAGGAAACTTAGTCTACCGCAAATAAGTACTTAAAAAGGTTTGAACTTTGTTGGAAAAGAAAAGTATTATTTCTTCGTGACCCCACTAACCTGTCAAAGTCAAATCCTCCCAATCATGCAGGAGTACTATGCACTTTTACTTAACGTTGTAATGCGTTTCCTTGCCAATTAGAAGTATTTCAGATCAATGACCTATTGATTATGGGTGTGTATTATTTAATTTTAATTAAAAAATTAAATGGAACTAAAATTTTTAAGTAATTTGATTCAGTTTTGAACTTAGTAATTTGGATTTTGGTTTTAATTAATGAAAAGTTTAGTTTTTGATTTTTGGATCGATTTGTTAAATAAAATTTTGGATAGAATCAAAAAAATCAAAATAATTATATGTAATACGATATTATTAATTTATGTATAATAAGCTTATCTATTATATACTTATTTTTATTTATCTTGGATAGATACTTTTTTGGAGGACCATTATCCAATTTTTCAAAATATTTTGAACTCATACTATGGTAATATGGCTCCATCAACTTCTAAGTTCAAAACAACATTTAGTTAATTAAAAATTAGTTTTAAATATTTTTTATCGCATGAAGTAGTTAATTGTATTTTGATTATATTTATATTATTTTGCTTATACCTTGTTCATTATACAATAAAAAATTATGCAAATAATTTTTAAATGTAGCCAACTTCAGTTTATCCAAAACCAAACCAAATTATTATTTGGTTTGTTTGGTTTTGCATTTTATTTAGTCCATTTGGTTCAATATATTTAGGAATCCAAAACCAATTGGTTTTAAAAATTTATCATCCAATCTATCCAAATCAACCGCTTACTATTGACTACGATGCATTGTCTCACAAATTTTGATTTCCGCATGAGGACCACAACAATTTTCTAATTTATATTTCTTACAAGTGATTGGAAAAATAAGTTTGATAAATTAATTTAAACATTATTTGACACATCAAATTATTTGAATTTGTGCTCATATGTTTAAAACTCTAAACTTTATTTATGTGAGATTATAAGTTATGTCTTTACTTTTGTTTGAATAATGATTTAAAGAAGATCTTATTAGATGATTATTTTTATAATAGTGATATGATCATTTAAAATTAATAAAATGATAAATTAAATCAAATTTTAGTGGTTATTTTATTAATACAATCAAAATTCAATACACTTTATGTAACAACTCAATGTGATCCCCTTTATATTAAATTATTTTTTTAATATTTAAATATTTTACTAATGTCAAAATTAAGAGATCTTGAGCTCATTAAATTTGTCTCACCAAGAAGCTCGATTTAATTATAAGCATATAGGATTTGAAAATCATTTGATCCTCTAATTGCTATCTCAAATGTTTATATTATGTTATAATTACTTAATTTAGGTTTATTCAGACTTGAATCAAATCACTTCTATTGTTGTTAGTGTTGGCTTTGAAAATTTGTCACCGACCTCTCGATGAAGAGAGCTTAATTTAAATGTCGGTCAAACTTTCAGAAGACAGATGAAATAGTAAATAAGATACTACCATGAGATTTCGCTCTCATTTTGTGAGAACTTTAGATCTAGTTCCAGGTTTCCTATAGGCGCAAGTGCATATAGTTAATTACCCCTCTTAATGCTAAGAGAGAACTTATGATTAAGGCTAGTTGTTAGATCGTTAAAGACAGTGTATAATAGCCGTATGTGGAGTTTAAAATTTAAGCTTATGAAAGTCATCATATTAACTTAAAGCAGATGATCAAAAATAAACTTGAGCTATTGGTTGCAATCAATTTGGGTTAGATTTTGATTTGACCCAATTTGATCTTTTAGGTCAAATTAGGTCAACTTTGGTCAAAGAGCCAATTGGGTTAGGTTCGGCTCAATTGATGGTCAAGTCATGTTCAAGGATTGATCTTAGGTTGGTGTGGATCATTGGTTTCAATTAATTTAACTTAGGATGAGATGTGATTAATTTTGTTCATGTAGTTTAAGTGGGTTGACTTGGTCAAATGACTAAGTTGACTTAGCTTGACCCAATTGATAATAATTGATCAGTCAAGAATGATCAACAATCATCATAGGAGGTTTGGTTCAATTCAATTTAGGTTGGATTGAGATTTAGTTCAATTGTATAAAATTGGTCACTTTGGGTCAAGTGAGTCAATTGGGCTAAATAAATCGATCTTGGGTTGAATTGAGTTGAGTTGACTTTATATACTAATTTAGGATTAGTTTATAGCTTTGGTTGCAATTGATTTGAGTTTGAATAGACTTTGGCTCATTTGGATATTTCAAGTCAAATGGGTTAGGTTAGGTTTGATTGAATTGATCTTGGCTTGATTGATTTGATTGTACACTTGATTTGGTTTGGATTGATAATTGAAGGATTGAATTGATTGAAGAGAAAATCGATTGAATTTGATTTGGATTGAAGGAAATTTGGCTAAATCAATAAGTTTTAATCATGGGCTTAGGTTTGGTTTGATTGAATTGATTTTGGTTTGGAGATTTGATTGTAGATTCAATTGGAATTGGATTGATGAAGGGTTGAATTGATTTATGAGAAAATCAATTGGGTTTGATTTTAATTGAAGGAAACTTTTCTAAGCTCACAAGTTTGAATCATGTGATTAGGCTTGGTTTGATTGAATTGATTTCAGTTTGCTTGGTTTTGATTGTAGATTTAATTGGAATTGAATATGTGAATTTAAGATTGAATTTTGGCTAAGGAAGTAGTCATGGATTTGATTGAGCTATAGGATAGGTAGACCACCAAAGTCCTTAAAGCATGATCTAATCCTATGGTTAACCCTTCTAAGTCTCTAGGCTTAGGTTAAGTGTTCATCTAGCCACTAGAAATGTCATATGATTAAGGAGCTCTTAGTGTCTAGAAGACTCCTAACTCTATGTTTGGAAGATTGAATCCTCACTCCAAAAGTGAGGTCAACACTCACGTCATCAACAAGCTTACCCATCTTTAGCAATAACTCACCCCATCAACTCCTATACAACAAGTCACCTGACTACTCCCATCTCAAAATATTTTGTTGTCATTTTTCATGGATTAAGCCATACCTTCAAACAAATTGTCCTAGCTATCAAGTTCATATAGGCTACACCCCACACTTGAAGGTAACACTACTATGAACCTGACATAGGTAGAATATATACCTCCAGACATGTTCTATTTAAGGAAGACATTCATCTATTTAAACTAACCCCCACCTGCCCTCTAAGCCTTCTTTCTTGTCCCTTCCACCACTCACAGTTGTACCTATCTCCCACCTTCCTTCACCCACTACAATCAATGCAATCCCTATTCACACCAATCCTTCACCACCTCCTCCATTAACTAGGCAATCTTCATCTCATATGCCCTCTAGCATCTCCACCAATCCTCCATCACATGATCACATTCTCTATCAAACTAACTCCACCAACCAATACTCATGCTTTTCGAGAAAAATAAAAATATAAATCCCTTGCAGCAGTTCAGTATTACTTATTCCCTCTTAAATCCAAATCATGTCACCTATTCTTTAGCCATTAAAGATTACAATTAGAAAACAACAGTCTAAAGAATTCATGGCCCTTGAACATTAAGGAACTTGGGATATAGTACCTCCATCACTGTTGGTTTAGAATTTCTATAGGAGTCGCCTTCAAATTTGTGGATAGAAAGAAAGGCAAGACCTATAAAAATTCATCTTTTTAAGATGCCATGCAGCTCTGAGATGTACTTATTGATGATGCGCCATCAAGAAATAGTGTATATCTCGAAGACATAAGTCACTACCCTTTAATGGACCTAATCACCTCAATAAGGACTCCTAAGGATAATGGGTCAACATATGCACCGAGATTCTTCCTACTTTATATGAAAAGTAAAGCATGGTTTATTTTAAAAATTCATTATGTTTCTTGCAAGGGCACCCATAGTTAATTACATCCTAGGGCGGATCCCTTAGGAAAACTCTCAATTAAGGTAAATGATCATTGTCTTTGAAGATTTCAATAAGAAAGGACTATCAATCTATTGATTTATTTTTAGAAGATCAAATGAGATTGATCAAAGTGGGGAGTTATTATCGAAGCCAAAATGGGAGATAAGTAGGAGATGCTCACGATGCTAGAAAAACCGAACGAGCATCTCAAACTACCTTATAATTAGGCTTTATATTTTTGAAATTGATTTAGTTTGTTTGAGTTAAATTTTTCATTAGAAATTTAGGACTTATGATTCCTTAACACAAGATTAAGAAAATTCCTAAGAGGTGAGGAATTATACTTATGGCCCACAAAGGGGAGATGCAATTTTAGAACCTAAATCTAGGGAGCTTCGACGAGGGCTGAAAGCACAACCTAAATCTAAGGCGAAAAATGAGTAATTGGTTTGTCTCCATAAGAGAGGAAAAATCACCCGATAGCTTGGACTTACAACCATCTGGGGGTGGCCGCCAACTAACTCCTCCTACAATTTTAAATACATGTAGGCAAGTTATTATGCTTATGCAAGATAGCTAGGCTGTTACTTATTTAGAAAGAGATTAAGTCCTTAAACTCACTCCCTAAAGAGACTTGATCATGTAAAGGGACATGCTTCAAATGACCTAAATCTAATGTAGTTGAAATTTTATTTTATTTTTATTTTTGGACAAATATTTTGACTCAGGCTAATAGTATTCATATGATTAATGCATGAACAAGAAGGTTATTGGCCAAAATCAGGGAGAAGGGATGAGGTAAGTTTCCACCATGGCTCTCAAAGGTCAAGCCAAGTTTCTCTGGCAAAGATGGAAGCCCTCCAATCAAGAGTGAAATAAGATGTATTTTTGTATGATATTACAAAAGAAATGCTCATCCAGTAAAAGGGTTGCTAATTATTTTATCTTGATTTTAAACTTAAGCTTTAGCTCAGGGTATGAGTTATTTAATTTTTTTTGAGTTGTTAAGTTGGCTAAAATATTTATTTTTTCTTAAAGAGCCTAATTCACATCGAGGCCATACATAAAGTAAGGAAGAAACTAGGAAAAATATGTCACTTAATGCAAAACCTAAACAAATCATCAATCAATTTATAAAGCTTTACTCGAAATCAAATATGGGTAGCCGAGCTCTACCTTTATACAACCTAGATTTCAAATGAATTAAGTTACAATTAATCAAGGAATTTATTGTTATGGGGGTCTTCAAGCTTTATTTCTTCTTTTTTCTGTTCTTCTTTCTTCTTCTTTTCTTCTTTCTTCTTTGGTTTCTTCTTTTGGATGGTTGGAAGGTGGATGCTCCAAGGCTTCACATGGTGCATAAGATAGGATCTTATGACCAATGCTCATCCTAATCCCCATAACAATTATTGTAAAATCCTAATTGTATAAATTTACATGAAAAGAAAAAGTAGAAATCTAATTAACACTTGCAAAATAAAGGTTAATTAGAACAAATCATGCAAATTCCAAAAATGTATATTGGACTTATCACCCCACACATGGGTGACTAAGTCCATCTGAACTATAGATTATGCTTAGGGGTATAAAGCACTTGTAAGCAAAAGCATTTATATTTTTATTTATGATAGCGCTCCTTAAGCACAATCTCCTGTAAAAAAAATAATTAGACTAAGAACGTCTTACCATTCATTCTATGTGCATACACCCTAAAATCCAATTTAAAACATATATCACAAAATAAAATAAACATCAAACCATGCACATACCTAACCTAAAGCTAGAAGTGTTGACTTAGGCTAATGTGTGTGCTTTGAAGGCTTATGTGGTATGCTTAGTTATGGCTTTAAGTTCAAATTTTCTAAGTGTGAAGAACATGTTCAACTTAGAAGAGAGTTTCATTTAAGTGTTTAATTATTTTTGGTTGATTTTATTTAATGTTTTGACTTGGTTTAAGTGGATCCTATAATTAATTACTATGTTATGAAGAGAGGGAAAGAGTAGATAACTTCTCTTTCCTTCCCTAACCTAAATAATTTCTAAAGTAGATTCACATTTTAGTTTCATTTAGGTGAATATTTTGATAAAATCTTTTAATCAATCCTAAGTTTAGATAAACTCTAAACAAACCTATTCAAAAAGAAAGGCATTTTAAGATTAAATAAAATGAATCAAAATTTACATAACACGCATTACTTCATTTCTTTCCCAACATATATAACAAACATATTGATGGACCCTAAGCATATTTATACACGTGAATGAGAGTATTTAACACACTTTATGATGCATGCTAAGTAATCCATTTAAGTAAATTTAGAAGTTGAATATGCATGATTTTTCTTAAGTAGAAAGGGTTTCCCTTATCTAAATTTTCACATACACATATGAAAGTAAGAAAGGCATAAATGAGTATAGCGCCATTGTTAACCAAAGGTATAAGGTACAAGACATACTTAGGGCTACTTAAATCATCACAACCTCGGCGTTATCCAGACTGATATACCACTTTCCTTAAATACAAACATATGTATAAAAGAAATGAAATGGAAAAGGAGAATACAAAAGTAGTTTAATAGAATCATTTTATTTTATGCATTTTATATATAAAAATATAGGTAACCCTTCTTAAGTGATAGCATAGAGATGAATATGACATAGAATTAAGTAAGTTTTGGGTTCTTTACAAATGAACCCTACATCTTACCAACTCCTACTCAAAAACTATACCAACATAATAAAGGAAGAAAACCTATGCTATGCATACCTTTATATTCTATCACATGCAAACTCATAATTAATGTATAAGTAGCACACTTTTAGATTTGGTATTTGATTTATATATTTTGAAAATAATTTAGATTTAGTAGTGATAATAGCCACTCATATTTCTACTTTAGCCAACATATGCAAATTTGACATAAAGTAAATAATTTCTTTTTAAAATTTGAATTTTAAAATTATGAATGCATGAAAAAACATGACATACAACTGAACGTGTTAAGGAAAGATTCAAAGCAATGAAAGCATGTAAACAAGTTCATTTCATTTAAATCCTAAAGACATTCTTATAGAATAATAAAATTTAGAATAAATCAAAATGAATTAAAAGTGATTTTTGTTTAGTTTGAAGTTTGATTTAATTTTGAAAAGGTGAGATGAGTTTGTTGTTCCTAACCCATTCTCACTTGTGTTTGATATTTTTATTTAATTTTTGAATAATTAGATCCATTTTTATGCATTAATTAGGTTAAGGTATGAATTAAGTAACTTAATTAATCCTTACCTACACCACCTTAGAAGAATTAACCAAATAATTATGAGCCAATGAGATGACATAAAACCCACAAGGAATTTAAATTTGCAATGCACCTAATAAGAAAGAGGCCTAATGCAATTTGGCTCACAATTAAAAGTCAATTAAGCTAAGGGGTTTAGCTTAAGTAATTTCAAAACACTCTTTCACACATGTGAATTGGGTTTTGATTTCATTAATTGAACTTAGATTATTAAACACCTAAGTATCTATCCAAAGTAGATTAATTAAGTTCTAAACTTTTAGAATTTTTAGAAATTAATTAAGGGGATAATTAATGAATTAACCCTTAATTAACATGAGATTAAGGAGAGAAAAGGGAGTTTAAGGACTAGCTTTGGGAAAATGTACCAAAAATATTCCATAAATCTCCTACTTATTGGATCTGACCTTAATCAACCCTAATCATAAATTAAAATCACTAATCATACCCTAATTATCCTTAATTACATAAGAAGGGTAATTAGGAAATTCATATGCAATTATTCTAATCAAGCCTTCAATAAATCCCAAGAAAATTAGGGGAGGCAAAAGTCATCCCCTAAACCTCCAAGAAAATTGGAATTAATTGGAGGCTTAATTAAAAGGTAATTAACAAAATAAACTTTCTAATAAAACCCAAATTCAGAGAAAAATATAACTCAAAACCCATTGAATTTAATTTTAAAATATTTTAGGTTGAATTATCTTTACATGGATTTTATTTCATAATTTCTAAATTTTCTAAAAGGAGTTATGAATTTTGGAAGATCCTTAAGTTAATTAGGAAGTAATTAAGAATTTTAAGTAATCCCATGGCTCATGGCACGACACGTGGCGGCATCGGTTTGCATGCTTTACACGCATCGCATTGTGAGGGGGTTACTTAAGTTATCAAATTGGATGGCAGGTGGCAGCGCACGTGGTTTGATCTCTACCGTCCGATCAAAGATCGGATGACCAGGGATCTCCCCATGGTTTTAAAATGAGTAAAGGATTTCTAAACATGTGAAAATATCTCAGTCGTCCATCTAAAATGAACGGATGGATGGCTGAGATCTCCCATGTTCTTCCACTTGATCAACAGAGACCGTCCATGATCAAGGGGAAGATCCAAGCTCGATCTAGCAAGGATTCAAATCAAACTCAACCCACACCATCTAAAGCTAAAGAGCTATAAATCCAATGGTTAAACATCCATGGGGTGAAAATTTCTTTCACAAAGCTCCACACCACATTGAGTTTAATGGTCAAAAAATCCCAAACCTCACCGGAGGTGATCACTGACGCTCGATTCCCTTGGAGAAGCTTCATCTAGTTGAGATTAAGCTATGTTGAGAGTATGATCACTTGAGGTTGAGTGGATTGATGAATGGACTAACTCCTCCTTAGCTAGCTTGAAGCATTGATTCAATTAGGTCTCCTCTTTCCATTAGAGCTTGGGAAAGAACTTAGGTGAGCTCAACTTGGTCACCAAAGAGTGCTTGCAAAAGGAATTATAGTAGATTGTAGTGTGGAAGAAGTTGGAGAATGGATTGAGCTGCCTATTTTCACTGTTTGAAAACTGAGAAATGGCTTTTTCAAATCCTCTCTAAGAAGCTTGGGACTACTCTCTGATGATTGTTCTGAGTTCCTTAGCTTCAATCGATAGAGGGGAAGTGAGAATTGAATTGAATTAGGGGGAGTATATCTCCCCCTTGAAGGATCGGACGATCGACAATGCACTTGCCATTTTGATCCAATTGATCATAGGTTGTGGGTTGTTCGATCAGTTAGGAAAGTGCACATGGTTAGTTTGAGCCAAGGAGTGGATTGCCAACCTCCCATGTGCCTTAATTTAAGTTTGAGAGGGAGTTTGAATTTGGCATTTTGACCCATAGGGTTGGGTTTGGTCTAGGGACCAATTGGGCTGACCCAAACCCATTGGGTTGGGTACACCACTCTCCCCTAGGTCCCCTTGAGCTTTTAGGAAATCCTCAAGTGAATGTAAAGAGGGTATGACCAAATTATCCATGGATTAAGCCAAAATTTATTCTATAGCATAGGGGTAGGATGGTCATTTTTCTATTTTTTTTCCACTTTGGACATGTTGGGTATGTGGAGAAATTAGGTTTCGCCAAGTTTCATGAGATTTGGAATTCATTTTATAGGGTTTGGCTCATGTTGACCAATTTAGGTCAAAATGGGTCAAGTTGACCAATAGGTCAAATTAGGTCAAACCAAGGGTTGGGTCAAGTTCATATGACCATTTGAAATATTTTGGTGGCTTTAGTTTGATTCAATTTGGTATAGTTTTGAATATGGCTCATATGACTTCATTTAGGTCAAATGGGTCAAGTTGACCTATTTGACCCAATTGACCTATCTGAGGTAGGTCAATGGTAGATTTCAGTTAGGTTAGTCATATGGAGTGGATTGGTATCTTTGTTGCCAATCAATTTTGGTTAATTTAATTTTGGCTCAATATGACCCCTTTAGGTCATGTTAGGTCTAAGGTCAATTGGGCTAGGTTATGTCTAGTCCGCAAATTGAGGCTTTGGTCAAGTTCCACAAGTGATTTGGAATGGACTTGACCCATTAGTTTCAATCAATTTGGCTTAGATCAAGTTTTGACACATTTTGACTATTTAGGTCAAAATGGGTCAACTTAGTCCAATTGGGCTAGGTTAGGCTCAAATGTTGGCTTGGTCAAGTTCAAACATAGGTCATGAGTGAACTTAGATCAATGATTTCAATCAATTTGGTCTATGGAGGAATTTGGCTATGTTAGGTTTCATTTTGGGTTAAGTGTTGACTTGGTCAACCCTTAGGTTTGACTTTGTTTGACCCAATTTGATTGATTGATCATCCCATAAGGATTGTTGATCATGATGAGAGAAAAATATGAGTTTGGTTCAATCCAATTTAGTTAGGATCAAAATTTGGCTCATAAGTGTACTTTAGGTCACTTGGGTCAAGTGAGCCTAAGTGGGTCAAATGGCTTGGTCAAAGCTTGATTTGAAGTTGATTGATCTTGTATATGGACTCATGATTGAAATATAAATTCACTTACAAGTGATTTGAAGTCAAATAGGTTTAGATCCATTTGACAATTTCATATTCAAAGGAAGAATATGAAAGAGTTTTTTTTGTTTGATTTTTGAACTAGGTTTTGATTGTTTGATTGGAGTTTGGATTTATATATGAGCTCATGATTGTAGGGTTGATTGAATGATGAGAGAAAATCAAGAGTTTGGCTTGATTTGAAGTTGATTTGGCTAAGTTCAAGATTTTGACTTGAAAGGCTTAGATTGGAGTTTGAGTTGATTTGAGTTTGATTTTTTGGAATTGGTTTTGATTGTTTGAATTTATATTTCATTTATATATGTGAATATAAATGAGAATATAAATGGATCATGAGAAAATTTGAAGGATTTGAAGTGGTTTAATCATGATTTAAATAGAGGAGGATTTAAGGGACTTAGGAAAATTTAGAGTGGGGTTTTGAATTTTTGAATTTGGTTTGATTGATTTACATTTATATTTCATTTATATATGTGAATATAAATGAGAATATAAATAAGTTATGAGAAAATCCCATGACTTTGATATGGTTTGATGAAGATTTAGGCTAAGTTCATTAATGGAAAATTAATGACTTAAGAAGATTTTAAATTGGAAATTTTAATTTTTGCTTTTGATTTGATTGATTTATATTTATATTTCATTTATATATGTGAATATAAATGAGAATATAAATGAGTTTTGAGAAAATCCCATGAGTTTGAAATGGCTTAGAGTTGATTTTGGCTAAGTCCATTAAAAGTAAATTAAGGGACTTAGGAAATTTCAAGGATTTTAAATTTTGAATTTTAAGTTTAGATTTATATATATGAATATAAATGAGAATATAAATGGATTATGAGGAAATCTCAAAGATTTGATTTGGTTTAGATCATGATTTTGGTTAAGTCCTTAAGAAAGGATTAAGGACTTAGGAAAATTGAACTTAGGAATTTTGATGGATTTTAATCATGGGTTTCAATAATAGATTTCAATCATAGAGAGTTGATTTGAGTTTGGAGAAAATCAAATAGAATTGATGTGGAGTTTGACTTGAAAGAAGGAATGTAAGGAATGGTTTAAGCTAAGGGTAGGAAATTTTTCCAACACCCCTAAGGCATGACCTATTTCTATGGCTAACCCTTCTAAGTCTCTAGGGCTAGGTTGAGCGTCCACCTAATCACTAAATGTGTCTTAGGACTAAGGAACTCTTAAAGTCTAAGAGGAGTCCTATGTCTAAGATGGAGGAGTTGAGAGCTCATTCTAAAAATGAGGTCAATAAAGGGCGCCCAATAGGTGTGGTGTGACTAACAAGGAACACTGCATGTATTGGTGTTGACTGAAACGATCAACAATACTAAAAGATCACAAGCACTAACAAAACAATCTATCCTTAACCCAAGGCATAGAGAGAATCCAAAACTTAGTACAATGTGGCTCTACTTATATCCAAGACATAAGAGAGAGGGGAGAATCCATTAAGGGATAGAGTGTGAACCTTCCACTAGGGAACCAGGTTCAAAATCATTGATAAGGGGATGAAAAGTTTGATTTGATTCTCATTGAAGAGAAAAAGATTTGATTTGTTCCGCTGGGGAAGAGGGTTGAATTTATTTCAATTTTATTAGGTTTGAATTTTTAGATGAACCCTGTTGGTTTGTGATGGGTTGTACTAAGTAGGAGCCCTGGAGACTAAGATCGAACTCAAATTTACCAATCTAAAGGGGTAGTCTACAAAACACATAGTAGGACTAGCCAACCAAAGGGATGCCTTTCGGTATCAGATGGCACAGAGGAAAAGCGTAGACTTATATCTTCCAAAGTAAAGACCAGTTGCTGGGTAATCTATTGATAAGACAATAGATTAAATCTAACCTAGGGCTGACTATTGAGTGAATGCCACTGGGGGACTTAGATCAACTCAAAGATAGTCAAGATTAATTTTATTTTTAGATTTATTTATTTTGATTATGATGGATCCCATAGGTTTACGATGAACTACATTGAGTAGGGGCTATGGAAGCCTAGACCTAATGCAAATTTACCAATTCAAAGTGATAAGTCTACCAACCATAAGGTAGGACTATCCAACCAAAGGAAAATACCTTTTGGTATACAATGGTCAAGTCTTAAGAAGAAAGCATGGGAACTCACATCTTCTTAAAATAAAGAACCACTAGGGTGATTGGTTGCTTTGGGCAACAAATCAGACCAGACTTAGGGCTGACTATTGAGTGAATGCCACTGGGGAACTTAGATCAGCTTGCGAATAGTCAAGAAATAATTTTATTTTTAATTTTGTTTTATGGATTCCATTGGTTTGCGAGGGATCACACTGAGATGGATCTTATAGAAGCCTAGACCTATCTCAGATTCACTAAAACAAAGGGAGTAGCTTCATGGTATATGGGAGAACTTTCCGACCAAAGGAGTTCCTTTTGGTTTTCAATGATCAAGGGAAGAAGAAAGCTTGGGACTCACATCTTCCACTAGAAAAGATTATTGATCGCTTTGGGCAACAAATCGAACTTGACCTAAGGCTGCCCGTCGGTTTGTGAGAATCATGCTAGAAATAATGCATCATAGTCTTATATCTTTCAAAGTGAAATGATTATCGGGGTAACCTGCTTATGGAAAAATATATTAAACCCAACCTAAGGGCGACTACGGAGTGAGTACCGACCCAGGGATTTATCTCAACGTAGGTAGTCAGGTAATTCCTATAGGACGTTCTGTTGACACTACCCTAAAGATAGGATGTCTGCTTGGGAAAAGAGGTCCTTTGGGGGCTTGAACTTCTAATCCATAAGCAAATTAATTTTTTTTGTTTTATTTTAGTTTATTATTTTATCTTGGACCCTGTTAGTTTGTGAGGGATAAAACTGAGAAGGAGCTTATATCAGCCTAGACTTATCTCAGATTTACTTGGGGAGAATGTACAATAGATTTTTCAACCACAAGGGTGGCTACTAGGAAAGGGTCCAAAAAGTAATCCTGGTAGTGCCTAAATTAGGTGAAAGGACTTGATCCAAATAGAGTGCCCGTAGGGATGGGGCCAATAAGGGCTTAATCCAACACCCTAGAGAAAATGACATGGCTAGTCATATACCCAATAGGTATTTGGTGTCCAACTCAAGGAGAAAGCATGGGGACTCATATCTGCCAAGAGTGGTGTACTCACCGGGTGTGTCGCTCTCAGCATAACAACATCAACCAACCTAATGTGCCCATTGGTTTGCAACAATCAGCTTAGGAAGAAAGCTCAGGGACTCGCATCCTCCTATAGTAGAACTGACTACTGGGATAGTCTATCTTCGACTCGACTAGTGTTATCTGACTTAAGGTGACTACTGAGTTAATGCCACTGGGGGACTTATATCAACTCAAAAGTAGGCAAGAGAAAAGGAGCGTCTAGGGGACTTATCCTAAACCTCTGATATACTCAACCTAGTTAAAGCATGATGGCTAATTCAAGAAGAAAGCACGAGGAGTCACATCTTCTTAAACAAAGTTAATCATGAGGTAGCTTACTGGCTGGGCAGTGAAACCTACCATACTTACAAGGTGCTCATTGGTTTGTAATGGTCAAGTTAGGAAGAAAGCGTGGGGAATCACATCTTCCAAACAAATGACCACTTGGGTGACATATTAGCAAGGTAGCATGTAGACTCGACCTAGAGCAGCTAATGAGTGAGTGCCATAGGGGCTTGCTCCCACATCAAAATAGCTCGAGACAAAAGATTTGTGTTTGTTGTTGTGCATGTACCAAAAATGAATAGGACACCTCTAGGGGACTCTTACACCTATCTTAAACACACTAGGGGTTTGATGAAATGATTCCATGGATGGCAAAATTATTCCCACTAAGAAAGGAAGCCACTTGGGTTCTCTCACACCTATCTTAGTTATGCTAATCAAAATAAGATGCCTCTCGGGTTCTCTCACACCTATTCTAATAGCATCAAGAGACTATGTTTGTGTTGAAAGAGGGATAGGATGCCACTGGGAGACTCTTACAACTACCCTAGACACGTTACGACGGATTCGCACGACAAGCAAATAACACTTTGAAAGAAGAGAATATTTAATGAATGGAATCAAATTTTGTTATTTTATTAATGATTATTTTTAAACATGATTTGTTTCATGGGTAATATTTCTTTAGATAAAGCCCATTAATTGAAAGCATCGGGTGTTCCCCTTTGCAATCAATAAGATGATAAGATCCTCCTTGGTAGGCTATCTCTATGACAAAGGGGCATTCCCAAGTGGGTTCAAACCTGCCTACCATCTTTCGATGGGCTATAATTGGTCTCCTTAGGACTAATACAAGTTCTCCTACTCAAAAAATACTTAGGGCTGACCAGCTTGTTGTGAGCTTGAATCATTTTGGCCTTGTACAACTTGAGATTTTGGCACACCCATAGACGACTTTCCTCCAAACCTTTGAGCACTTCTAACTGCAACTTTGCATTCTGCTTTGTAGTGATCTTGTTACCCAATGCTATTCTTAGTGATGGGAGTTGAACTTCTAAAGGAAGAATGACTTCAGACCTATACACCAAGGAAAATGGGGTAGATTGAGTTGGAGTTCGGTATGGTGCAAGTAGTTTAAAAAATACTGTTTCGCTCCACTAGCATTTGTAGTCAAGAGTCTTTAGTATCTGGATGAGTTTTGTTGAATGCTTAAAACCATTAGCTCTGGGGTAGTAGATGGTGGAGTATCTCCAATCTATATTGTGTCTTCTGGCAAAGCAGTTGATCTTTGTGCTTTTGAATGCAATACTATTATCGGATATAATTCATTGAGGTACCCCGAACCTATATATAATATGGTTTCTGAAAAATTGAAGCACATGGTGAGCTGTGACATCTCTGAGTGGGATGTCATACACCCACTTGGAAAAGTAGTCGGTGACAACTAAGATGAATCAATGCCCCTTGGAAGAAGGAGGATCGATCAGACCTACAATGTTGGTACCCCAACACTCAAATGACCATGAAGCCAATGTAGGGTGTATAATGTTAGGTGGTTGGTGGAGGACCACACCATGCACTTGACATTAATGACATCTCTTAATTATATTCATGCAATCTGTGACCATCGAAGGCCAATAGTATCCAAATCTTTTGATCTTCATTTTCATCTTCGAACGGGATTGATGAGCTCCGCATAGACCTAGGTGTACCTCAGTTACAATGCCACGGGCTTCGTGTTTGTCTAAATAATGTAACTAAATTTGGTCAAAGGACCGGCAAGGTGCCATCAACAAGAGCGTATGAGAGAGATCTCTATTTCACTTAATGGGCTTGTGACTTTTCTTGAGGCGCTATTTATTCAAGTAATCTATGAATGGTTGCCTCCAATCTCCTTGTCCATTTTGGCAATGCAACTTCCCCTTCAAAAGAAAGTCTCTTGATGAGTTCATCATCAAGGGATAAGACACCTATTTTGGACCTTTATTGAAATGGACTCATCTTCCGGACATGCCAACTCTTTGGCAAGTTTTGCCAAGGCATCTGCTACTGCATTCTCTACTCAGGGAACCTTGTAAATGGTGACTTCTAGAATCTGGGCCAACAGCTTCATGGTATACTCGTAGTAATGATGAAGCTTGGGTTTGAGAATCTAGTAGGACTCGATAATCTGGTTGATGACCAGCTAAGAATCCCAAAGATGTTGATGCTGTTGACACTGATAGTGATGGCTAACTCTAGACCGGCGATCAATACCTCATACTTAGCTTCATTGTTGGTGTAGGGGTTGGACAGATAGTATGAGAATCTCATCACATCGCAGTTTAGAGTTAGAAGAACTATTCCTACCCCTACCTTTCCTGAGAGAATATATTGTGGTGCTTCACCTTTAAGAAAAGAAGAAGCACCATCAAAATACATCTCCATATTCGGCCTCCTAAGTTATTGATTTGTTCATCGGGAGATCATCACTAAGAATTAGTAGGAAGTGGGTGTGTAGCTAAGAAATCTGCTAGTGCTTGACCTTTTATCGCATGGAGGGGTACAAATGTGATATCAAACTGCGAGAGTATCATGGACCAATGAGCTAAACATCTGAAAAGCGTTGGCCGTGTCATGAGGTACTGTAGTGGATTGGTTCGGGAGATCAAGTTCACCTTATGAGAAAGCATATAATGTCATAGCTTCTGAGATGCAAAGATCAAAGCTAGGTAATATTTCTTAATAGGCGGATAGTTTGCTTCAGCAGGGATCAGACGACGACTGAGGTAGTAGAGAGCATTTTCCTTACTTTCATTATTGGCTTGGGATAACAGAGCACCGAGAGAGTCATCCAATACAACTGTGTGAAGGATGAGTGGCCTGCCCAGGATAGGGGCTGCTAGAACTGGTGACCTCACCAAGTACTCTTTGATATCTTCAAAAGTATGCTGGCACTTATCATCCTACTTTTAACTTAGCATCCTTTTTGATAAGTGCTGAGAATGGCTTGCATCTTCCTGATAGGTTTGAGATAAAGCATCTTAGATACGCTAACCGTCCTTGAAAGGATCTGAGTTGAGTTAAACTCTTAGGAGGTGGCATTTCTAAGATAGCTTTGATCTTTTCAGGATCTATTTCTATTCCCGCCTCAACAACATACTCGAATTTCCCTAAATCGACTCAATGCGTCGGGGATTCATTTTGAGGTTATATTATCTTAACCATTATAAAACTACTCTCAAGTCAAAGTGGTGGTCTTCCTTTTCTCTGCTCTTGACTACTAGATCATCAACATAGCACCCAACCTGATGATGGATGAGTTTGTTGAAGATCTGAGTCATGGCCTATTGGTATATAGCACCAGCATTTTAAAGGCCGAAAGGAATAACCCTATAATAGAAGATTTTGATCGGGGTTCAAAAAGCCATGTTTCTTTCATCTCCATGAGACATCTTGATTTGGTTATAGCTGGATGATCCATCCATGAAAGAGAAGACTGCATGAGATGAGGCAATATCCACCATTAATTTTGGTATAGAAGGAGGAAACTCATCCTTAAGGCAAACCTTTTTTAAGCCTAACTAAGTCATTGGTTTCTTCTTTATTCAAGAACAACTGATGTATCTGAGATTTTCTTCTATCCCGAGATCATTTCTTTAAGTTTATCGACATTGAATGAATCTCCTCTTCAAATTTGTGGTGCCTCTTTGACTTGGAGATCATCGATCATTCAAGCTTTAAACTCACATTCTCATAAGAGTTGGGGATGTGAGAAGAAACTATCGATTCCAAATGGTCGAATAACCAGTAATAATCATCATGACCATCACTATATCAAAATGGGCTTGATTGAACACCGTATTGTCTTCCATAGCTTTTCAAGTAGTGATGCTTTGGACCATGTGTGAGGAACTAAATTTTTTTCTATAAGCTTTTGAACACAAGGAGAGTAAAAGTCAAAAGGTAATTTCATTAATTCTTTAAAAGTATCTTCCTTAAGCTCATATCAACTCTTTGAGGAGGATGATCCCAAAAGAACTTCTTCGCTCATGTCTCGAAGACTAGGGACTTCAACTACTAAACCTTCAACTTTCTGAGATGTAAGTGAGGTAAGAGCTAAGGTTCCCAACTTCTGTCGAATAATTTCACATAAACTAGATTCAAATACTTTACTTTGCTTGGAGGCCTGGTCTTTGTCTCTGTCTGGATCAAAAGTCACCTCCAATGGAACCCACTGAGAGGGATTAGCTAGTTTCCTAATCATATTAGACTCATCCTCTGAGCTAAATTCTAAGTCTAGATGAATAGTAAGGGTACTCCTATGAATTGGAACACGACCTCTATTGGTTGAAGGCCAACTAGGGGCCTCCCACCCTAAAAGCCTCATTTCTGATCTTTCTCTACCTGGGAGGTTGAGCCATCCTACCCACATGTCCATAGATGGAATGAACTATGGGTGGAATGTGATATGTATTCTATTTCTTTTTAATTCCCCTTTCTTGCTCACTTGGACTTTTCTTTTTCTTTTCATTTTCTTTTATCTTTTCTTTTGTTTCATTTTCTTTTGGTTTTACAATTTCATTTGAATTTTATCCAAGTTCACAAGAAAGGGTGTTTTGGAGAAGATAGTAGATCGCATCATCATAAATATCAACGTCTCTAACTAAAAAAGGCTTTTCATCTTCATTGACACGATATTCAATTCCATCTTTTCTTAACTTGATGCACTGATGAAGGGAGGATGAAACAATCTTATTCTGATGTATCCAAGGCCTACCAGGCAAAGTAGTAAATGAAGTATTCAAATCAATAATGATGAACTTGGCTTTAGTCTACTAGTCACTTATCTCCAAAGGAGATAGAACCTAAAGTCTGACGCCTTCATCATTTGAATCTGTCAACATCATCCTATCTGGGTAGAGACAATCTTCAAATAGAAGGGTCTTTAGACTCATAATATGCAAGATGCACCTAAATCCATAAAAACCCAAGACTAAGTCCATGTCGAATCATGTATGGGGAGGTAGAAACTCCCTAAGAAGGTCTTATTTGTGGTGATCTTGGGCTTATTTTGCATAACTTCTTACTATAGCTCAGAGCTAAGCATAAGAAGTGAGGGGTTGATTAGTGATTCCCCATCTCTTTGGATAAGATAAGGGCATCATATATGCTACTTAGATGACAACTTTCTTAGATGAGAAAAGATGTTGTAGTCCACCTTCTTGGTGTTGCAAGCATATCCAAGGTGGAGCATCGGAAGGGCTGATTGATCCAATGAATTATTTCCTCTTGAGGTGTCGCTTCTTAGAGGTAGAACCTACCACTAAGGAGGTTGACTTTGGTAATCTGAGCAAGGTGGTGGAAGGTTCTACTACACTTGCCACCTACTTTTCTCCTATGGGACTCAATAAGATTCTAAGTCTATCTCAAGAGGTGAACTCGTAATATTCAGACTTGGAAAGTCCAATTCTGAATCAAAAAGAGAAAGGTTGAAATTATTATAGTTATTTAGACTTGAAGAGTTATCATTAGGAATAAAAGAAGACAACCCATTATAAGTGGCACAGATGTAATTCAAACTAGCTTTATTCTTTAATTTCTTAAAATTATTTAGAGGTATAAAGTACAAGTCAAGTAGAGTGAGTGGAGTAAAGGATTTGATGCCCTTATCCGCTGATACAAGAGTTCTACTAGTAGAAGAAAGAGAAGAGCTAGCTGAAATGGAAGAAGTTGCCAGTGTGAAAGTTTCCATTGATGGTGGAGGTGACAAGGGTGGCTATGCTAAAGGGCTATCCCTGGCCATGTTCCGCTACTCAGCTCCCACTTCTTAGAGTAATGGAAACTTGCAAACCTTCCTTGGTGTTGAGGTTTAAGATGACTCAAGCACCGCAAGGAAATCCTTGATCTTCCAATTATTTTCAGAGGTTTTAGATAGTTTCACCTTCTTTAGTTTTTGGTAGATCACTTGTATCCCCAAGGATTACCCTAATGGAATTAAGGTTGTTCAGGTATTCTGGGGGATAACTATAACACGCCTTGAACTGTTCAAGCTAGTCTTGAATGTCTCAATACTCCAAAACATGGCCTAGCATATGGTGGAAAGGGAAAAAGTCTGGATCATGACTTTTGCCTACTTCCTCCGATCATGACTTTTGCCTACTTCCTACCTGCGTTGTAATAAATGGCCCTGAAATGAGCTATGTGCTGTCTCAGATTCCCACTGCCATCAAAGCTTTTGGAGGAAGGAGGCAAGAAACCCTTGGGATATTGGATAGCATCGAATTCCTCTAGGTAGGGTCTAGCCTTTGGAACCGATGATCCACCCTGGGCATGAGCCAAAGCTTCCTTCACTACTGCTCAACCATGGATTTTATATCTTTTTCTTGTATGGAGATACTTTCCACTACCTTCCTATACAAGCTAGTGCTACCTTGCTCAATGGGAGGTAGATTCTTGGCTGGGTCTAAGACATGCACTAACTCAGTGTGACATTGATATAATAGGATGAAGAGGGTTTATTTTTTGAAGCATTGACACTACTAACAAGTCCTCAGAATATATTCCATCCATCAATTTGCTCATCTTCGCCTTAACCGATATCAAAGGTGTTGGGTGATGTTCTTGATCAACCTCATCACCTTCATGGCTGTTGTTCTAAGAAGAGAGAGATCCTAGTGTCACCATGCACTCCAAATTTGAATCCACCATCAAGTCATCTTTGTAGGGATTGAGGCTGACTCTCTCTTCATCAGATGGGGCATACCCTAAGATCTCCTTCTTCTCCATGAAATAGTATGCAACTATATCATCTAAGGAATGATCCAACTCAGTAGGTACGACCAGTTTAGGTTGACCGGTGTGATCACTATTGTGCACTAAGAGGCACCTACCTGCCACCGGGAAATCCGAGTGGACTGCATCACTAGATGAATGATACTCGACTACTAAGAGAGGGTAATAATCTAGGATGTTCCTCTACCACTACCGCAATGTCATCCGAATATCTCAGAATATCACCAACTCCACATCCAACCGTATGGAGTTGGTAAAGGAACCACCGATGCTGGGGTCGCCACTCCTTCCACACACCAGGCAGGGGTCAAGCAGAGAGCTCACCCTACCAAAATGGGTGGTGTGGAGGGTAGGATCCCTTGGTCATAGTCGATCACCAATGCGGCCCAGATGCGCCTTCATGGCCTTGGATGGAATGGGAGATCTATAACTTGTCCTGGCAATGGCGAATGAGGGTAGAGGGTGGAGATGCCACCGACTCTCATGCACGAACTACCCTCTATGGTGGTCCTAGTGAGAGAATACTATCAAGATATGGTGCGTAGTGCTGCTAGAAAATCGATGGGCATGTTTTCGACTGCCGAACCTATGCCCTCAATAACTTGTGATGGGGCCTCATGGGTTTTCCTAATGAATATGCCTCCCATGTTGTGGGGATAACAAATTGAAGGTCAAAGGTGTCCTAGACTGAGTATCCCAGATGCTCGCCACTGACAGATCGAGTCGGCATGACCTCCTTCTTAATGGGAATGCACCACTTAGGAGGTGACAAACGAATCCTCTTGGCATCCTCTCTATCTAATCCTGAGAGAGGATGGAACTAGTTTTCTGTAACCAGTGTTGAAGTGATAATGGGAGACTCATCCATGGCTGATCGAGCTGTTGCCTCTAGCTCCCTAGCTATCTGAGTGTGGAATCGTCTGATCATATGGTTCTTATTCCTATGCTAGGTATGGGTAGGATGGGAGGAGTGTGAGCTAGACCCATACTCAAATGTAGGGGAGGCAAGCCCTAAGACCAAGGGAGCCTTACCCTTGGAGGGTTCAGATGGTAGGGTACTAGCCTTCACTAGGGCAACATGAGCAACTCTGAGATGAACTGGAGCTGGAACTACCGAACACTATAACAATCAAGTCTATGGTACTACCAACTTTTCCTCTTTAGTAAAAGACATCGAATCAAGGTAAGTCTATCCGATGACCCTCGCCTCACACCTTGGTCCCCGACTGGTGAGATGAAAGCCCTCACAAGAGATCCTGGCCCCCTCAAATCCCCAACCAAAGTGAATCAAGTGGGTATGGTCTAAACGGGGGAAGTCAACTTGATCTAAAGCTAGATTCATACCGTGGGGGAAGGTGAAGACAAATTTTTGAGAACTAGCCATTTTCAAAACTATAATAAATTGAACTAACTGCATCAATGAATGTAAATAATCAATGAGAAATGAACTTGTGATTTTGTCTCCATAGATTTTTGAATTTTGAATTTTGAAAATTTGAACCCACATCCAACAACTTGGAACTGTTAAGTGGGTTCAAATGGATTTGAGAAGATTGATTGAAAGAGGAATTTGAATATGAATCCAACTTCAACAAATTTAGGTATGTTGAAATGTGGATTCAAAATTTTGATAATGCTTCCATATGTTCATTATTTTTGAATTTGAATTTTGTGATTTTGAGGACCCTTTCCTTTAACAAATTTAGGTATGTTAAAGTAAGGATCAAGTTGATTTTATTTTTGTTTGATTATTTTGGAATTTTACTAAGAAAATTTAGGTATGCTAAGTAAAGTGTTTGAGAAAGTGATTGTTTCTTTTTATGAATTTTGTTTCGATTTTAGAAAAATTTAGAATTCTTACTTAGCAAATTTAAGTATGCTTAGTGAAGAATCTAAGTGTGTCTTGTTTAATTTTTGAAAATAGGATCCTTAGCAAATTTAAGTATGCTAAGAAAATCCTAAGTGTTTTATTTATTTGGAATATTTCAAATTTTTTTTTTTTTTTGAAAAGGGTAAGATCCTTAGCAAATTTGGTATGCTAAGGGAATCCTAAGTGTTTCATTTTGTTTTTGATGTGTTTAGAAAGTAGAAACTTAACTTTAGCAAATTTGGTATGCTAAAGATGAAGTCCCACTTGGTTTTGTGAAATGAAAATTTTATTTAAAAAAATTTGAGTATGCTAAATGAAATTCCAAATGGTATGTTCAAAATTTCTGATTTGGTTTGGTTTTAAAAAATGGAAACTTCTCCTTAGCAAATTTGGTATGCTAAGAGAAGAAGTTCCAAAAGGTGTTTGAAAATTTTTGTTTTTGGCTTTGGAGACTTCACTTAGCAAATTTGAGTATGCTAGGTGAAGTTCCAAAAACATGTTTTGAAAAATGTTTGATTTTGGATTTGTTTTACTTAACAAATTTGGGTATGTTAAATGAAGTTCCAAATGTATTTTGAAAATTTTAAAATATGATTGTTGATTTTTTATTTTAGATTTGAAAACTTCACTTAGAAAATTTGAATATGCTAAATGAAGTTCCAAAATGTGTTTTGAAAATTTTTGAAATATGATTGTTGATTTTATTTTGGGTTTGCAAACTTCACTTAGAAATTTAAGTATGCTAAATGAAGTTCCAAATATGTTTCAAAATTTTGATTTCATTTTGGTTTTGAAAATGGAAACTTCTCCAAGCAAATTTGGTATGCTAAGGGAAAAGTTCTTAAAGGTGTTTGAAAATTTTGATTTTGATTTGAGAGATTTAACAAATTTGGGTATGTTAAGTGAGGTTCCAAATGTATTTTGAAATTTTTTGGATTTTGGACTTGGAGACTTCACTTAACAAATTTAGGTATGTTAAATGAAGTTCCAAAATGTGTTTAGAAAATTTTTGGATTTTGGATTTGGAGACTTCACTTAACAAATTTGGTATGATAAATGAAGTTTGAAAATGTGTTTTGAAAATTTTGAAAGTATGATTGTTAAAGTTTTAATGTTTTGAAAAGAGGACTTCCATTCAACAAATTTAACTATGTAGAATGGAGATCAATCTTATTTTTGAAATATGAAATTTTTTGTGTGATTGTTGTTGAAAGGGAGAATTCAACTTAAAACATATGTGAGATATGTTTGAGTGGGGTTTCCTAAAAGATATTTTATTTTATTTAGTTGGGAATGAAATCTTCATTTAATAAATTTAAGTATATTAAATGAAGGTGTTCATGTGTGCTTTTTGAAAATTTTAATTTTGTTTGGAAATGAATTTTCCATTCAATATGTGTGAGTGTAGAATAGAAAATTCATGTGAGCATTTTGAAAACTTTATGATTATGATTATGATTTTTGGAAAGATGGTTGTTCATTTTATTGAAAATGAAATCTCCATCAAAGTGAATTGAAGGACGATGTTCATTTGTGCTTTTGGCAAATTTATTAGTTTTATTTTTGAAAATCCCTACATGTAACAATTATGGGAATTGTTAAATGAGAGTAATAAAATTTTTGTGGAAAACATTTTATTAAGTGCATTTTTGAGATGGTGCTTTTTGAAAAGCACAGTTCTTATGGAAGATTTATTTTTGTCTTCATTATTTTAGAATGAACCTTTCCTTATGATAAAAATGATAAAGAGAAAGTCTTTAAAATGTTTTCTCTTTTTATTTAAATCTTTTCATTTTACCCATTGGAGAACCCAACAGGGGTTTTTTAAGACCAACAAGGAATGTCCTATAAAGATGTGGGCTAACTCAACTCAAGAATGAAATGAGCTAAGTGCCAATGGAAAGAAGGATAGTCTTGGATTCATACTAAAGTACAAACCCACTATCGATACTCAAAGACAATAATCATTTACCAAAGATGGAGAGAGAAACCATCCGAGTCGCCATAAAAATTTGTTGGTTTAAAATTTCTATAGAGCCTTCAAATCGTGGAGAGAAAGAAAGGCAAGACCTATAATAATTCATCTTTTAAGGATGTTACATAGATCCAGATGTACTTATTTAGGTGATCGAGTCATCAAGGAATAGTGTACTATATCGAAAGATAAAAGTCACTACCCTTTAATGGACCTAATCACCTCAAGAACTCCTAAGGACAATGGGTCGATATGTACTAGATTCTTCCATTCTTTACATGGAAAAGTAAAGGAAGTTTATTTTAAATCGGTTCATTAAGTTCCCTGAAAAGCACCCATAGTTAATATCCTAAGGGATTCCCTTAAAACTCTCAATTAAGGTAAATGATCATTATCTTTGAAGATTTTAGGAAAGGACTATCGATTGGTTTATTTTAGATCAAATGGGATTGATCAAAAGGGGGAGTTATTATCAAAGCCAAAATAGGAGATAAGTAAGAGATGCTCATGATGCTAGGAAAATCTAGCGAGCATCTCAAACTACCATATAATTGGGCTTTACATTTTTTAAATTGATTTTTTTTATTTGAGTTAAATTTTTCATTAGAAATTTAGGACTTATGATTCCTTAACACAAGATTAAGGAAATGCCTAAGAGATGAGGAATTATACTTATGACCCATAAAGGGGAGAAGCAACCTCAGAACCTAAATCTAGGGAGCTTCAGCAAGGGCCAGAAGCACAACCTAAATCTAAGGCAAAAAATGGGTAATTAGTTTGTCTCCACAAGAGAGGACAAACCACCCGATAGCTTGAACTTACAACTGCCTAGGGGTGGCCAACTAACTCCTCCTATGATTTTAAATACATGTAGGCAAGTTATTATGCTTATGCAAGATAGCTGGGTTATTACTTATTTAAAAAAAGACTAAGTCCTTAAACTCACTCCTTAAAGAAACTAGATCATGTAAAGGACGCTTCAAATGACCTAAATCTAATGCAATTCAAATTTCATTTTATTTTTATTTTTGGACAAATATTTTGACTTGGGCTAATAGGATTCATATGACTAATGCATGAGAAAGAAAGTTATTATCCAAAATCAACGATAAGGGAGGAGGTGAGTTTCCACCATGGCTCTCAAAGGTCAAGCCAAGTTTCTCTGGCAAAAGGTGGAAGCCCTCCAATCAAGAGTGAAATAAGATACATTTGTTCATGATATTACAAAAGAAATGCTCATCCAACTAAAGGGTTGCTAATTCTTTTATCTTGATTTTAAACCTGAGCTCTAGGTGAGGTTATAAGTTGTTTAATTTTTATTTGAGTTGTTAAGATGGGTAAAAGATTTATTTTTCCTAAAGAGCCTAATCCACATCATACATACATAATAAGGAAGAAACTAGGAAAATCATGCCACTTAATGCAAAAGCTAAACAAATCATCAATCAATTTATAAAGCTAATAAAAGAATAAATGGTCATGGGCACCACCGCAAAAAAATATCAAATGTGGTATGAGCTCTACTCTTATACAACCCATTACAAAATGAATTAAATTATAATTTAAGCAAAGGAATTCATTATATGGGGTCTTCAAGCTTTATTCTTCTTTCTTCTTTCTTCTTTCTTTTCTTCTTTGGTTCCTCCTTTGGTTGGAAGGTGGATGTTCCAAGGCTTCACATGATGCATAAGATGGAATCTTATGACCAATGCTCATCCTAATCCCCATAACAAATCATTCCAAAATCTTAAATATACAAGCTTTTACATGAAAAGAAAAGTAAAAAAAATCTAACACCGCAAAAAAAAAGTTAGTTAAATCACCACACAAATCCCAAGCATGTATACTAGACTTATCACCCCACACATGGGTGACTAAGTCCATCTGGCCTATTGGATTATGCTACGTGGTATAAGCACCTAAGCAAGAAGCATTTATATTTTTATTTATGATACCTTTAGCACAATCCCCTGCAAAAAGAATAGTTAGACTAAGCACGTCCTACCATTCATTCTATGAGCATACACCCTAACATCCAGTCTAAAACATTCATCATAAAATAAAATATAATATCAAACCATGCACCGACCTAACCTAAGGCTAGAAGTGGTGACTTAGGCTAATGTGTGTGCTTTGAAGGTTTGTGTGGCATGCTTAGCTTAGGACTTTAAGTTCAAGTTTTCTAAGTGTGAAAGACATGTTCAACTTAGAGGAGGGTTTCCTTTAAGTTATTTAAGTATTTTGGGTTATTCTTATTTCATGTTTTAGTTTGGTTTGAGTGAAACCTACAATTAATTAAGTTATGAAAGAGAGAGAAAAGAGAAGAACTTCTCTTTCCTTCCCTAACCCTCAAGTAATTTCTAAGGTAAGTTCACATTTTAATTTCATTTAGGTGAATTTTTTGATTACATCTTTTGATCAATCCTAAGTTTAGATAAACCCTAAGCAAACCTATTCAAAAAGAAAGGAATTTTAAGATTAAATAAAATGAATCAAAATTCACATAACACACATTACTTCATTTTCTTTCCCAACATATATAACATGCATATGGATGGACCCTAAGCATATCTATACATGCAAATGAGATAGTTAACACACTTTAGGATGCATGCTAAGTAATCCATTTAAGAAAATTTAGAAGTTGAATATGCATGATTTTTCTTAAGTAGAAAAGATTTTTATCCAAAATTTCACATACATGCATGAAAGTAAGAAAGGCATAAGTGAGTATAGCGCCATTGTTAACTAGAGGTGTAAGGTACAAACCTACTTAGGGCTACTTAAATCACACCTGGGTTGTCCAGACTAATATACCACTTTCCTTAAGTACAAACATGCATATAAAAAATGAAATGAAAGAAGAAGAATATGCAAAAGTTGTTTAATAGTTTCATTTTTGTTTATGCAATTTATTCATGTAAGTATAAGAACCCTTCTTATGAGAGCATAGGGATGAATAGGTTTAGAATTAAGTAAGTGTTGGGTTTTCAAATGAACCCTACATACTCCCTATTCAAAACTAGGCTAACATAAGAAAGAAAGGAAAGGCTACACTAAACATTACTTTATAATCCATCACATGCTTATAATTAAAGTATAAGAATAGCACACTTTTAGATTTGATGTTTCATTTAAGTTTTGAAAATACTTTGGATTTAGTTGATAATAGCCACTCATATTCTACTTTAGCCAACACATGCACATTTGAAATAAAGTAAACAATTTCATTTTAAAATTTTGAAACATGAAATTATGAATGCATGAATCACATGACATACAACTTGACATGTTGGGAAAGATTTAAAGCAATGAAAGAATGTAAACAAACTCACTTTACTTAAATCCTAAAGTCATTCTTCAAGAATAAGAAAATTTAGAATAAATCAAAGTGAATTTCAAAATGATTTTTGTTTAGTTTGAAGTTTGACTTAATTTTGAAAAGGTGAGATGAGTTTGCTATTCTAACCCATTCCACATATGTTTTTTTTTTTTGTTTTAATTTTTAGATAATTAAATCCATTTTAAGCATTGATTAGGTTAGAGTATGAATTAATGGCTAATTAACCCTTACCTACACCACCTTAGAAAATTAACTAAATTATGAGCCAATGAGATGACATAAAACCCACAAGGTATTTAAATTTGTAATGCACCTAATAATGAAAAGGCCTAATGCAATTTGTTACAATTAAAAGTTAATTAAGCTAAGGGGTTTTAGCTTAAGTACTTTTAAAACACCACACTTATGAAAGAGTTTTAATTTCCTTAATTACTTAGGCTATTAAAACATCTACCCAAGGTAGATTAATTAAGTTTTGGAACTTTTAGAATTTTGAAAATTGTTTTAAAGGATTAATGAGTTAACCCTTAATTAAGAGGGGATTAAGGAGAGAAAAGGGGTTTTGGGAATAGCTTAGGGAAATGCCCCAAAATTATTCCATAAAATTCTACTCACCGGATCGACCTTAATCAAACTCAATCAGGGTAAATCCACTAATCACACCTTAATTATCCTTAATTATATGAAAGGGGTAATTAGGGAATGAAATAGCAATTTTCCTAATTAAGGCCTCAATAAATCTCAAGAAAATTAGGAGGAGGAAATGAACCCTAGAAATTTGAGATCAATTGGTGACTTAATTAGATAATTAGTTAATTAAAATTCCTAAAGAAACCCAAATTCAAAGAAGAGGGGAATTCAAAATCCATTGAAAACATTTTTTAAATATTCTAGATGAAATTATCTTTCCATAGCATTTTTCCTTTTTTTTAAAAATTTATTGAAGGAGTTATGATTTTTAGAAGATTTTAATTAATTCCTAATTAATTAAAATCCCTAACTAATCCATGCTTAATACCTCACGCAACACGCTGGCTGGCGCTTTTTTACACGTGTCGCGGAGCCATCCACTTAAATGTCAAATCGGGGTGGTGGCGACATGCTAATATCCTTGTCGATCAAGATTGACGGAGGATACACCCTGTTTAAATCGGATAAAGGATTTATAAAATGTGCCTAATAATCCAAATCCATCTAAAATGCGGATGGATGACTACTAAGATGAGCCAAGTTCTTCCCTGAGGATTAATGGAGACCGTCCATGATCCAAGGGGAGATCCAACCCGATCTAGCATAGAATCATTCAAGACTCAACCCACACCATCTAAAGGAATAGCGCCAATCCAAGGATTTCACATGCAATGAAAATTTCTTTCATAAAGGACCAACACCTCCAAATCTAAGTGGTCAAAAAATCACTAACCTCGCTGAAGGTGATCACCTATGCTCGAGATCGATGAGGTAGCTTCGTCTGGTGGAGACGAAGCCCTATTTAAGTTCCTAGACCTTGAGGTTGAGTGGATCAATGGGTGGACCAAATGGATGCTTTTCTTTATTGTGGGAACTCAAATGGATGCTTGCAACTTGGTCCTTAGATGAAGAGTGTAGAAGGAATTTGGATGGGATCATGTAAAAGAAGTTTTCTAATCACTCCACCTCCCCTATTTTGCACAATAAAATTGAGAAGAAGCAATTCTAATCTTCCTAGAGAAGGCTTAGAATGCTTTGATGATTGCTAACTCTCTCTAGGCCTTAATCGAGTGTGAGTGCAGTGAATTTTCAGTGAATTAGGGGGAGTATATCTCCTCTTATGGCAATCGGATGGCCGGCAACGAGCTTGCCATTTTGATCCAATTGACCCTATGGAGTGAGCTGTTTAGTCTGTTAGATCATTGCACATGGTCGGGCCAGAGGAGGAATGCCAACTGCACGTCAAATTGAGCTAGTGGGGAGTTTGGAAAATTGAATTAGGCTATATGGTTTTTGTCCATGGGTCAAATGGGTTGACCAAACCCATTTTGGGTGCACCACTCATCACTAAGTCCCCTTGAGCTTTTAGGAAAGCCTCAAGTGATTATGATGAGGGTATGACCAAAATACTCATGGGATAGCCAAAATTTTGTTTATGGCCTAGGGATGGTCATTTTGCTATTTTTTCACTTTGGCTATATTTGGTATGTTGAAAAAATAGGTTGGGCTAAATTTCATTGGATTTGGAATACATTTGATAAGGTTTGGCTCATGTTGACCCATTTAGGTCAAAATATGTCAACTTGAGTCAAGTTGACCAATTGGTCAAATTGGGTCAAACCAAGGGTTAGGTCAAGTTCATATGACCATTTGAAATGTCTTGGTGCCTTTGGTTTGGTTCAATTTGGTATAGATTTGGTTTTGGCTTCATTTAGGTCAAATTGGTCAAGTTGACCCATTTGACCCATTTGACCTATTTGGGTTAGGTCAAGGGTAGGTTTAGGTTTGGTTACTCATATGAAGTGGATTGGTATCTTTGTTTCCAATCAATTTGGGTAAAGTTCAATTTTTGGCTCAACAAGACCCTTTAGTCATGTTGGGTCTAAGGTCAATTGGGCTAGGTTGTCTAGTTGGCCAATTGAGGCTTTGGTGAAGTTCCACAAGTGATTTGGGATGGACCCATTGGTTTCAATCAATGCTTAGATCAAGTTTTGACACATTTTGGCCCTTTAGGTCAAAATGGGTCAACTTGGGTCAACTGGCCAATTGGGCTAGGTTAGGCTCAAATGTTGGCTCAAGTTCAAACATAGGTCATGAGTAAACTTAGATCAATGGTTTCAATCAATTTGGCCTATGGTGAATTTGACTATGTTAGGTTTCATTTTTAAGTGTTGACTTGGTCAACCCTTAGGTTTGACTTGGTTTGACCCAATTTGATTGATTGATCATCCCATGATGATTGTTGATCATGATGAGAGAGATATATGAGTTTGGTTCAATCCAATTTGGTTAGGATCAAAAGTTGGCTCATAAGGGTACTTTAGGTCACTTTGGGTCAAGTGAGTCTAAGTGGGTCAAATGACGTGGTCAAAGCTTGATTTGAAGTTGATTTGATCTTGTATATGGACTTATGATTGAAATATAAATCCATTTACAAGTGGTTTGAAGTCAAATAGATTTTGATCTATTTGAAAATTTCATATTCGAATATGAAGGGGTCTTTGATTTTTGATTTGAGTTTTGATTGTTTGATTGAGGTTTGATTTATATATGAGCTCATGATTGTAGGATCGATTGAACCATGAGAGAAAATCAAGGATTTGGCTTGATTTGATGTTGATTTGGCTAAGTTCAAGATTTTGGCTTGAAAGGCTTAGATTTGATTTTGAGGATTTGAGTTTGATTTTGGAATTGATTTTGATTGTTTGAATTTATATTTCATTTATATATGTGAAATATAAAACATAAATTGATTATGAGAAAATTTCAAGGATTTGAAAGATTTTAATCATGATTTGAAGTTAAATCCATTAAAGAGAATTTAAAGGATTTAAGAGAATTTTTAATTTGAAATTTAATTTTTGAATTGGATTTGATTGATTTATATTTCATTTATATATAAGAATATAAATGAGAATACAAATAAGTTTTTTTTTTAGAAAATCCCATGAGTTTAAAATGGTTTGATCAAAGTTTAGAGTTGATTTTGGCTAAGTCCTTTAATGAAAATTAAAGGGACTTAAGGAAATTTTCATGAATTGATTTTGAATTTTGAATTTGATTTGATGTGTTTGAATTTATATTTCATCTATATATGAGAATATGAATGAGAATATAAATGGATCATGAAAAATCTCAAAGATTTGAATAGTTTGAATCACATTTTGGCTAAGTCCTTAAGAAAGGGTTAAGGACTTAGGAAATTTGAACTTAGGAATTTTGATGGATTTTGGTCATGGGTTTCAATCATGGAATTTAATCATGGAATTGATTTGAGTTTGAGAAAATCAAATAGAATTGATTTGGGATTTGACTTGAAGGAGGGAAAGTGAGGAATGATTTAAGCTAAGGGTAGGACATTTTTCTAGCACCCTAAGGCATGACATATCCCTATGGCTAACTCCTCTAAGTCTTCTAGGGCTAGGTTGGACTGTCCACCTAATCACTAGATGTGTCTTAAGACTAAGGAACTCTTAAAGTCTAAGAGAAGTCCTATGACTAAGATGGAGGTGTTGAGAGCTCATCCTAAAAATAAGGTCAACACACATGTTTATTCATTTCTTTCCATTATGTATATCATGCATATGTTTAGTCCTAACCATACCTATACATACAATGTATGTCTTAGCACACTAAAATGATGAATGCAAAGAAGTGTGCTTGGAATTTAAATATTTTATTTGATTGAATTTTGAATGCAAGTCTTTTTAATAGAAAAAAAGATTTTTCATCTATTAGCTAAGTACACATTCACATGTATAAAGTTTTCCTCCAATCACATGTTGTACTAGACCAATATACTACTTATATACATATGGATGTATAAGCAACTATAAGAATAGGAAAACCCATGCAAAAGTTGTATTTATTTATTTGATTTATAATTCTTATTCATTGGTCATATCATACATACATATGTATAAGAGTTTTAAGTATACACCATTGTTATACACCGAGGGTGTAAAATACAAGACCTACTTAAGGATACTTAAACCCTCGCAGCCCCGAGATGTCCAGACAAATATACTACTTTGTTATATACATATGAATGCACAAAAAGAACCACAAGAATGAGAAGTCATGCAAGAAGTCATATTTGAGTTGATTCTATGATTTATATATGTGATATGAAATTCTTCCTAAGTCTTAGCATGGAGATGCATAAGAGTATATTTAGACAAATATTGTGCTCTTTTTCAATGAACTATACATTTGTAAATCCCATGTAAATCCATGTAACGTAAGGAAAGAGAACTTCATATTACATATCTTATATTATCAACACATGCAAACTTATAGATATTTGTAATTAACATCACTCCATATATTATAATTGATTTATGGACTTTTGAAGATAACTTTTGATTTAATAGTAATAATAGCCACACCTATTTTTAATTTAAATCAACACATGCAATTTGACATAAAATAAATCATTTCATTTAGTTAACTTTAAAAGAAATGAATGCATAATTACAAATGGCAGACAACATTTAACATGATTGGAAAGAAATAACATAACTTAAGCGTGTGATCTCATTCATTCCAATTAATTTTTAAGGACAATCATTCTAAATAAGGCTATTTAAAATAAACCACAGTTCTTTGATGATATTTTAAAATTTGAGTTTGATTTGATTTAAGAAATGAAAGAGATTCGCTAATCCTAATCTCATTCCCCTCTGTGAGTTAATTTGAATGAAGAAGTAATTAAGTTGATTTTATGGTTTAATTAGGTTAAGGTATGAATTAAGTGAATTAATTAATACTTACCTACATCACCTTAAGTTAATTAACTAATTAATAATGATCCAATATGATATGCAACCACATGAAAAGTACATTTGCAATGCTCCTAAGAAATGGAAGGGGCTTAATGTAATTGACTCATAATTAATAGTTAATTAGGCTTAAGGGATGTTACTTAACTACTTTTATGGTTTTCTCACACATTTGAGCCAACCATAATTTTATTATCTCTCACTTTGAGTTATTGAACACCCAAAGAGCTACCCAAGATTAATTAAAGGTTGCTTAAGTATGAAATAAATTTTAGATTGAGTTAATCAAACTTATTATTAATTGATTGAATTCTTTGATTATATTTTGATTAGAATGATGAAATTAACTTGGGGAAAGGGATCAGGACAAGGCTTCAATCCTAACCCTAAGTCATTTCAAACACTCAATTAGGCTTTGATTTTATCTTGGAGATTAAATTAATTAATTATCTCATTAATCATTAACTAATTAAATTCCAAAAGTGAAGAAAACTTTAGAAATGAATTAGGAAAAGTATCTCAACCACATTCTCTAAGCTCCTTTATTGTTCAACACAGGTAATTAAGCATAAATAATTAATTAAACTACTGTTCATTCACTAATTATCACTAATTAAATGAAGAAAGTTATTAAATCTTAATCAATTGATTTCCCTAATTAAGCAACCAATAAAATTCAGAAAAATAGGGGAGACAGAGGTCATCCTCCCAAACATCCATAGAAAGTTGGAGATCAATTGGATGATTAAGGAATAATTAAGCTAAATAGATTTCCAATTAAATCTTAATTAAGCTAAAATCACTATTCAAAATCAATAATAATTTTTAGATTCTATTATGAAATATCTTTAAAATGAGCCCAAGTTTGTGTTTTAGGATTTTTTAGGATTAGTTATGATTTTAGAAGTTTCAGCTTAAAATGGATTAATTAGGCTAATTATAGCCTTAATCGCCAAGCATCTAATATGGCACGCCGACGTATGCTTTCCATGTGGCATGATGGGAGTGGCTATTTAAGTTGTCACATCCGAACTCGATGATGGCGCTAACTCCGTGGACCATCTGATCCAAGATCAGATGGTCATGATTTGATCCATGATTTTGAAGGATTAATCGAGGATATAACGTGATGATGGTCATTCATTCGATCACATAACGGATGGCTCGTGACCTTTCTCCTTTGCGGCATGGTCATAGATCATGGTCATTTGTTCGATCTGTCTTTCATTCGATCCGAGCTCACCCGATTCGATTGGGATCAAATTGATCTCACACCTAGAGAAGAAGAAGAAGAGGAACACATATAACGGTAAAAAAAATGCATGACTTTCAAATTTTCTTCATAAAAGACCAACCTATTTTTCATACAAGGCTTAGTTTTGCAAAATTATCTCACCGGAGCTAATGTCCATGGTGGATCTATTGATCTCATTTTTGGATAAGGTTAATTTGGCAGAGATCCTAATCTCAAATAGGATTCTCTAATTCAATGCTTAGGACACTATGCTTAGTGCCCTAGGGAATTCACCTTGGGTTGGATATAACCTATTTGGCTTATGTACGATCAACTCAAGCATCCAAATTCAAAATCAATTAATCAAATCAACAATCAATAATCATCAATCCAAGATGAGTAAAAGTAAAATTACATTTAATTTCAAAAATACCCTTGAGTTGATTTTGAATTGGATCAAGCTAAAATCAAAGCACTTGGTTGGATTCAAATTCCCTAAGACAATTCAAATGGAATTAAATCTAATCTCAAATCCATTTTGAGATTAATTTGGGCATATCATACTTTAGTCCAAACTATGATGATAATGCCATATTTCATAAAAATAATAATAATAAAAAAAGTGGAATTAAAATGGAAAATGGGAAGAAAGAAAAATGCCAATTTCCTTCTTCCACTTTTCCCATCCTCATCCCATACCACCTCTAATGAAAGATGGTTGCTAGTGAAGGAGGCAATCAAGGAAACCAAGAGGAATTTTGGCTTCTCCAAGAAAAAAAGATAAGAAGGAGAGGAAATAAGGTGAATAGTTTACAAATTGGGCTCAACACCTTCAACACCCAAAACTAAACTCAATGCTTTTCCCACTTCTCAAGTGTTGAAATAGTGCAAACCACTAAAGCCATTGTGTAGAGAAGTAGCTTGGTGGAGAGATCAAAAGATAATTGAATACTCAATTCCTGCATCCACAAGAATTGAAGTATGGACTCATCTTCAAGGATTTGATCGTTTCATAGGAAACATGATTTTCAAGTTGATACAACCATATAGAATCATAAGATTTCTTTCCATGATCGTAGCACTTGAAATGATGATCAAAAGATATTAGCAAAATAAGTTGTACTCAGCGGCGTAATGAAGAACATTTGTATTTGGATAGACGGTCGCATCCTGATTTAAATTTTAAGGATTAATGGGACCTGACGGGTCATCGTCGCATTTTCAACTTATCGCGTGACACACGCTTTCGCAGATCATGGATCACTATGGACTATCCAATCTTTGATCACATTCCATAAATGATCGCATTTTAACCGCCACGGTCCTCGCTTAAAAAAACTGTTAACTTTAGTTAATTAACGGTTTAATTAATTAATTAAAAACCTAAAAACTTTAAAAAATCATATAAAATCAAAGAAAATTAAAAAAATTACAAATCAAAGCTTTATGGATTCTTCTTGATGAGAGGAATCTATAGAAATTAAAATTCCTAATTTTTATTAGGTAATTTTCCCTTAATTTGGGTTTAATTGAAAACTATTAAACTCTAATTACTCTCAAATTAATAATCCAATTAATTTAAAACTTTGGGCAAATTAAATTAAACTTAAAACATACCTTAGACTAATTTTTGGGGATTTAATTCTTTGAATTCAAGGGAAATTGTAATTTCATGTGTTTAACCTTCAAATTAATTAAATTAATTACTCTTTAATGAAATAATTAGAAAACTTTAATCTAATAACCTTAAATCAACATAATAAATATTAATGAAGATCAGAATATTAGTTAGACCTAATCAAATCTATATTAACTTAATAGATCACTAATTAACTCAATTAGGTAATTAAAAGTATTAAATAATTTAATTAAATGACATGAACTTAATTAAATCATAATAAATCAACCAGTTAACCAAAATTATGCATAAAACCTCATTGGAAAGGTATTTCAGTGAAAAATAAGTGAAAAATAAAATCTCTTAATGAATCTTAATAAATTAGGCTTAATTTAGGTTTTAATGAAATAATTAAAACCTTAATTACACCCTAATTACATTTTAATCAAGTTGAAACTTTAAAAAACATAAATTGGCATATAACCCTACTTACCATAATTATCTCAAACCCAATTGGTCTATAAATTTGGAATTCTTGATTTTCCAAATCTCTAGGTCAATATGAACTAAATAATAATTAAGAAGAATCATTAATTCATTGAATCAACAAATAAATTGAACTAATCTAAAATAAACATAAAAAATACTTAGGGTAATTCATCAAAACTTCCTAAGTCAAAGAATTTAATCAAATATCAAGATTGTAGGAAAATCAATGCTTAATGAAATTCAAACATAATTAAACAACTTAAGTTAAGTTTAATGAAACCACTCATCTTAATGAATTTAAATAATGAATCTAAAACCTAGGTTAATTAAATCAGATTAAGAATAATCTATGAACAAACCCAAGGTATTAATTCATATTAATAAATTTAAACCTTAAGCTTACAAATCCGTGATTTAATATCTTAAGTTAAATTGAATGAAATCATACTTAAATTAAACTTTTTAAATTAACATAAGCCAAATCAAATGAAATCCTTATAACTAAATTCAAAATGAAATAAATCAAACAAATTAAATCAATTAAAGCAATTCAAACAAATGAAATAACATAAATCAAATCCAAACATAAATAAAATCAAAAGGATTAATTAAAATACTTAAGGATTTTAGTTAGACTTTTGGAAACTTCATTAAATTAGGATGTTGAATGGAAAGAGCTCCATCTAAAATGGAATCATTCCATTCTTCATTCTTGAAAACCTATACAACTTTAACAAATAAAATGAACATAAAATGGGAATTAAATCATTAAGTCATTTGAATTGAAACCACCCAAAGGTAAAAATTAAACAAATTCAAACTTCAAACTTAAACTTAAGTCAAAGCCTTACACAAACCCCACTTCTACATACACTAGATTACTTTGGTCACATACTCTAGATCTAGGTTAGATCATTCTGATTTTCTTTTAATCTCGTGATATGTTGTGTGCTTCACATGTCTGTATGTATTTTTAGACTATGCTTAGGTTTGTTTGTTCGTACTAGATGTTGGGAATTCTTTTCTAGATTTAACATTATTTTATCAGGGACTATGTTAAAGGGATCACTATAATAAATAAATCATAAAATTGATGTTTTCTTTGTAGTGATGTGTATTTCCTAACATTTGTTTAGGCTTAGATTTCTTTGAATTTTAAATGTAAATTTGAGCTTAGAATTAGGTTAGATCTATGGGGTCTAGGATTAGAGTCACCAACCAGAGATGGTGGTCCCTGGAGCTAGATGGATGTCCTAACAAGACTTTGGAAAGAAGACCCATAACTAACCAGAAGTTCTGGTAGTTTTTCTTCAGGGTGTACAGTAGCATGCATTGCCTTTTCTTATATAATTTAATTTTATTTATTTTGGGTGCAGAAACATGTTTCTTAGGTTTCTTTCTGATATGTTTCTTATGATGAATGCCTTGTAGGCTCATAGGATAAACTAAATTTTCTACCCAACTAAATCAATTGAAGCATGAAAATAAATATAATTCATAATCTTCATATAAAAGCCTAGGCCATTAAAGCAAGATAAAATATGTAGCAACCCCTTAGTTGGATGTTTTAATATCATGCATAAATCATATTATTTCACTCTTGATTAATGAAGGACTTCCATCCTTGCCAGAGAACCTGAGCTTGACTTTTGAGAGCCTATGATGGAAGTACACCTTCTTCTATTCTAATTTTACCCATAATCTTTTCTAATTATATGCATTAGGCATAAATTGCATTCTATGGGTTAAAATGAATCTTGAGTCAAAATTTATTAAAATTTAAAAATGTGCATTAGTACATCTTCATACCCTACATGATCTTAGGGATTGGGAGTAAGTCTAAGTTCATAGATTTCTTTCCTAAAAAACAACCCGCCATCTTGCATTCATATGACTTAGCCTCATGGTTTTAAAATGCTTAGGTGGTGTTAGTACATCCCTCCATGCAGTTGTAAGTCTAAGAGTCAAGGATAGGTTAGTTCCCTCAAGTGAGGAGAATGGCTAATGATTCTCAAGGATAGAATTAGGTCGAGCATATGACATGTGTCGAAGCACCTGTAGACTAGGTTTTGAAGCATCCTTTAGGAATAAGTCTTCTACCCTAGGCATTTTTATAGTCTTGTGCTGCTAGAATCTAAGTCCTAGATTTCTAAGAAAATAGTAACGTGAAATCTAATATTAAATCTCAAATTTGAAGCCCAATTATAGGATAGTTGAAATGTCACGGGGCATCCTAGTATTAATAGACATTTCTACTTTTTTCATTTAACTCATGAAAATAACTCTCTCAATTTGGACCTCCCAATTGAATTTCCAAAATCAATCCTTTGAAAGCTACCTAGTAGTCTTGGAATAACCACTTATTTCTTTAATCGAGTATTCTTAGAAGAGACCCTTCTTAAGATGTAATTAACGCCTTTATAGGAAACCATGATCCGAGGATAAAATAGACCTTGTTCTACTTTTCCATAGTTCGTGAGAAAATACTGCACACAAAAGACCCATTAGCCTTAGAGTCTTTTATTGAAATGATTGAATCCATTACAGAAAACATGTTTATCTTTGAGATAATATTTTTATTCCTTAATGTCGTATTTGATCATCTAAATAAAATATTCTAAACTATATGTGATGTCATTTCTTTTATCTATTCCAGAAAAGAACCAACATGATCGATATTTTCATATTGACATCTCTAGAAGCTTGAGCTTGATTTGAGGTATTTCAATAATCCACATGAAAAGGCATCCATTATCAAACTATCTATAATGTCAGAAGACTTGAAGATGATTGGCTTCAAGGAGTAAGGACTGTCAACAAGAAATTATATTGATCAAGTAATGAGTATTGCTAATGGTGTATTTCATTTGCTCTAGGAGGATTTAATAAGACTTAGGAACACTTAGAATCACTTGAAATTTCATTTTGATTCAAGTTTTTGAACTCACATATGGACTTATGGAAATATAAATACAAGTGGTTTTCCAAATGAGTTTTGGTTCATATGATATTTTAAGCCAAAAGGGTCAACCTTTACTTGGATTTATGTTCAATTTGATAATTATCTTTATGTTTACATTTGGGTCAATAACATAAATGATCAATGAAGAAATCCATGAGTTTTAAGTTAATTTGATATCATTTAGCCAAGTTCAAGAATTTGGCTAAAAAGGGCTAAAATTAGATTTGATTTGATTTAGGTTCATTTTGTCATTTGATTTATATTTCATTTATATTTGTGAATATAAATGGTTATAAATGGTTCAAGAGAAAATCACTTGATTTGGAGTGAGAAGCAAATTTCCAAATCTAGGGATAGGTCAAAAAAGGCTAAATTTGGATTTTGATTTGGTTTGATTTATTGATTTAGATGAAGGGTTTCATTTGGATTTCATTTATATTTATGAATATAAATAAAAAGAATGATTAATTTATAAAGAAATCAACCAAGTTTGAGTTGGTTTGAATGAGTTTTAACCAAGAATATGAAGGTGGTTCATATGGAAAGATATTTTAGAATTTAGACTTAATCATAAATTTCAATCATGAGGAATAGAATTTATAATCTTATTCAGATTTGATTGAAAATTAATTTGATAATGAGAAATCAATTTGATCTGATTTGAATTTGGTTAAATGGTCCATAAGATAAAAAATCAAATTTAGAACATTTGTAATTGAATTTATTGATGATTCAATCATTAATTAATTGATTAATTTATTGGGATTTGATTTTCAAATTTGATAATTTAAAAAAATCATGATTTTTTTGAATTTAGCAAGAAAGTCCATAAGTTAAAATCAAAAAATTTTAGAAGGATTTGGAATTTGAATTTAAGGATGGATTTTAATCATTTGATGTTGGATTTGATTTTGAATTTGATTGAGATTTGAGGTTTGGTTTAAAGAAGGAAGCAAATCTTTAACTATAAGCAAGTCCTCCTAAATAAAGGCACAAAATTCCATAATTCTGAGCTTTGTTTTAAGTGTTCACCTAATCACTAAAAGTGTCTTAAAGACTAAGGAACTCTTATTATATAAATCAGATCTATGATGAGAAAGTTGATAGCTCACTCCAAAAATGAGGTCAACATTATGTAAGTGTGTGATTGACAAGGCACACTACACATATCTTTGACCAAATGATGAATCAAGGATGAAAAACTAATGAAATGATACTAAAAAAAACCCAAGATGTAGAAGGAATCAACATCTTAGTAATGCAACTCAACTCATGAAGATCATATGAAAGAAGGGATCCACCAAGGATCAAGCAGTTAATCATTTAAGCTTAAAGTTATCCACTAAGGATAAGAGGTTTGATTATTTGATATGATTTAGATATCCAATTAGAATGTATAACATGGATAGATCATGAATTCAAAAGAAAGTATTAAAGAATAAAGCAAATTTGATGAAATTTCTTTGCACATAAAGTAGTTTGAATTATTTAATTGACCCATTAAAGATTCATCTATCTCAAGAAGTTGGTTGATTATTTATTTGTTTAAATTTTAAGATGGACCTTATTCATTTAAAAGATATGTTCTTATCAAGATTTACTAATCTAAAATAGTCCAAGACATGTAAATTTAATAAGATTACCTTAGTGAAATGACTATTTAGATAAGCATAAATATTTACATCTCCAAAAAAGTAAGGTACAAAAGCATCTATGGATACAACAAATAAAAAAATAATGAATGATGACTTATATCATAAGTAAATGATAAGCTTTGATTGAATTTATTTATTTTAATTTCATTTATTTTAATTTGATTAATCCTCTAAAATATGGATCAAAGAAGGGAAATATCCCTCTAATTTATGGTTAAAATCCAAAGATACTACTAACAATGAAATTCAAATTCTTTATGTTAATCTAAAAAAAATTAAAGAAAGACAGAGTCCTAAACTACTTTAAAAAGAGACTAGATCATGATGCATAAGACATTTTATCTAAATACAAAATCTTACAAATTTTATCTCATTGATTCATTGGATAAAGGCTTGGGATAATATGCCTAAATGCATGATGAAATTGGATTATTGGTTAAATTAGTGGGAGGAGGTATTTTCACTACTATGATGCTCTCAAAGGTCAAGCATTCCCCATTGTGCAAGATGGAGACCCTATATTCAATGAAGCAATATGATATACATGATATTTAACATACATCATTCAAGTAGGTTGTTAAATCTTTTAATTATCTTAATTTATAACCTATGCTTTAGAGTGAGGTTATGAATTATTTTAAAATTTAATTGTGAATTGTTAACGAGGGTAGAAAAATTAGTTTTGTCTTAAAGAGCCTACCGCATCTAGGCCACACATTCAAACATCAAACTTAAAAACCTATGAAAATCATGTCATTTATATTATGTAAGATAAATAAAACAATCAAAAAGTCATAATTTCTGTAAAATAATAAGAGGCTGGTGTGGTTGGGTACCGTGATATATCCCAAAAAATGAAAGAAATTAGGTAGTCGAGCTCTACTCTTATACAACATAGATTGCAAAAGAATATTACAATTGAAATTCAATAGATTCTATGGGTCCTTCATTCTCCATTCTTCTTTCTTTTAGCTTGAATTTCTCGTGACTTTGCCTTATGCCATCCTAAACCCCATAGCACTAACCCTAATTTATATTTGCAAAAATTACATATTAATGCAAAATAAAATCTAACTATACTTGCAAAATAGATATTAGCTAAATTAACCATATAAACTCAAGCAGTTATATTTCATAATTTGAACTTAGATCCTAATATAAAGCCCACATATTTTAATGTGGATTATGCAAGGTAAGTAATCTTGCAAAAAAAGCATTTATATTTATTTTATTTTCAGTAACCCCTTTAGCATAATCCCCTATAGAAAATATCATTAGACTAGTAACGGCCTAACATCCAGTCTATGCATAAACAAATCCAACATCCGCCTAAAACATACACACCACAAAATAAAACACAACATCATAACATACACCACCTAACTTAGAGCTAGAAGTGGTGACTTGTATTCTAATGTGTGCTTAAGCTTAGTGTGATATGTCTTACTAGGCTTTAGAGTTATAATTATCTAAGGTTTGAATGTACAAGTTATGCATGAGGGTGGTTTCACTTCAAGTCTTTAAGAGGATTTGTAAATTTTAATTTATATTTTATTTTGTTTCATTTGATATTTACTTAGCATATAATTGTTATAAAGAGAGGAAGGGGGTTTAACCTCCTTCATCCCTACACTAAATTATTTTCTAAAAAGTGTATTATTCTAATTTTAGTTTTTTTTAGTGAATGATTTATTAAATATTTTATTAATCCAATGTTTAGGTTAATCTTAAAGAATTTCTATTCAACATGAAAGGCATCTTAAAATTAATGAAATTGAATTTCCATCACATAGATAATGTTGCACCATTCCTTTTCATCATTAATATCATGCATATTATTTTGAACTTAGAATACCTATACATGCAATGTGTTTTGGCACACTTAAATGATTATGAATACATATGCTTTTGATAAAAAAAAATGGGATTTCATTCTTTAGCTAAATTCACATACACGTATTAAAGATTTAAGAAAGTATGTCTTGTTTAAACCAGAAAGTGAGATAATCTAAAACCTCCTTGTGGATACTTAAAGCCTCATATTCCTGGGATGTCCACTATATATATCTTAAATATATGAATGTATGCACAACTAGAATGAGAATCATGCAAAAGATTGTATGTTAATAAAATTTATTTATTCATGTAAAGTAAAGTTCTATCCAAATTCTAATACATGTACACATAAGAATGAAATTAAGTAAGTACGTTTCATTATTAACCAGAGAAGTGAGATAATCTAAGATCTCCAAGGGGCTACTTAAAGCCTCATATTTTTGAGATGTTTAGATTATATACTTACTAACATTCAAACATATGTAAATATACACATGAATCATGAAAATAAAATAATACTTTAACATGTTTAAGCTATAAGCAAATATAAATCATATAGGATATTTATAATCAACATCAATTCAAATCTTCATTTATAGTTTTGAAAATAGTTTTGGAATTTATTAGTGATAATACCACACATATAATTATTATTAATCCAACACATGCAACTTGCACATAATAAATTCAATTGATTCTTTTATTTGAAAAATATGAATAGATGATATCAAATGACATACAAAATTTATAATGATTGAAAAGGAATAATTGACACTTCCAAATAATCCATTCATTCTCATTAATTCTTAAGGACAAACATTAAATAAAACTATTTAAGATCAACTAAAGCTTCTTATGGAATTTGATTTTGGTTTTGAATCATTGAACATAGAGAGGAGAACAATATTTGTTATTTTAATCACATCCAATGTTAGTGACTTAATATATTTAAGAAAATATAATTAAGTAGTTTTTATGGATTGGTTAAGTTCAAATCATTAAACAAATGATTTAATTTTCCCTTTCCTAAATCTCTTTAATTCAATTAATCATTTAATCATGAGCCTCCAATGATATGCTTATGCTTTTAAAGGACCTAATGCAATAAGGCGCAAAAATAAAGATTAATTGAATTAAAGAAAAATCTAATTAAGTACTTTTGTGATTTTCCTACACCTACGGGTTAGCCATAATTTCCTAAAGAGTCTTTAAGTTATTGAACACATAAAGAGGAACCCATAAATTCAATTTAGATTATCTAAAACAATTACCATTTTATTTAAGTTTAATTATCAAATTATTAATTAAATTAACCAAATCATGTTAATTAACCTCCTAAGTGGAATATATTTAAGAAAATAATTAAGAAAGAGGTCATAATCATTTCATTGCTAACAATGATTAATTATCATTAACAATCAAAACTTTACTATCTAATAATTTTAATAATTATTAAATTAATTAATGAGAGTGATTAAAGTTAAAATTTCAAATTTTCCTAATTATCTAACCAACAAATATAAAAAAAATTATGGTAGTTGAAATCCCAAGGAATCAATCAAATTCAGATCAATTGGCCAAATAATTGGGCTTAATTAAGATAATTAGAAATTTTCAAACCTAATTAAGCACTATTCACTATTCAAATATTATGGGTTTATTTTTCCTAATTTTCTTTGTATTTACCCTTTCCAAAATGGTTTACTCATATTTTGAGATTTTTCTATAATTAGTTATGATTTTAAAGCTATGAGTGATTAATTACATTTTAACTCTAATTAATCTCTTAACTGTTAGCCATGGGAGTCGACGGTGCTTTTCACTTAATGATAGGCCATTTAAATCATCGTGGTTTGAGTATGACGCACATTTCATCCAATCTTGGACTTGGGGATTAATCTCGGATTCCTATTGAATAAATTAATTGTGATTAAATCACAATATTCATTCTAATCATGTAATATCCATTGATCCTTCCATCTCATAAGATAGAAGACACACTCCACCCTCATTCGCTGATCCGAGCTCATTGGAGCTCGTGACATGTGATTGGACTCTAAAATGTTCAGGAAGAGATAAGGAGATCATATGGTGGAATTCGCATGAAATCACAAAATCTTTCATTAAACACTAACTCCTAATGGATTTTCTATGTTTTGTCAGAATTTACCTCATTAGAGCTCAAAACTGGCTGTCCAATGACTGAGGTAGCTTCATCTTGAAGAGATAAAGTTCTGTTGAGAAGCTTGCAAGTTATCTCATCATCGATAGCTCTGTGGACCAAACGTCACTGTAATAGTGGCCGGAGTTGGTCAATGAGTGGTCTCTAGTGCTCGAATCAATCGAGAATTGATTTGTTTTAACTCATCAAAGCTTGGGGAAGGTGTGGAAGAAGATAATTGAAGTTTGGTAGGGTTTGAGTGAGGTTGGATGGATAGAGGGCTCAAGTTCAAATGGAGGATGCATGGGGATGAGGAAGGCTCTTGGGATCAATCACCTAGGGAAGCTCTGGTGAAGTTTGAATTAATGGGAGGAATATATTCTCAAGTGAACCAAGGGCTAAGATTGCTGAGGTAATCATCGGCTGGTAGGTGGCAGATGGTGGGATGTGAGGAGAGTCAGAGGCTAAGGGAGATGGCTAGTTGTGTACCTCCTCATGTGAACTAATGGTGGCTAAGGGTCAAAACTCATGGGCAAGGTCAAGGGTCCAAGTGTTCAAAATGAGCTAAGAGTGGTGCCATGAGTTGGAGTAGGTGAGACCATCCAAATGGGGATTTTGTCTCATTTGGGTCGATTGGTTCATGGATTTTGACCCAAACCCTAAACCATGGGTTGGATTTGGGTTCAGTTTAGAGAGGTTTGGCTCAATTTGACCCATATGAGTCAAATTGGGTTCAGTTGGGTTACGTTGACCAATTCATAAAATTATGTCAAATTGATGGTTTGGACAGGTTCATATGATCATTTGGAGTGTGTTGATGCCATTGGGTTGGTTTAATTTGAAGTGGATTTTATTTTGGTTCATTTGGGTTCATATGGGTCGAGTTAACCAATTTGGTCTTTGGCCAAATTGGCTTAGGTGAAAGATTGGTTTAGGTTCAAATGATGATTTGAGAATGATTGTAGATATTGATTTGAATTTAGAGATGATTTGGTCAATTGAACCCTATGTCAAATTGGGCTAAATCAATTGTTAGTTTGATCAAATTAGGTTCAATAAGGATTTGATCATGTTCAATAATCAATTTTGATGGATTTGAGTCATTGGTTTTAATCAATTTGATTTAGATTTCATTTGACTCAATTTGGCCTTTAGGTCAAATTGGGTCAACTTAGGTCAAGAGGCCAAATTTACTTGGTTTGGCCCAATTGATTGTAATTGGTTTATTAAGGATGATCAACAATCATTGTAGAGAAGATTGGATAGGTTGATTCAATCTAATATGGGTTGTATTGAAGTTTGGATCAAATTGATTATTTAGGTCACTTTGGGGTAAAAATTGGCCAATTAAGTTGAATTGGGTTGAATTGAGTTGAATTAAGTTTGATGATCGATTTAGGATTGATTGATGGCTTTGGTTACAATTGATTTGGATTTAATTAGATTTTGGCTCATTTGGACCCTTAAGGTCAAATGGGCCAACTTGGGTTGATTGAAGTGGTTTGGTTCAATTAGTTTGATTATATATATTGGAATGGTTTGAAATAGAGATTTGAATGGTTGGAGTGCCTTTGTGAAGTTCAATTAGATTTGTTTCAATTGAATATGCTTGAGTCATGGGATGACTATGAAATTAATTAAGGCGGTTGGTTAGGTTAATTTGGCTTGGAGCTTGGATGTGAAACAAAATTCAATTTGAAGTTGGTTATGTTGGTTTGAGATTAGTTTTGGATAAGCGGATGAGCATGGGTCATGGTCTAGGCCATAGGGTAGGTCAGACTTATTTGCCCGAGTGTATGACCTAAACTCGGGGTATACCTTCTTAAGTCTCTAGGCTTGGGTTTAGTGTTCCCTTAATCATTAAAAGTGTCCTATAACAAGGGAGACCTTAATGCTTAGAAGACTCTTAAGTCTAAGATGAGAAGGATGAGTCATCACTCCAAAAGTGAGGTTAATAGAAATAAATCATGATTTTATGCAATTTTCACCATAGATCTTCTTAGATATCTCCATCAGTGATCCCGTCCACAAGCGGATGGTGGAAGGTGGACGGTGTCCGCCTTTCGGCTTGGGACGACGGATCATCTCCACTTCATTCCGCAATTAGAATGGACAATGATTTAATATGCTAGATTATTCGATTTAATCTTTAAGATACCATGGGATTAATCTTGGCCATCCGATGATCGACGCGGATGAAATCACATCCACCAGTCTACCGTCGGACATTTTAAATAACCTATCCCGTGCACCACATGGAAAGTGCAAACGCATCAGCTTTCGTGTGGTGCTGATAGTTTAGGAGGTTAATTAAGTGTTAAAAATATAATTAAATGGCCAAAACTTTGAAAATTTATAACTAATTGTAGAAAAAAATCCAAAAATACAAATAAACCTATTTTGGAAAGGTTAAACAAAGGATAATTTAATAAAAATAAAATCTCTAATATTTGGTTAATTAATAGTGCTTAATTAGGATTTGAAGTTTAGACTAATTATCCTAATTAAGGCTTAATTACTTGGCCAATTAACCTCAAATTTGATAAGTTGGTTCTATGGGATGTCCTCTGCCTCCCATAATTTTTCATAAATTTATTGGCTATGTAATTTAAAGAATTTGAAATTTCAATCCTAATTATCCTACTTAATTAATTTTATGTTTATTAAAATTGTTAAATAGTAAAAATTAAATGGTTACTGATGATTAATCATTGTTAAGAATGGGAATGATGAAGGAAAATAATTAAGACCTCTTTTAATTATTTTTAAGTATATTTCAATAGGAGGGTTAATTAATGCTTACATTAATTAATGTTAATTAAGTAAATTAATGGTAAAATTAAGTCAAATGAAAATGATGATTGGTTCAGATTATTTAAGTTTAATTCATGGGTTCCCCTTTTTGTGTTTAATAATATAAAGATCATTAAGGAATTTATGGTTAACCCATGGGTGTGGGAAAATCATAAGAGTACTTAAATTAGATTCTTCTTTAATCTAATTAACTTTTAAGCATGGGCCTAATTGCATTAGATCCCTTATGAGCATTGTAAATTTTAATTTCTCATAAGCATGTCATAGGAGGCTCATGATTAAGTAGTTAAATAAATTAAAGAAGCTTAAGAAAGGGTAATTAAATTGGTTGCTTATTGACTTAAACTTAATCAATCCATAAAATTTACTTAATTATTCTTCTTTAAACACATTAAGCCACCAATGCAGGATGGGGTAAACACCAAATGTCTCTTCTCCCCTTTAGGTTTTAATAATTCAAACACAAAAATCAAATTTTATAACAACTTTGGTTAATCTTAAAGAATATTTATTTGACTTTATTGTCCTTAGGAATTAATATGATTGAATGTATTATGTGGCAATATTTAGTCATTCCTTTTCAATCATTATAAATTTGTAGGCCATTTGTATCATGTATTTATATTTTCAAATAAAAAAATAAAATGAATATGGTTATGTATATGTACGTTGCATGTGTTAAATTGATTTTATTATATGGTGTGGCTATTATAACCAATAAATCTTAAATTACTTTCAAACTTATAAATAAATAATGAAATTCTATGTAAATGTTAGTTATAAATACCTTATAAAATTTACACTTACTTATAGTTTAAGCATGTCTAATGATTGTTCTATTTTTCATAATTCATGTGTATGTTTACATATGTTTTGAAGTTAGCAAGTATATAGTCTGGACATCCTGGGAACACGAGGCTTTAAATAGCCTAAATGAGGTATTAGATTACCTTACTAACCTGGTTTAATAATGGCACGTAGTTGCTTAATTTCATTCACATGTGTACATGTATTAAAATTTGGATAGAACTTTACTTTACATGAATATATACTCATTATAATACAATCTTTA
>CM038230.1:25990099-26224474 GCA_021442155.1 Cymbidium sinense | reverse complement strand
TCCCCTTAATTAAGAGTTAATTCATTAATTACCCATTAAACAATTTTCAAAATTCTAAAAAGTTCCAAACTTAATTAATCTACCTTGGGTAGATGTTTAGATGTTTAAGTCAATTAAGGAAATTAAAATCTCTTTCATAAGTGTGAAAGGGTGTTTTAAAAGTACTTAAGCTAAACCCCTTAGCTTAATTAACTTTTAATTGTGAGCCAAATTGCATTAGGCCTTTTCATTATTAGGTGCATTGCAAATTTAAATACCTTGTGGGTTTTATGTCATCTCGTTGGCTCATAATTACTTAGTTAATTTTCTAAGGTGGTGTGTAAAGTGTTAATTAAGCCACTTAATTCATACCTTAACCTAATCAATGCTTAAAAAAATGGATTTAATTATCTAAAATTAAAAAAATACAAACATATGTGGGAATGGGTTAAATAGAAACTCATCTCACCTTTTCAAAATTAAATCAAACTTCAAACTAAACAAAATCATTTTGAAATTCACTTTGATTTATTCTAAATTTTCTTATTCTTGAAGAATGACTTTTAGGATTTAAGTAAAGTGAGTTTGTTTACATTCTTTCATTGCTTTAAATCTTTCCCAACATGTTAAGTTGTATGTCATGTGATGCATGCATTCATAATTTCATGTTTCAAAATTTTAAAATGAAATTGTTTACTTTATGTCAAATGTGCATGTGTTGACTAAAGTAGAATATGAGTGCTATTATTTCTACTAAATCCAAAGTATTTTAAAAACTTATAAATGAAACATCAAATCTGAAAGTGTGCTATTCTTATACTTTAATTATAAGCTTGCATGTGATGGATTATAAAGTAATGTTTAGTGTAGCCTTTCCTTTCTTTCTTATGTTAGCCTAGTTTTGAATAGGAGTTGGTAAGATGTAGGGTTCATTTGAAAAGAACCCAACACTTACTTAATTCTAAACCATATTCATCCCTATGCTGTCACCTAAGAAGGGTTGCCTATACTTACATGAATAAATTGCTTAAACAAAAATGAAACTATTAAACAACTTTTGCATATTCCTTCTTCATTTCATTTCTATTATATGCATGTTTGTACTTAAGAAAAATGGTATATTAGTCTGGACAACCCGAGGTTGAATTTAAGTAGCCCTAAGTAGGTTTATACCTTACACCTCTAGTTAACGATGATGCTATACTCACTTATGCCTTTCTTATTTTCATGCATGTATGTGAAATTTTTGATAAAAATCTTTTCTACTTAAGAAAAATCATGCATATTCAACTTCTAAATTTTCTTAAATGGATTACTTAGCATGCATCATAAAGTGTGTTAACTATCCTCATTTGCATGTATAGATATGCTTAGGGTCCATCCATATGCATGTTATATATGTTGGGAAAGAAATGAAGTAATGTGTGTTATGTGAATTTTGATTCATTTTATTTAATCTTAAAATGCCTTTTTTAATAGGTTTATTTAGGGTTTATCTAAACTTATAATTGATAAAAAGATATAATCAAAACATTCACCTAAATGAAATTAAAATATGAACTTACCTTAGAAATTACTTAAGGACTAGGGAAGGAAAGAGAAGTTCTCTTCTCTTTCTCTCTCTTCATAACTTAGTAATTAATTGTAGGTTTCACTCAAACCAAACTAAAATATGAAATAAAAATAACCCAAAATACTTAAATAACTTAAATGAAACCCTCCTCTAAGTTGAACATGTCCTTCACACTTAGAAAATTGAACTAAAGTCTAAGCTAAGCATACCACACAAACCTTCAAAGCACACACATTTTAAGTCACCACTTCTAGCCTTAGGTTAGGTGGCATGGTTTGATGTTATATTTTATTTTATGATGAATGTTTTAGACTAGATGTTAGGTGTATGCTCAGAATGAATGGTAGGATGCTTATAACTATTCTTTTGTAGGGGATTGTGCTAAAGGGGTGCTATCATAAATAAAATATAAATGTTTTGCTTGCGTGCTTATACCCTTAGCATAATCCATAGGGTGGACTTAGTCACCCATGTGTGGGGTGATAAGTCTAATATACATGCTTGGGATTTGTGTGGTGTGATTTAACTAACCTTTATTTTGTGTTAGATTTTACTTTTCTTTTTTTCATGTAAAATTGTATATTTAAGTTTTTGGAATGATTTGTTATGGGGATTAGGATGAGCATTGGTCATAAGATTCCATCTTATGCACCATGTGAAGCCTTGGAACATCCACCTTTCAACCATCCAAAGGAGGAACCAAAGAAGAAAAGAAAGAAGAATAAAGCTTGAAGACCCCCATAACAATGAATTCCTTTGCTTAAATTCTAATTTAATTCTTTTGTAGTCCGGGTTGTATAAGAGTAGAGCTCGGCTACCCACATTTGATATTTTTGGTTTGGTGGTGCACCACAAATGACCATTTATTCTTTTAATTAGCTTTTATAAATTGATTGATGATTTGTTTAGCTTTGCATTAAGTGGCATGCTTTTTCTAGTTTCTTCCTTGCTATATGTATGGATGTGGATTAGGCTCTTTAGGAAAAAATAAATCTTTACCCAACTTAACAACTCAAATAAAATTAAATAACTTATAACCTCACTAAAGCTTTGGTTTAAAATCATGATAAAATAATTAGCAACCCTTTAGTTGGATGAGCATTTTTTTTATAATATCATGCACAAAAGCATCTTATTTCACCCTTGATTGGGGGGACTTCCACCTTGGCCAGAGAACTCAGCTTGACCTTTTTAGAGCTATGGTGGAAACTCACCTCCTCCCTTCTCATTGATTTTGGCCAATAACCTTCTTTCTCATGCATTAGTCATATGAATCCTATTAGCCCAAGTCAAAATATTTGTCCAAAATGAAAAAAAATGAAATTTGAATTGCATTAGATTTAGGTCATTTGAAGCATGTCCTTTACATGATCTAGTTCTTTAAGGAGTGAGTTTAAGGACTTAGTTTTTTTCTAAATAAGTAATATCTTGCATAAGCATAATAACTTGCCTACATGTATTTAAAATCGTAGTCACCCCAAGGGAGTAAGTCTGCCGTGTAGTTTGTCCTCTTGTGGAGACAAACCAATTACCCATTTATTTGCCTTAGATTTAGGTTGGGCTTCCTTGCCAAGCTCCCTAGATTTAGGTTATGAGGTTGCTTCTCCCTTTGTGGGCCATAAGTATAATTCCTCACCTCTTAGGCATTTCCTTAATCTTGTGTTAAGGAATCATAAGTCCTAAATTTCTAATGAAAAATTCAACTCAAATAAACTAAATCAATTTTAAAAATGTAAAGCCCAATTATATAGGTAGTTTGAGATGCTGCTAAGTTTTCTAGCATCATGAGAATCTCTTACTTATCTCTTATTTTGTCTTTGATAATAACTCCCCCTTTTGATCAATCCCATTTGATCTTCTAAAAATAAACCAATCGATTGATAGCACTTTCCTACTTAAATCTTCAAATACAATGATCATTTACCTTAATTGTGAGTTTCCCTAAGGGATCTTGTCCCTTAGGATGTAATTAATTATGGGTGCTTGCCCCTGTAGGGAACTTAATGAACCCGATTTAAAATAAATCCTGTTTTACTTTTCCATGTAAAGTACAGGAAGAATCTCTAGTACATATGCATACCCATTATCCTTAGGAGTTCTTATTGAGGTGATTATTTCCATTAAAGGGTAGTGAATTTTGTCTTTTGAGATAGTACACTATTCCTTGATGATGTACTCGATCATTTGAATAAGTACATCTACGGATCTGCATAACATTCTAAAAAGAAGAATTATTATAGGTCTTGCCTTTCTTTCTCTCCACGGATTTGAAGGTGACTCCTATAGAAATTTTAAACCAACAAATTTTTTTGGCGACTCCACTGAGGATGATTCCTCTCTCCATCTTTGGTTAATGATTGTTATCTTTGAGTATCGATAGTGAGTTTGTACTTTGGTATGAATCCAAGACTATCCGTCTTTCCGTTGGCACTTAGCTCATTTCATTCTTGAGTTGAGTTAGTCAACATCTTTTAGTTTTAGGACCGCATTCCTTGTTGGTCTTAAAAGCCCCGTTGGGTTCTCCAATGGGTAAAATGAAAAGATTTAAATAAAAAGAGAAAACATTTTAAAGACTTCCTCCTTATCATTTTTATGATAAGGAAAGGTTCATTCTAAAATAATGAGGACAAAAATAAATCTTTCATAAGAACTTTTCTTTTCAAAAAGCACCATTTCAAAAATGCACTTAATAAAATATTTTCCAATAAAATTTTATTATGCTCATTTAACAATTCCCATAATTGTTACATGTATGGATTTTCAAAAATAAAACTAATAAAATTTGCCAAAAGCATAAATGAACATCTTCCTTTAATTGACTTTGATAGAGATTTCATTTTCAATAAAATGAACAACCATCTTTCCAAAAATCAAAATCATAATCATAAAGTTTTCAAAATGCACACATGAATTTTTCTCAATACACTCACACATATTGAATGGAAAATTCATTTCAAAATTAATTTTTTTTCACACATGAACACCTTCATTTAATATACTTAAATTTATTAAATGAAGATTTCATCCAACTAAATAAAATAAAATATCTTAAGAAATCCCACTTAAACATATCTCACATATGTTTTAAGTTGAATTCCTCCCTTTCAAAACAACAATCACACAAAAAATTTCATATTTCAAAATAAGATTGATCTCCATTCTACATACTTAAATTTGTTGAATGGAAGTCCTCTTTCAAAACATTAAAACTTTAACAATCATATTTCAAAATTTTCAAAACATTTGGAACTTCATTTAATATACCCAAATTTATTATGAAGTCTCCAAATCAAAATCAAAAATTTTCTAAACACATTTTGAATTTCATTTAACATACCTAAATTTGTTAAGTGAAGTCTCCATGTCCAAAATCTTTTCAAAATACATTTGGAACCTCACTTAACATACCCAAATTTGTTAAGTGAAATCTCCAAATCAAAATCAAAATTTTCAAACACCTTTAACTTCCTTAGCATACCAAATTTGTTGAGAAGTTTCCATTTTTAAAATCAAAAATGAAATCAAAATTTTGAACACATATTTGGAACTTCATTTAGCATACTTAAATTTGCTAAGTGAAGTTTGCAAACCCAAAATAAAAATCAATAATCATATTTAAAATTTTTCAAAACACATTTTGGAACTTCATACATTCAAATTGCTAAGTGAAGTTTTCAAATCTAAAATCAAAATTAACAATCATATTTTAAAATTTTCAAAGCACATTTGGAACTTCATTTAACATACCCAAATTTGTTAAGTGAAGTCTCCAAATTCAAAATCCAAAAAAATTTCAAACACATATTTAGAACTTCATTTAGCATATTCAAATTTTCTAAGTGAAGTTTCCAACCAAAATCAAAGATTTTTCAAAATATTTTTGGAACTTCACCTAGCATACTTAAATTTGCTGTGAAGTTCCAAATCCAAAATAAAAATTTTCAAACACCTTTTGGAACTTCTCTTAGCATACCAAATTTGCTAGAAGTTTCCATTTTTAAAACCAAACCAAATCAAAATTTTGAACAAATCATTTGGAATTTCATTTAGCATACTCAAATTTTAAAATAAATTTTCATTTCACAAAAATAAGTGGACTTCATCTTTAGCATACCAAATTTGCTAAAGTTAAGTTTCTACTTTCAAACACATCAAAAACAAATGAAACACTTAGGATTCCCTTAGCATACCAAATTTGCTAAGGATCCTACCCTTTTCAAAAAAAAATCAAAATATTCCAAATAAATGAAACACTTAGGATTTTCTTAGCATACTTAAATTTGCTAAGTATCCTATTTTCAAAATTCAAACAAGACACACTTAGATTCTTCACTAAGCATACTTAAATTTGCTAAGTAAGAATTCTAAAATTTTCTAAAATCAAAACAAAATTCACAAAAAGAAACAATCACTTTCTCAAACACTTTACTCAGCATACCTAAATTTGCTAAGTAAAATTCCAAAACAATCAAACAAAAACAAAATCAACTTGACCCTTACTTTAACATACCTAAATTTGTTAAAGGAAAGGGTCCTCAAAATCAAAAAAATTTAAATTCAAAAGAACAATGAACATATGGAAGCATCCTATCAAAAATTTTGAATCCACATTTCAACATACCTAAATTTGTTAAAGTTGGATTCATATTCAAATTCCTCTTTCAATCAATCTTTCAAATCCATTTGAACCCCACTTAACACTTCCAAGTTGTTGGATGTGGGTTCAAATTTTCAAAATTCAAAATTCAAAATCTATGGAGATAAAATCGATACAAGTTCATTTCTCATTGCATTCTTTAGTGCATTTCTAGTTCGCTTATTATATTTTTGAAATGGCGGTTCTCAAAAAAATTTGTTCACTTCCCCCATGGTATGAATCTGGCTTTAGATCGAACTTCCATTTAGACCATACCCACTTGATTCACTTTGGTGGATTTGGGGCCAGATCACTTGTGAGGGCATTCCCCTCACCACGCCAAGAGAAGGTGACCGGCGGTCATCATCGATAGACTTACCTCGATCTGACATCTTTTCACTAAAGAGGAAAGCTATGTGTAGTACCGCTTGTTATAGCCGATCGGTAGTTCCAGTGCGTTCATCTCAGAGTTGCTCATGTTGCCCTAGTGAAGACTATTACCCTACCATCTGAACCCTCCAAGGGTAAGGCTCCCCTAGTCTTAGGGCTTTCCTCCCCTACATTTGAGTATGGGTCTAGCTCCTCCCATCCTACCCATACCCAGCATGTAAGAACCATATGATGACGATTCCACACTCGGATAGCTAGGGAGCTAGAGGCAGATTAGCCATGGATGAGTCTCCCATTATCACTTCACCACCGGGTTATAGAAAACTAGTTCATCCTCTTGGATTAGACAAAGAGGATGCCGAGGATCCATCACCTCTAGGTGCAATTCCAGCCACAATTTCGAGTAGGAGGTCTATGCGCCCCACCGCTCTAGTAGGAGCATACGGACACTCAGAGTTTAGGACACAGTTTGACCTTTGATTTGTTATCCCCCGTAGCATGGGGTGGCATATTCATTAGGAAAGGGCCCATGAGGCCCATAAATCACAAGTTACTAGCAGTGAGCGACATAGGTTCAGCAGTTAGTCGACAGCATTTGCTTTGATCGATTTTCTAGCTCGCTGCTACCCATCCGACCATACTATTCTTCATTAGGACCAACCACCAGAGGGTAGTTCCTGCCATGTGAGTGTTGGTGGCATCCACCCCACCACTATACCCATCGCCACCGCAGTTATAGCATCTCCCATTCCATCTAAGGCCAGGAAGGCCGCATCCAGGGAAAAGCGCATCCCGTTGGTGATCTAATTATGACCAAGGGATCCTACCCCTCCTACACTACCCATTTTGGTAGGGTTGAGCTCTCCTGCTTGACCCTCTGCTCCAGTGGTGGTGCAGAAGGAGTGGCGACCCCAAAGCATCGTGGTCATTCCTTTACCAACTCCACCCATACGTTGGATGTGGAGATGGTGATAGTTATTACAGATATTCTAGATGATAGTTCAGCTGCAGCAGTGGTAGGGGAACATCTTAGGATTATTACCCCTCTTATAGCTTGTAGTAGTCAAGAGTATCATTCATCTAGATAGTCCACAGTGATTGACTCCCGGATGGCGGTGCTCTCTCGAGCAAGGATCACACCGGTCAACCTAAATATTGACCACCGAGTTGGATCATTCCTTAGATGAGATAGTTGCACACTATTTCATGGAGAAGAAGAGATCTTGGGGTAGTCCGATGAAGAGAGTCGCTTGATCCCAACAAAGATGACTTGATGGTGGATTCTAGTCCATGGTGACACACTAGAGGATCTCTTCTTAGGAGCAACATGCCATGGAAGGTGATGAGGTTGATCAAGAGACATCACGAATCACCCCAACACCTCGGTTGAGGAAGGATGAACAAATTGATAGGATGGAACGCGATGTGACTAGAAGTGTCAATGCTTCAGAAACAAGCCCCTCCAATTCATCATATTACAAATGATGTCACTGAAAGTGCATGTCTGCCCACCCAAGACTCTACCTCCCATTGAGCAAGGTAGCACTAGCTTGCATAGGAAGGTAGTGGAAAGTATCTCCATACAAGAAAAAGATATAAAATATATGGTTGAGCAGCAAGTGAAGGAAGCTTTGGCTCATGTCTGGGGTGGATCATTGGTTCCAAAGGCTAGACCCTACCTAGAGGAATTCGATGCTATCTAATATCCCAAGGGTTTCGTGCCTCCTTCCTCCAAAAGCTTTGATGGTAGTGGGAATCTGAGATAGCACATAGCTCATTTCAGGGCCATTTGTTACAACACAGGTGGCAATGATGCTCTACTCTTTCACCTTTTCGTTAGCAGCCTAGCGGGTATTGCTTTTGATTGGTATGCTGAACTGCCCAATGGTTAAGTGAAGATATTTGTTGAGTTAGAGCAACTCTTCATCAAGAGATTTTTGGAGCACAAAGGTTACTATAGGTGATCTCATAGCACAACAACACCGGTGAGTCACTTGTTGATTATATTCTCGCATAAGTGAGTATGAAGTGTGAACCAGTCTAAACAACATACCATTGAGATTCTCTTGAAGAATATTCATCCCCATCATCATTCTTACCATATAAGACATTTGAGAAGCTAATCAACAAGGTGGCTAGTCTACAAGGAGTGGCCAAACAGTTGCCTTTTCAAGATCAGTTGCCTAAGAAAAAGTCCCAAAAGGTTTATGAGAAGAAACTGAGAGTAGCGTAGGGGGAAGCAACTAGAGATCGGCCTGAGACCATGACCTCGCAGCCTCCACCTCTTTGCCACCGAGGAAACCTACCGGCCTCCACGCCTCCACCCAGACGCCTCAACCATACCACCACAATGCGCATGCATATCCACGCCAGTAGCTATGGTCCACCTACTCTTTTAGATAAGTTAAACAAAACCTTATTCTTTTAAGAGGGAGGTAATCAGGAAAATCTTTAAAAACCTCTTAAAGAAATCAAATTTTCAGCTACCCGAGCCAAGGAGTCCGGAGGAAGTAGGAAAAAGTCATGATCCAAACTTTTGCCCTTACCACTGTATGCTAGGCCATGTTTTAGAAGATTATTTCACATTCAAATACTAGCTTGAACATAATTTCAAGACTGGTGATGTAGTTATCCCAAAGGAATAACTTGTGGAACAACCTTCCAGTTCCATTAGGGTAATCCTTGGGGATACAAGTGATCCTACCAAAATTAAAGGTTGGGACATTTCTTTATCCAAACCTCTAAGAAAATAATTCAGATCAAGAAGCTTTCCTTGGTGCATGAGTCACTCAAACCTCCAACACCAAGGAAGGTTTGCAAGTTGCTGCCAACTCTAGAAAGTGATCAGAAGAAAGATGTGCCCGGATAGCCCTTTAGCAACCACCGACCGCCTCCGCCATCATCATAACTTCCACACCAACTTCTTCCATTTCAGCTAGCTCTTCTCTTTCCTTCTACTAGTAGAACTCTTGTATCGCCGGATAAGGGCATCAAATCCTTTACTCCACTCACTCTACTTGATTCTACTTTGTACCTCCAAATAATTTCAAGAAATTAAAGAATAAAGCTAGTTTGAATTACATCATCTCTCGATGGGTTGTCTTCTTCTATTCCTAATGATAACTCTTCAAGTCTAAATAACTATAACAATTTTGACCTTTCTCTTTTTGATTCAGAATTGGACTTTCCAACTCTGAATACTACGAGTTCACCTCTTGAGATAGACTTAGAATCATCCGATTCTGAGAGTCCCATAGGAGAAGTAGGTGAGTGCGGTAGAACCTTCCACCACCTTGCCTCAAGAGATTACCGAAGTCAACCTCCATAGTGGCAAGGTTCTACCTCCTAGGACAGCACCTCAAGATAGAGGGAAACAAGTCATTATTACTGAAGATCGAGAAGCCCTTCCACAGGATGCTCCACCTTTGGATATGCTTGTGGAATACCAGCCGAAGGTGGACTACAACATCCTTTCTCATCAAAGAAAGTTGCCATCTAAGCTAAGCATATATGATGCCCTTGTCTTATCCAAAGAGATGAGGGAATCACTAATCAAGGCTCTCCTTGATCTGAAATATGCTTACAGACGCTAGGTGAGGAAGCACATTATGCAAAAGAAGCCCAAGGGATCACCTTCAGGATAAAGACCTTCTTCTGGGGAGTTGAGCACAACCATCCCTATATACATCACTGACATGGACGTTCGACTCACTAGGGTTTTATGGATTCGTGCCGATGAACATTATGAGTCTAAAGACCCTTGCCTATTTGAAGATTGACATCTCTACACTGAGGAGATAGATGATGTTGAAGATTCAATGATGGTGAGCGCTTTAGGTTCTATAGTGTTACCATTTGAGATAGGTGACTAGAAGACTAAAGCCAAGTTCTACATCATTGATTTGAATACTTCATTCACTGCTTTGCTTGGTAGGCCTTGGATACATCAGAACAAGATCATTCCATCCTCCCTTCATCAGTGCATCAAGTTTAGAAAAGATGGAATTGAATACCATGTCAACGAAGATGAAAAGCCATTTTCAGTTAGAGAGGTTGAGATTTATGAGGATGCGACCTACTATCTTCCTCGAAACACCCTTTCTCATGAACTTGGACAAAATTCAAATGAAATTACAAAACTAAAAGAAAATGAAACAAAAGAAAAGATAAAAGAAAATGAAAAGAAAAAGAAAAGTTCAGGTGAGCAAGAAAGGGGAATTGAAAAAAAATAGATCCACATATCACATTCCACCCACAGTTCATTCCATCATATGGACATGTGGGTAGGATGGCTCAACCTCCACGGTAGAAAGATGTAGTAGAGGTAGTAAAGGTGGGAGGCCCCCTAGTTAGCCTTCAGCCAATAGAGGTCGTGTTCCAGTTCATAGGAGTACCCTTACTATTCATATAGACTTAGAATTTGACCCAAAGGATGAGTCTAATGTGATTAGTATACCAGCCAACCCCTCTTAGTGGGTTCCATTGGAGGTGACTTTTGATCCAGACAGACAGGCCTCAAGCAAAGTAAAGTATTTGAATGTGAAACTATTAGAGTTGGAACCTTAGCTCTTACCTCACTTACATCTCAAAGTTGAAGGTTTAGTAGTTAAGTCCCTAAGTCTTCCAAATGACATGAAGAAGTTCTTTTGGGATCATCCTCCTCAAGTCGAGATATGAGCGAGGAAGATACTTTTAAAGAATTAATGGAATTACCTTTTGACTTTTACTCGCCTTATGTTCAAAAGCTTATACAAAAAAATTTAGTTCCTCACACATGGTCCAAACACAGGTTAGAATACTTCGAAAAGCTATGGAACAATACAGGCATAGAAGCACAATCAAGAGCAGGACTAGAAAACGGTATAGTGGGTCTGGTCGATGACGATGATTATTACCTAGTTCTTATCAACCATTTGGAATCTAATAGATTCTTCTCACACATTCCCAACTCTTATGAAAATGTTTGTTTAGAAACTTTAGATGATCCAAATGATCTCCAAGTCGAAGAGGCACTGCCTGAATTTGAAGAGGAGATTCATTCAATGATCGACGAGCTTAAAGAAATTAATTTCAGGATAGAAGAAAATCCTGACATACATCGTTAATAAAGAAGAAACCAATGACTTAGTTAAGCTATTGACTGAGTTTAAAGACTACTTCGCATGGAGTTATAAAGAAATGCTTGATTATCTCTAACGAGTAGCACAAGCTAGAGACCATGTTACCTATTAAGCAAGCTGATGCATGTGATTAGAAATTGAACAACGGTCATTTCAAGTCAAGAAGATCGATGGTTTCATCAGGGAAGAAAAATATCTTACTTGGTTAGCTAATGTCATCCTAGTTAAGAAGAAGAATGGCCAAATTCATATTTGCGTCGATTTTAGGGACTTAAATAAGGTATGTCCTAAGGATGAGTTTCCTCCTTCTATATTAAAATTAATGGTGGATATTTCCTCATCTCATGCAATCTTCTCTTTCATGGATGGATCATCCGGCTATAACCAAATCAAGATATCTCATGAAGATGAAAGAAACATGGATTTTTGAACCCCGATCAGAATCTTCTATTATAGGGTCATGTCATTTGGCCTTAAAAATGCTGGTGCTATATACCAATAGGCCATGACTCAGATCTTCAATGAACTCATCCATCATCAAGTTGGGTGCTATGTTGATGATCTAGTAGTCAAGAGCAGAGAAAAGGAAGACCACCTCTTTGACTTGAGAGTAGTTTTGAAGTTAAGATAATATAACCTCAAAATGAATCCTCGGTGCATTTAGTCATTTCGTGGAAATTGGTTTGTTGTTTGACACGGGAATAAAAAAAATAGATCCTAAAGATCAAAGCTATCTTAGAAATGCCACCTCTAAGAGTTTAACTCAACTGATCCTTTCAAGGATGGTTACATATCTAAGATGCTTTATCTCAAACCTATCGTGAAGATGCAAGCCATTCTCACTTAAAAAGGATGCTAAGTGGGATGACAAGTGCTGCATGCTTTTGAAGATATCAAAGAGTACTTGGTGAAGTCGCCGTTCTAGCCCTATCTGGCGCCACTCATCCTTTACCGGCATTGATGACTCTCTTCTCTGTGGCCCAAGCCAACGATGAAGGGAAGGAAAATGCTCTTTACTACCTCAGTCGTCATCTGATCCCTGCTGAAGCAAGCTATCCACCTATTGAGAAATATTACCTAGCTTTGATCTTTGCATCTCAGAAGCTACGACATTACATGCTTTCTCATAAGGTGAACTTAATCTCCCGAACCAATCCACACAAGATTCATGATGACCAATGTTTTTGGATGTTTAGCTCATTGTTCCATGATACTCTAGCTATTTGATATCACATTTGTACCCCTCCATGCGATAAAGGTCAGGCACTAGTAGATTTCTTAGCAGCACACCCACTTCCTGTTGATTATCTGCTTAGTGACGATCTCCCTAATGAACAAATCAAGAACTTAGGGTAGGCCGGCAACCGCCAAAGGGAGATGTATTTTGATGGTGCTTCTTTTCTTAAAGGTGAAGCACCATAATATATTCTCTCAAGAAAGGTAGGGGTAGGAATAGTTCTTCTAACTATGAATTGACTACCGGTCCGAGTTAGCCATCACCATCGTGTCACGAGCATCAACGTCTTTGGGATTCTCAGCTGGTCATCAACTAGATTGTCAGGTCCTACCAGATTCTCAAACCTAAGCTTCGTCAATACTACGAGTATACCATGAAGCTATTGGCCCAGATTTCAGAAGTCACCATTTATAAGGTTCCCCGAGTAGAGAACGCAGTAGCATAATTCTTGGTAAAACTTGCCAAAGAGTTGTCATGTCTGGAAGATGAGTCCATTTCAATAAAGGTCCAAAATAGATAGGTCTTATCGCTTATTGATGCTGAACTCATCGAGAGACTTTCTTTTGAAGGAGAAATTGTCGTTGCCAAAATGGACAAGGAGCTGGATTGGAGGCAACCGTTCATAGATTACTTGAACACCGACAAACTACCTCAAGAAAAGTCACAAGCCCATTAGGTGAAATAGAGATCTCTCTGCCACGCTCTTGTTGATGGCACCTTATACCGCCGGTCCTTTGACCAAATTTGTTTACATTATTTAGACAAACACGAAGCTCATGGCATTGTAACTGAGGTACACTCAGGTCTATGCGGAGCTCAGCAATCTGGTTCGAAGATGAAGATGAAGATCAAAAGACTTGGATACTATTGGCCTTCGATGATCACAGATTACATAGATATAATTAGAGATGTCATCAAGTCGTGCACGTGTGGTCCTCCACCAACCACCTAACATTCTACACCCTACATTGGCTTCATGGCCATTTGAGTGTTGGGGTACCGACATTGTAGGTCCGATCGATCCTTCTTTTCTTCCAAGGGGCATTGATTCATCTTAGTTGTCACTAATTTTTCCAAGTGCGGAAGCCATCCACTGAGAGGTCACAACTCACCATGTGCTTTTTAGAACCATATTGTATAGGTTGGGTGCCTCGATGAATTATATTCGATAATGGTACGCATTCAAAAGCGAAGATCAATTGCTTTGCGAAGACACGTATAGATTGGAGATACTCCACCATCTACTACCTAGAGCTAATGATTTAGCATTCAACAAAACTCTCATCTAGATCAAGAAGACTCTTGATGACTACAAATGATAGTGGAAGAATTGGTTGAAGCCTTTTCAACTACCGCACCACATACCGGACTCCGACTCAGTCTACCCCATTTTCCCTAGTGTATGGGTCTGAAGCCATTCTTCCTTTAGAAGTTCAACTCCCATCACTAAGGATAGCATTGGGTAACAAGATCACTACAAAGCAGAATGCAAAGTTGCGGTTAGAAGTGCTTGAAGGTTTGGAGGAAAGTCGCCTACGGGTGTGCCAAAATCTCGAGTTGTATAAGGCCAAAATGATTCAAGCTCACAACAAGGCGCCTCTAAGTATTTTGAGTAGGAGAACTTGTGTTAGTCCTAAGGAGACCAATTATAGCCCATCGAAAGATGGGAGGCAAGTTTGAACCTACTTGGGAAGGCCCCTATGTCATAGAGATGGCCTACCAAGGAAGATCTTATCATCTTATTGATTGTAAAGGGGAACACCCAATGCTTCCAATTAATGGGCTTTATCTAAATAAATATTACCCATGAAATTAATCATGTTTAAAAATAATCATTAATAAAAAGAACAAAATTTGATTCCATTCATCAAATCTTCTCTTCTCAAGTGTTATTTGCTTATTTTGTGAATCCTCATGTGCGTTTAGGGTAGGTGTCAGAGTCCCCCAATGGCATCCTATCCCTTTTTCACAACACAAACACAGTCTCTCGACGCTATTAGAATAAGTGTGAGAGAACCCGAGAGGCATCCTATTTTGATTAGCATAACTAAGATAGGTGTAAGAGAATTCAAGTGGAATCCTTTCTTAGTGGGAATCATTTTTTCATCTGTGGCATCATTTCATTAAACCCGTAGTGTGTTTAAGATAGGTGTAAGAGTCCCCCAGTGGAATCTTATTCCTTTTAACACATGCACAATAATAAACACAAATCTTTTGTCTCGAGCAATTATCATGTGGGAGCAAGCCCCATGGCACTCACTCATTAGCTACTCTAGGTCTACATGCTACCTGCTAATATGTCACCCGTGGTCATTTATTGGAAGATGTGAGTCCTGCTTTCTTCCTAACTTGACCATTATAAATCAATAGCCTTCTTAGTATGGTAGTTTTCAGCCGAGTAAGCTACCTCATGATTGACTTTGTTTAAGAAGATGTGAATCCTTGTGGTTTCTTCTTGAATTAGCCATCAAGCTCTAACTAGGTCGAGTATATTTGAGGTTTAGGATAAGTCCCCTAGAAGCTCCTTTTCTCTTGCCTACTTTTGAGTTGATATAAGTCCCCTAGTGGCATTCACTGAGTCACCCTAGGGATAACACTCGAGTCGAAGATAGACTATCCCAGTACCATATAGGAGGATGCGAGTCCCTGAGCTTTCTTCCTAAGATTGTTGCAAACCAATGGGCACATTTGGTTGGTTGATGTTCGTATGCTGACAGTGACTCACCCTGAGTACACCACTCTTGGAGATATGAGTCTCTTTCTTTCTCCTTGAGTTGGACACCAAATACCTATTGTATATGACTAGCCATGTCATTTTCTCTGTGGTGTTGATTAAGCCCCACCCCCATCCCACGGGCACTCTATTTGGATCAAGTCCTTGACCCATTTAGACACTACTGACTTTTGGTTGGACATTTCCCTTTCTAGTATCCACCCCATGGTTGAAAAATCTATTAATGGATGTGTGATTCTCCCTTGGTTCAAGATGAGATAGGTCCAAATAAGCTCCTTCTGGTTTGATCCCTCAAATTAACAGGTCCAAGATAAAATAATAAACTAAAATAAAACAAAAATTAATTTGCTTATGGATTAGAAATTCAAGCCCCAAAGGACCCCTTTTCCAAGCGCATCCTATCTTTAGGTAGTGAGAACTCCCTATAGGAATTACGAGTTGAGATAAATCCCAAGGTCGATACTCACTCCGTAGTCGCCCTTGTTGGGTTCAATCTATTTTTCCACAAACAGGTTACCCCAACAATCATTTCACTTTAAAAGATATAAGACTATGACGCATTATTTCTAGCATGATTATTGTAAACTGACGGGCAGCCTTAGGTTGGGTTCGATTATTTGCCCAAAGCAGTCGATCACCCCAATAATCTTTTCTAGTGGAAGATGTGAGTCCCCGAGCTTTCTTTCCTTCAATTGATCATTTCAAATCGAAAGACACACCTTTGGTCGGATAGTTCTCCCATATGTTGGGAAGCTACTCCCTTTGTTTTAGTGAATCTGAGATAGGTCTAGGCTTCTATAAGCTCCTTCCCAGTGTGATCCATCACAAACCAACATAATCCATAAAACAAAATTAAAAATGAAATTAATTTTTGACTATTCATGGTGATCTAAGTTCTCATCACTCAATAATAATCTAGGTCGGGTCCGATTTGTTGCCCAAAGCAACCAATCACCCTAGCAGTTCTTTATTTTTAGAAGATGTGAGTCCCCATGCTTTCTTCTTAAGACTTGACCATTGTATACCAAAAGGAATTTTCCTTCAGTTGGATAGTCCTACCTTATGGTTGGTAGACTTATCACTTTGAATTGGTAAATCTGCGTTAGGTTTAGGCTTCCATAGCCCCTACTCAATGCAGTTCATCGCAAACCTATGGGATCCATCATAATCAAAACAAATAAATCTAAAAATGAAATTAATCTTGACTATCTTTGAGTTGATCTAAGTCCTCCCAGTGACATTTACTCAATAGTCAGCCCTAGGTTAGATTCAATTTGTTGTCTTGTCAATAGATTACCAGCAACTGGTCTTTACTTTAGAAGATATAAGTCTATGCTTTCTTCCTCGTACCTATCAAAGGCATCACTTTGGTTGGCTAATCCTACTATGTGTTTTGTAGACTACCCCTTTAGATTGGTAAATCTGAGTTAGATCTTAGCCTCCATGGTTCCTACTTAGTGCAACCCATCACAAACCAACAGGGTTCATCTAAAAATTCAAACCTAACAAAATTGAAACAAATTCAAGCCTCTTCCCCAGTGGAACAAATCAAATATTTTTCTCTTCAATGAGAATCAAATCAAAATTTTCATCCCCTTGATGACTTGAACTGCCCCTAGTGGAAGGTTCACACATCCCTTAATGGATTCTCCTCTCTCTTATGTTTTGGATATAAGTAGAGCCACACACTAAGTTTTGGATTCTCTATACCTTGGATAGATTATTTTTGTTAGCTTGTGATCTTGTTGTTGATCATTTCGTCAACACCAATACGGTGTTCCTGTTCACACCACACCTATTGGGCCCTTTGTTGACCTTTTTTAGAATGAGCTCTCAACCACTCCATCTTAGACATAGGACTCCTCTTAGACTTTAAGAGTTCCTTAGTCCTAAGACACATTTAGTGATTAGGTGGACGCTCAACCTAGCCCTAGAGACTTAGAAGAGTTAGCCATAGGAATAGGTCATGCCTTAGGGGTGTTAGGAAAATTTCCCACCCTTAGCTTAAACCATTCCTTACTTTCCTTCTTTCAAGCATATCAATTCTATTTGATTTTCTCAAAACTCAAATCAACTCTCTATGATTGAAATCTATTATTGAAACCCATGATTAAAATCCATCAAAATTCCTAAGTCCTTAATCCTTTCTAATGGACTTAACCAAAATCATGATCTAAACTAAATCAAATCTTTGAGATTTCCACATAATCCATTTATATTCTCATTTATATTCATATATATAAATGTAAACTTAAAATTTGAAATTTAAAATCCTTGAAATTTCCTAAGTCCCTTAATTTTCCATTAATGGACTTAGCCAAAATCAACTCTAGGCCATTTCAAACTCATGGGATTTTTCTCAAAACTCATATATATTTTCATTTATATTCACATATATAAATGAAATATAAATATAAATCAATTAAATCAAAAGCAAAAATTAAAATTCCCAATTTAAAATCTTCTTAAGTCATTAATTTTCCATTAATGAACTTAGCCTAAATCTTCATTAGACCATATCAAAGTCATGGAATTTTCTCATAACTTATTTATATTCTCATTTATATTCACATATATAATTGTAATATAAATGTAAATCAATCAAACCAAATTTAAAAATTCAAAACCCTAATCTAAAATTTCCTAAGTCCCTTAAATCCTCCTTAATGGACTTAGCCCAAATAATGATTAAATCACTTCAAATCCTTGAAATTTTCTAATGATCCATTTATATTCTCATTTATATTCACATATATAAATGAAATATAAATTCAAACAATCAAAACCAAATCCAAAATTAAACTCAAATCAACTCAAACTCCAATCTAAGCCTTTCAAGTAAAAATCCTGAACTTAGCCAAATCAACTTCAAATCAAGCCAAACTCTTGATTTTCTCTCATCATTCAATCAACCCTACAATCATGAGCTCATATATAAATCCAAACCCCAATCAAACAATCAAAACCAAGTTCAAAAATCAAACAAAAAAAACCCTTTCATATTCTTCCTTTGAATATGAAATTGTCAAATGGATCTAAACCCATTTGACTTCAAATCACTTGTAAATGGATTTATATTTCAATCATGAGTCCATATACAAGATCAATCAACTTCAAATCAAGCTTTGACCAAGCCATTTGACCCACTTAGGCTCACTTGACCCAAAGTGACCTAAAGTATACTTATGAGCCAAATTTTGATCCTAACCAAATTGGATTGAACCAAACTCATATTTCCCTCTCATCATGATCAACAATCATTATGGGATGATCAATCAATCAAATTGGGTCAAACCAAGTCAAACTTAAGGGTTGACCAAGTCAACACTTAACCTAAAATGAAACTAACATACATAAATTCCACCATAGGACAAATTGATTGAAACCATTGATCTAAATTCTCTCATGACCTATGTTTGAACTTGACCAAGCCAACATTTGAGCCTAACCTATTCCCCACTTGACCAAGTTAACCCATTTTGACCTAAAGGGTCAAAATGTGTCAAAACTTGATCTAAGCCAAATTGATTGAAACTAATGGGTCAAGTCCATTCCAAATCACTTGTGAAACTTGACCAAAACCTTAATTTGCCGACTAGACATAACCTAGCCCAATTGACCTTAGACCCGACATGACCTAAAGGGGTCATATTAAGCCAAAATTGAACTTAACCAAAATTGATTGGAAACAAAGATAACAATCCACTCCATATAACTAAACTAACCTAAATCTACCCTTGACCTACCTCAAATAGGTCAAATGGGTCAAATAGGTCAACTTGACCCATTTGACCTAATTGAAGTCATATGAGCCATATTTAAAACTATACCAAATTGAATCAAACTAAAGCCACTAAAATATTTCAAATGGCCATATGAACTTGACTCAACCCTTGGTTTGACCCAATTTGACCTATTGGTCAACTTGACCCAAGTTGACCCATTTTGACTTAAATTGGTCAACATGAGTCAAACCCTATAAAATGAATTCCAAATCTCATGAAACTTGTCCAAACCTAATTTCTCCACATACCCAACATGTCCAAAGTGGAAAAAAAAATAGAAAAATGACCATCTTACCCCTAGGCCATAGAACAAATTTGGCTTAATCCATGGGTAATTTGGTCATACCCTCTTTACATTCACTTGAGGCTTTCCTAAAAGCTCAAGGGGACCTAGGGTAGAGTGGTGTACCCAACCCAATGGGTTTGGGTCAGCCCATTTGGTCCCTAGACCAAACCCGACCCTATGGGTCAAAATGCCAAATTCAAACTCCCTCTCAAACTCAAATTAAGGCACATTGGAGGTTGGAAATCCACTCCTTGGCTCAAACTGACCATGTGCAATATTCTAACTAATCGAACAACCCACAACCTATAATTAATTGGATCAAAATGTTAAGTGCATTGTCGGCCATCAGATCCTGCAAGGGGGAGATGTACTCCCCCTAATTCAATTCAATTCTCACTTCCCCTCTATCGATTGAAGCTAAGGAACTCAGAGCAATCATCAGAGAGTAGTCCCAAGCTTCTTAGAGAGGATTTGAAAAGCCATTTCTCAAACAAAGTGAAAATGGGAGCTCAATCCATTCTCCAACTTCTTCCACACTACAATCCACTGCAATTCCTTTTGCAAGCACTCTTAGGTGACCAAGTTGAGCTCACCTAAGTTCTTTCCCAAGCTCTAAAGGAAAGAGGAGACCTAATTGAATCAAAGATGCAAACTAGCTAAGGAGGAGTTGGTCCATACATCAATCCACTCAACCTCAAGTGATCATACTCTCAACACAGCTTTGTCTCAACCAGATGAAGCTTCTCAAGGAATCAAGGCGTGATCACCGCAAGGTATGGGATTTTTTGACCATTAAACTCGGTGTGGAGCTTTATGAAAGAAATTTTCATCCCAAGGATTTTTGATGTTGGATTTGCCGCTTTTTTTAGATGGGTTGAGTTTGATTTGAATCCATGCTAAATCGAAGTTGGATCTTCCCATGATCATGGACGTCTGATCAAGTGGAAGAATGATGGAGATCCAAACCATCCATCTACGCATTTTAGATGGACAAATGAGATATTCTTGCACGTTTAAAATCCTTTACTCATTTTAAAACCATGGAGATCTCACGTCCATCTTTGATGATTATGGGATCAAAATATTTTTCTCTGAATTTGGGTTTTATTAGAAAGTTTATTTTGTTAATTACCTTTTAATTAAGCCTTCAATTAATTCCAATTTTCTTGGGTAGGTTTTAGGGGATGACTTTTACCTCCCCTAATTTTCTTGGGATTTATTAAAGGCTTGATTAAAAAAATTCCGTATGAATTTTCTAATTACCCTCCTTATGTAATTAAGGATAATTAGGGTATGATTAGTGATTTTAATTTATGATTAGGATTGATTAAGGTCAGATACAATAAGTAAGAGGTTTATGGAATATTTTTGGGGCATTTTCCCAAAGCTATTCCTTAAACTCCCTTTTCTCTCCTTAATCTCCTATTAATTAAGGGTTAATTCATTAATTATCTCCTTAATTAATTTATAAAAATTCTAAAAAGTTTCAGAACTTAATTAATCTACTTTGGATAGATACTTAGGTGTTTATTAATCTAAGTTCAATTAAAGAAATCAAAACCCAATTCACATGTGTGAAAGGGTGTTTTGAAATTACTTAAGCTAAATCCCTTAGCTTAATTAACTTTTAATTGCGAGTCAAATTGCATTTAGGCCTCTTTCTTATTAAGTGCATTGCAAATTTAAATTTCTTGTGGGTTTTATGTCATCTCATTGGCTCATAATTATTTGGTTAATTCTTCTAAGGTGGTGTAGGTAAGAGTTAATTAAGTTACTTAATTCATATCTTAATCTAATTAATGCATAAAAATGGATCTAATTATTCAAAAATTAAACAAAAATATCAAACACATGTGGGAATGGTTTAGGAATAGCAAACTCATCTTACCTTTTCAAAATTAAATCAAACTTCAAACTAAACAAAAATCACTTTGAATTCACTTTGATTTATTCTAAATTTTCTTATTCTATAAGAATGTCTTTAGGATTTAAGTGAAATGAACTTGTTTACACACTTTCAATGCTTTGAATCTTTCCCTAACATGTTAAGTTGTATGTCATGTGTTTTTATGTATTCATAATTATAAAATTAAAATTTTAAAATGAATTTATTTATTTTATGTCAAATTTGCATATGTTGGCTAAAGTAGAAATATGAGTGGCTATTATCACTACTAAATCCAAATTATTTTCAAAATATATAAATCAAATACCAAATCTGAAAGTGTGTTACTTATACTTTAATTATGAGTTTGCATGTGATAGAATATAAAGGTATGCTTAGCATAGGTTTCCTTCCTTACTTATGTTGGTATAGTTTTGAATAGAGTTGGTAAGATGTAGGGTTCATTTGAAAAGAACCCAACACTTACTTAATTCTATGTCATATTCATCTCATGCTATCACCTAATAAGGGTTACCTATATTTTCATATAAAATGCATAAAATAAAATGAATCCATTAAACAACTTTTGCATTCTCCTTTTCCATTTCATTTCTTTTATACATATGTTTGTATTTAAGGAAAGTGGTATATTAGTCTGGACAATGCCGAGGTTGCAAGATTTTAAGTAGGTCTAAGTACGTCTTGTACCTTACACCTCTGGTTAACAATGGTGCTATACTCACTTATGCCATTCTTACTTTCATATGTGTATATGAAAATTTGGATAAGGAAAACCCTTTCTACTTAAGAAAAGTCATGCATACTCAACTTCTAAATTTCCTTAAATGGATTACTTAGCATGCATCATAAAGTTTGTTAAATACTCTCATTCACATGTATAGATATGCTTAGGGTCCATCCATATGCTAGTTATATATGTTGGGAAAGAAATGAAGTAATGTGTGTTATGTGAATTTTGATTAATTTTATTTAATCTTAAAATGCCTTTCTTTTTGAATAGGTTTGTTTAGAGTTTATCTAAACTTAGGATTGATTAAAAGATTTAATCAAAATATTCACCTAAATGAAACTAAAATGTGAATCTACTTTAGAAATTACTTAGGTTTGGGAAGGAAAGAGAAGTTCTCTACTCTTTTCCTCTCTTCATTACCTAGTAATTAATTATAGGATCCACTTAAACCAAATAAAAACATGAAATAAAATCAACCCAAAATAATTAAACAACTTAAATAAAACCCTCATCTAATTTGAACATGTTCTTCACACTTAGGAAATTTGAACTTAAATCCATAACTAAGCATACCACATAAGCCTTCAAAGCACACATATTAGCCTAAGTCACCACTTCTAGCTTTAAGTTAGGTCAGTGCATTATTTGATGTTTATTTTGTTTTGTGATATATGTTTTGGACTAGATGTTAGGGTGTATGCTCATAGAATGAATAGTAGGAGATTCTTAGTCTAACTATTCTTTTCTGCAGGAGATTGTGCTTAAAGGGAGCTATCATAAATAAAAATATAAATGCTTTTGCTTATAGGTGCTTTATACCCCTAAGCATAATCTATAGTTCAGGTGGACTTAGTCACCCATGTGTGGGGTGATAAGTCCAATATACATTCTTGGAATTTGAGTGGCTTGTTTTAACTAACCTTTATTTTGCAAGTGTTAATTAGATTTCTACTTTTTCTTTTCATGTAAATTTATGCAATTAGGATTTTAGAATAATTATTATGGGGATTAGGATGAGCATTGGTCATAAGATCTTATCTTATGCACCATGTAAAGTCTTGGAGTATCCACCTTCCAACCATCCAAAAGAAGGAACCAAAGAAGAAAGAAGAAAAGAAGAAGAAAGAAAAGAAGAAGAAAGAAGAAAAGAAAAAAGAAGAAATAAAGCTTGAAGACCCCCATAACAATGAATTCCTTGATTAATTGTAACTTAACTCATTTGTAATCTAGGTTGTATAAAGGTAGAGCTCAGCTACCCATATTTGATATTTTCGAGTTTGTACGATGGTTCCAGACCACAACAGCCTTTTATTCTTTTTGCAATTAGTTTTATAAATTGATTGATGATTTATTTAGCTTTTGCATTAAGTGGCATATTTTTCTAGTTTCTTCCTTACTTTATGTATGGCCTGGATGTGGATTAGGCTCTTTAGAGAAAAATAAATCTTTTAGCCAACTTAACAACTCAAATAAAAATTAAATAACTCATAACCTCACCTAAAGCTTAAGTTTAAAATCAAGATAAGATAATTAGCAACCCCTTTACTAGATGAGCATTTCTTTTATAATATCATGTAAAAATGCATCTTATTTCACACTTGATTGGAGGGCTTCCACCTTTGCTAAAGAAATTTGGCTTGACCTTTGAGAGCCATGGTGGAAACTTACCTCATCCCATCTCGCTGATTTTGGCCAATAACCTTCTTTTTCATGTATTAGTCATATGAATCATATTAGCCTAAGTCAAAATATTTATCCAAAAATTAAAATAAAATAAATTTGAATTACATTAGGTTTAGGTCATTTGAAGCATGTCCCTTTACATGATTTAGTCTCTTTATGGAGTGAGTTTAAAGACTTAATCTCTTTCTAAATAAGTAAGAGCCTAGCTATCTTGCATAAGCATAATAACTTGCCTACATGTATTTAAAATCATAGGAGGAGCAAGTTGGCAGCCACCCCCAGATGGTTGTAAGTCCAAGCTATCGGGTGGTTAGTCCTCTCTTATAGAGACAAACCAATTATCCATTTTTCGCCTTAGATTTAAGTTGTGCTTTCGACTCTCGTCGAAGCTCCCTAGATTTAGGTTCTGAGATTGCTTCTCCCCTTTGTGGGCCATAAGTATAATTCCTCACCTCTTAGGCATTTTCTTAATCTTGTGTTAAGGAATCATAAGTCCTAAATTTCTAATGAAAAATTTAACTCAAATAAGCTAAATCAATTTCAAAAATATAAAGCCTAATTATAAGGTAGTTTGAGATGCTCGTTAGGTTTTCCTAGCATCGTGAGCATCTCCTACTTATCTCCCATTTTGGCTTCGATAATAACTCCCCATTTTGATCAATCTCATTTGATCTTCTAAAATTAAATCAATAGATTGATAGTCCTTTCCAATTAAAATCTTCAAAGATAATGATCATTTACCTTAATTGAGAGTTTGCTTAAGGGATCTCGTCCATTAGGATGTAATTAACTATGGGTGGTTGCCCTTGTAGGGAACTTAACAAATCCGGAGAAGAATCTCTGGTACATATGCTGACCCATTATCCTTAGGAGTCTTTATTGTGGTGATTAGGTCCATTAAAGGGAAGTGACTTCTGTCTTTCGAGATAGTACACTATTCCTTGATGACGTACTCGATCACCTGAATAAGTACATCTCAGATCTGCATGGCATCATAAAAAGATGAATTTTTATAGGTCTTGCCTTTCTTTCTCTTTACAAATTTGAAGGCAACTCCTATAGAAATTTTAAACCAACAGTGATGAAGGTACTATATCCCAAGTTCCTTGATGTTAAAGGGCCATGATTTCTTTAGACTGTTGTTTTCTAATTGGAATCTTTGATGGCTAAAGAATAGGTGACATGATCTGGATTTAAGAGGGAATAAGTAAGACTGAACTGTTGCAAGGGATTTAGATTTTTTATTTTTGCTCGAGTAAGCATTGGGTGAGTTTTGGTTGGTGAAGTTAGTTTGATAGGAGAATGTGATGAAGTCAGTGATGGAGGATTGGTGGAGGTGCTAGAGGGCATAAGAGATGAAGATTGCCTAGTTAATGGAGGAGGTGGTGAAGGATTGGTGTGAATAGGGATTGCATTGATTGTAGTGGGTGAAGGAAGGTGGGAGATAAGTACAACTGTGAGTGGTGGCAGGGATGAGAAAGAAGGGGGTTAGAGGGCAGGTGGGGGATAGTTTAAATGGATGGATGTCTTCCCTAAATGGAGCATGTCTAGAGGTATATATTCTACCTATGTCAGGTTCATAGTAGTGTTACCACTTCAAGTGTGGGGTGTAGCCTATATGAACTCAGTTGATAGCTGTTAGGGACAATTTATTTGAAGTTATAGGCTTAATCCATGAAAAATAATGACAACCAAATATTTTGAGATGGGAGTAGTTAGGTGACTTGTTGTATAGGAGTTAATAGGGTGAGTTATTGCTAAAGATGGGTATGGTAAGCTTGTTGATGATGTGAGTGTTGACCTCACTTTTGGAGTGAGGATTCAATCTTCCTAACATAGAGTTAAGAGTCTTCTAGGCACTAAGAGCTCCTTAATCATATGACATTTCTAGTGGCTAGGTGAACACTTAACCTAAGCTTAGAGACTTAGAAAGGTTAACCATATGATTAGATCAGGCTTTAAGGACTATGGTGGCCTACCTATCCTATAGCTCAATCAAATACATGACTACATCCTTAGCCAAAATCCAATCTCAAATACACATATCCAATTCCAATTGAATCTACAATCAAAACCAAGCAAGCCGAAATCAATTCAATCAAACCAAGCCTTAGCACATGATTCAAACTTGTGAACTTGGAAAAGTTTCCTTCAATTAAAATCAAACTCAATTGATTTTCTCATAAATCAATTCAATCCTTCATCAATCCAATTCCAATCGAATCTACAATCAAATCTCCAAACTAAAATCAATTCAAAAAATAAACCTAAGCCCATGATTCAAACTTATTGATTTAGCTAAATTTCCTTCAATCCAAATCAAATTCAATCGATTTTCTCTTCAATCAATTCAATCCTTCAATTATCAATCCAAACCAAATCAAGTGTACAATCAAAGCCAAGATCAATTCAATCAAACCTAACCTAACCCATTTGACTTGAAATATCCAAATGAGCCAAAATCTATTCAAACTCAAATCAATTGCAACCAAAGCTATAAATCAATCCTAAATCAGTATATAAACTCAACTCAACTCAATTCAACCCAAGATCGATTCATTTAGCCCAATTGGCTCACTTGCCCCAAAGTGACTAATTTGATACAATTGAACTAAATCTCAATCTAACCCAAATTGAATTGAACCAAACAAATCCAAACCTCCTATGATGATTGTTGATCATTCTTGATTGATCAATTATTATCAATTGGGTCAAACTAAGTCAACTTGGCCATTTGACCAAGTCAACCTACTTAAACTACATGAACAAAATTAACCACATCTCATCCTAAGGTAAATTAATTGAAACCAATGATCCACATCAACCTAAGATCAATCCTTGAACATGGCTTGACCATCAATTGAGCCAAACCTATCCCCATTGGCTCTTTGACCAAAGTTGACCCAATTCGACATAAAAGACCAAATTGGGTCAAATCAAAATGTAACCCAAATTGATTGCAACCAATGGCTCAAGTTTATTTTTGATCATTTGCTTTAAGTTAATATGATGAATTTCATAAGCTTAAAATTTAAACTCCACATATGGCTATTATACGCTGTCTTTAACGATCTAATAACTAGCTTTAATCGAAAATTCTCTCTCAGCATTGAGAGGGGTAATTAACTATAGGCGCTTGCGCCTATAGGAAACCTGGAACTAGATCTAAAGTTCTCACAAAAGGGGAGCGAAATTTCAAGGTAGTGTCTTATTTACTATTTCATATGTCTTCTGAAAGTTTGACCGACATTTAAATCAAGCTCTCTTCATCGAGAGGCCGGTGGTAAATTTTCAGTGCCCACACTAACAACAATAGAAGTGATTTGATTCAAGTCCAAATAAACCTAAATTAAGTAATTAAAACATAACATAAACATTTGAGATAGCAATTAGAGGATCAACTGATTTTCAAATCCTGAATGCTTATAATTAAATCGAGCTTCTTGGTGAGACAAATTTAATGAGCTCAAGATCTTTTAATTTTGACATTAGTAAAATATTAAAAAATATGAGAATGTAATTTTTAAATAAAAATGTGGTACATTTTTGCAAACACACCGTTGAATCAAATGTAGCCTTAATTATAAACTTACACACATCACATGTGGTAACACTTGAATTCAAATATTTTTGATTGATAGCTTAAACTTTCAATCATTAACGTGTGATGCTTGTACTTGTCTGTGCTATATTTTCATGAGAATTTATTTGGTTTGAATTCAAAATTACTTTTTGTTCTGTGTTAGAACGTCTTTTTGGAATTTTGATCAATTTGTTTTTGTTAGAAAAGCAGATAAGTTTTTTTTTTTCTTTTACTAATCACGTCTTCATCTGTCTTGCCTTCATTGAAAGTAGAATATTGGATGATTGTAGTACTGCTTAGTTCTTAAACTATTAAGGCGAAATGCTAGGCTGTTTCAGCCTCACTGTCTGACTGTTCTCCAAACAGTCGAAGCACTTATTTATTACCTTCATCCTTCCGTTTTTAATTTTTAATTTTTATAAATTTACGTCTGTAAGAGCAATTAAGCTATACCAAACCTAATCCGTTAATGCAAATCATATCTATCTTACAAATTTTTAATTTCTGTCCTTGTAATAGAGGGACTACTCCAACTATTACCGACTTCATTCTAAACATCCGCTCTCTTCCATTATTCAGAACAAGAAATCATCATGATTATCGTACAATATTATCCATACATATTATTACATCGAGAAACTATTATATGTGAAGACGTTCGAATTTTCACTATATACTAGTGTATATAATGTGCATCATTTTTTTTCTTTTTTGCTTAAAATTTAGGAGATATTTTAAATACTTTTTATGTTAATACATAGTATATATATATAATTATTTTAAAAATAATTTAAAAAAAAATAAAAATAGCTAAAATAACTAATCTTTTAAGTTTTTTTTTAATTTTTTTAAATGTGCTCAAAATATTTTTATACACATACTATATATTGATTTTAGAAGTATTTAAAATACTTCCTAAATTCTATGAAAAAAAAATTTGATGTATACATATTATATATATCAGTACATAGTAAAAATTTATATATTACTCTATATAGGTTGCATTTTCACTTTTTGACTCTTTTCAAAATCATCTTTTAAAATTCAAAAAAAGCGATACATTTTCACAATATTCCAGTACACAATATTTTTACAATAATTCAACCCCTTGGTTAGTGCAATGAACTCTCTTGAGCTCAATCAACTCAAACTACTTGCTAGTAGTAGATGACATAGTATATATATATATAATTATTTTAAAATAATTTTAAAAAAAATAAAAATAGGTAAAATAAACTAATCTTTTAAGTTTTTTTTTTATTTTTTTAATTATGCTCAAAATATTTTTATACACATATTATATACTGATTTTAGAAGTATTTAAAATACTTCCTAAATTCTAAGGAAAAAAAAAATTTGATGTATATATATAATTAATACATAGCAAAAATCTATATATTACGCTATATATTATATAGCGAAAATTTATATGTCACTCTATATACGTTTGCATTTTCACTTTTTGACTCTTTACAAAATTATCTTTTCAAATTCCCAAAAAAAAAAAAACCGATATATGTTCACAATGTACCAACACACAGTATTTGAATTTAATTTTATTCAAATTTATCCTATTTAGTATCATTTGAAGCAACCAAAATTTACTGCCGTTGCTGACAAGAAGTAATGTGAGATGTAATGTTCATTGTTTGGCGCTTCATGTTGCAAAAAGTAAGTACTTAGACATGCCTCAAAGTAGTTTCCATTAATTATTTCAGTTTGCCGTTAAGGAGATGAGGTTGATGAACATGGCCATGTCCCACTCCCTTATATTTGACCTTCTTCTCGCATATATTTTATTTTATTCAGTATCTAAGATATTGAGTATCATGTCCTATATAGTGCTTTTCCTCCCTCATTTTTTTACAAATTAAATTATTTAAGCTAATTCTTAAAAATTAAAGTAAAATATATATATATATATATATTATGAACAAAGCTTTTATAATGATCAAAAGTGAAGTTTAATAGAAAAACATTGATATTATTTATAATTTTTTTTCGAAAGATTTTCATACATATTATATAATTTCTATGTATTTATATATCTAATATTTAAATTTTAATATTTATACTTGAAAAAATGTATTCAATTTTAAAGTAATAATAGTGATAATTTTGATGTGATCAATATGGCCATGTCCCACTCCTTTATATCTGACCTTCTTCTCGCATATATTTTATTTTATTCAGTATCTAAGATATTGAGTATCATGTCCTATATAGTGCTTTTCCTCCCTCATTTTTTTACAAATTAAATTATTTAAGCTAATTCTTGAAAATTAAAGTAAAAATATATATTATGAACAAAGCTTTTACAATGATCAGAAGTGAAGTTTAATAGAAAAACATTGATATTATTTATAATTTTTTCAGAAAGATTTTCATATATATATTATAATTTTTATGTATTTATATATCTAATATTTAAAATTTAATATTTATACTTAAAAAAGTGTATTCACTTTTAAAGTAATAATAGTGATAATTTTGATGTGATGTTAAAAATTGGAGTATTATGAATGTAAATATCAAACTTTAGATATTAGATATATAAATATGTATGGCCTAGACTGAGTTGCATGGCATTGCATAAATAAATGGAGGTTGTAGGTGTAGCTTCTCTGCATCATGAGAGAAAGAAGGTCCACTATTGCATGTTGAAGATGAAAGTTGTTGAGCACAAGCCTCAATGAATGATCTTTGAATCTTATATTAGTAAATATACTGATTAAAATCATGAACAAAGCATATTTTTAAACTCTAAATCAACAATATCAAGCCAAGTCAATACAACTTTGCTTCACATTGTTCATATGCAAGTGCTTGATAGCACAAAACAAACCACTCTGTGTGTAGGAATTGCACCAATATAAGATGAACATAACATTTACTACGTCGCTTCATTTTGCATCACAAGAACACTTTTAACAAGCATGAAGCATTTATATATGTGATAAAAAAAAATCATATTTTCAATTTGAAGGTAACTCAAAATCAAGTAAATTCAAACCGATAGAGTTAGCTCGAATGTGATTTTCTACTATATGAGATCAAAATAAAATTACTACCACACTTATGAACAAGAATTGCATGGATTTTTTTTTTTTTTTTGATAGAAATGGTGGATGAAATAATCATGTTAACAACACCCTCATTTCAAAATCAATTATAACAAAACTTAGATATTGTATACGAAGTTATGTTTTGTATAATTCAAATATTATTTTTTATTTTAATTAATAGATATCGATTCAGATATTGGTGATGTTTGGGCAAGGGGCATATTATTTAACCAAATTACAGTGAATTTTTTTAGCAGATTGAGTCCAAAAATTAGTTTGTAGGCCCTTCAACACACTCCAATGGTATGCAATCATGGCAGAGAAGAGTACAGTATGTTGCACCATCAGCTGAAGCTTATACTAACTATTTGGGCTTCATTTGACGGTGCTTTCTGCCTATTTTTTTATATATATATTTGGCAAAATTTTTAAACTAAGCATGATTAAAACTTTAATTACGAATAAGCACGAAAGAATTTAGAAGGCGTCGCTTAGTCAAAATGACGCACACAATTCTTATGTATTTTAGTGCTAACTGGCTAAAATATTTTTTTTTTAAAAGGGGAATTTACATACATATCACACAATTCTTATGTGTCGCTTAAAATATTTTTTTGGCCTAAAATATTTTTTTTTTAAAAAAGAAGAATTTACATACATATCACACAATTCTTATATATTTACATATCTAACACAAGTGTAAAATATATATTTTTATTTAAAAAAAGAGAATTTACATACATATCACACAATTCTTATATATTTACATATCTAACATATATTTACTTATCTAATATTTTTCTATGCTTAAAATATGCATTTCTTTTTAAAAAAGTGAATAAAGTGATATTTTTGATGCGATATTGAATATTGTGTTATATATATAAAAAATTGAAGTTTAATTATTAGATATGTAAATACAATTGTGTGGTATATATATAAATCCCCAAAAAATACTAATTTTTAATTTTGCTTTGAGGCTCAACTTTAATTTATCTTTTTTTAATAAATATCTAAATTTTATATTTAAAATATATTTATTTTTTATAAAAGAAAAAATTTTATTAAAATTTAATGATCTTTTTATATAAAATTAAAAAAATTTATAATATTTATAAAATATAAAATTTTAAATTTAAATAAAAATATAAGAATGAAGTTCTCTGTTAGATCAGGATACGTTTAAAATGTATAATAAATTTATAATAAAATTTAGCTATATTATATATAAAAATATTTAGCTTAAAATATATATATATATATATATATATATATATATATATATATATATATATATATATATATATATATATATATGTATAAATTTAGCTTCAATGTATAATATATATGTATAAACTTTTTATGTAAATATGAAATTAATTTTTTTTATTATAAATTTGTTATATATTTTTAAACATATCCTGGCCTAATAGAGAACTTCATTCTTATATTTTTACATATTTAAATTTAAAATTTCATATTTACATAAATATTATAAATTTTTTTAATTTTATAAAAAAAAGATCATTAAATTTTAATAAAATTTTTCTTTTATATATATAAAAATAAATATATTTTAAATATAAAATTTAGATATTTATTAAAAAAAGATAAATTAAAGTTGAGGCCTCAAAGCAAAATTAAAAAATTAGTATTTTTTGAGGGGATTTATATATATACCACACAATTCTTATGTATTTATATATCTAATAACTAAACTTCAATTTTTATATATATAACACCTAATATTCAATATCGCATCAAAAATATCACTTTATTCACTTTTTAAAAGTGAAATGCATATTTTAAGCATGAAAAATATTAGATAAGTAAATATATGGATATGTAAATATATAAGAATTGTGTGATATGTATGTAAATTCACTTTTAAATAAAAAAATATATTTTACACTCGTGTTAGATATGTAAATATATAAGAATGATGAAAAATTCTCCTGTTTTAAAAAAAATATTTTAGGCCAAAAAATATTTTAAGCCGTGATTTTAGATATGTAAGTACATAAGAATTGTGTGATATGTATGTAAATTCTTTTTTAAAAAAATATTTTATTAGCTGGCCACAGACCGACCAGGATTAATGTGCGTCATTTCTAAATTTTTTCAAAAATATGCTTATTCCGCTAATTAAAGTTTTAATCATGCTTAGTTTAAAAATTTTGCCTATATATTTTTATATAGCATCCTTTTAATTTTGATATAACTGCTTGGTCATTCTTTATTTATTTTAATAAAGATAATATTTCTTTTACTCATGTCAAACATTATAAACTTTTATTTTTTAAGCTAATATAACTAAATAATAATATTAAGTAAGAAAATTTAACAACCAATATTATTGTTTACTAATATTGGTAAAAAAAATTAAAGATTAGTAGAATCTTAAGAGGTGCCAATATAAAAGAGTCACTTATAGAATTTTTTTTATCTTGTCAATTTGACATTAATCAGTCGTAAAATAAATCTGGTTTAGGATTTAAGTTTAATCATTTTTTAATAGATGTATTCATTAAATTCAAAAATTTAATCTGTCTCATAAGTTCAATTACTTGCATTATTGATCATATAATTTTAAAAAATTAGCTTGATTATTTCTAAAATTAATATGAATATTTTGACTTATGACAAAGTAAAACATACCTATATGACCTTACTCTATTTTGGTTCTTAATCATATGACTAATCCACAAATAATTTCATCAATGACTTCAAATAGTTAATCCTAAAATAAAATAATCACTAAAATTTGATTTAATTTATCATTTTATTAATTTTCAATGATCATATCACTATTATAAAAATAATCATCTAATGAGATTTTCTTTAAATCATTATTTAAACAAAAGTAAAGACATCTTATAATCTCACATAGAGAAAGTTTAGAGTTTTAAACATATGAGCACAAATTCAAACTTATTTTTTCAATCACTGGTAAGAAATATAAATTAGAAAATTGTTGTGATCCTCACGCGGAAATCAAAATTTGTGCAGGACAGTTGCGCGTATCGTATTAGTCAATAGGTCAAAATACTTCTAATTGGCAAAGAAACGCATTCCAACGTTTACTAAAACCGCATAGTACTCCTGCATGGTTGGGAGGATTTGACTTTGACAGGTCAGTGGGGTCACGAAGAAATAATACTTTCTTTTCCAACAAAGTTCACACCTTTTTAAGTACTTATTTGCTTCTTTTTAATAATTTTATATCGAAATATTTATAGAACTTTTATATATATTATCATCTTATTTTTATATATTTAAAAATTAATCATTTTTAACGTCAAAATTCTAAATTGAATGTCAAATATTAAAATTCATATCAAAGCCCAATCTATATTTATCATTTTTTATAAATATCTAATAATTTGATCATGATGTATATAAATACATGAGTTTTTTAGTTAAAAAATAAATAAAAAAGATAATTAAATTATAAATACATATATTTTAGGAGGTTGATTTATAAATATCTTATATTTAAATAAAAAGTAAATGGGATAAATCTTAAATTTTTTAGATTTATTTTATAATTGATATATCACATTAAAGTTTATCAAATCAAATATGAATATAAAGTCAATAAGTGTATTTAATTTTATAAAACTAATTTAGAAATAATTTGGATTCTTATTTTCATAAATTTATGATCAAATTAAACGCACATAATAAGACAAGTTCATTAGTGCCAAAAATGAGCTTATTCAAGTTCAAATGAGGTCAAATCAAGTTATAAAGGAATACTTGAAAATTTGAGAAATTAATTTGATGATCAATGGCCTCCAAATTTGGTGTGCTTATAGTCAAATCGAACAGTTCGACTAGACGAATCTAATGAGCTCAAGATCATTCAAATCGGAGATCATTTGAATGATCAAATTATCTAAATATTATTTATGATTAAGAGAATCAATATAAAACGTCCGATGAAGTGTTTTAAAAATTTGACTATAATTATTAAATGACTTTCTCAGAATCTTATAAAAAGAACATCATTTTCGTCATGAGAGAGGGCAGGAAGCTTCAGGACAACTTGGAAGAATAATGTGATAATATCAGAGAAGAAGCTTGAAGTCCATCATCTCCTCAAGCACCACCATCAATCTGCTACTGCATCGCCAACCACAGTCGATAACTATTACAACCTAACCACCATTACATAACTATCAGATACTCTAACTCATTATCATGATTTCAAATCTGATTGTAATCTAATCGAAAAATTGAAACTTTATTTTTCAAAGCTTATATATAGTGGAATATTTTAGCTAGACTAGATCCTGCAGTTTTTTTCACTATTTTCTAGGATTTTTTCACGTAAAATTATGATATCTTTTATTCTATTATTTATTTTTTGTGTGTGTTAGATTCTCATACGAAATTAAGGTATAAAATTCTATTCTACTATAATAAAATTTCTGATACGAAATAATAATAAATGTAATGTTGATTAAGAAAATTTATATATATGCCACACATTTTTTATATATTTATATGTTTAATGTTTAAAATTTCAGATATATGATTACTTTATAACACAAAAATGTTCTATCCTTTGGTTGAAATTTTGGCTTAAATAAAATAAAATATATGCGAGAAGAAGGTCAAATATAAAGGAGTGGGACACGACCATATTCATCAACCTTATCTCCTTAACGGCAAACTGAAATAATTAATGGCAATTGCAACATGAAGCGCCAAACATTGGGCATTACATCTCACATCATGGAAACAATTATTCAATAGGAATTGATCATAACTGGAAATCCTTTTCACACCATCTTCTTGTCAGCAACGGCAGTGAATTTTGGTTGCTTCAAATGATACTCAATGGGATAAATTTGAATAAAATTAATCACACCATCGTTTTTTGTTTTTGTTTTTTTGTTTTCTTTTTTTTAATTTTAAAAGATGATTTTGGAAAGAGTCAAAAAGTGAAAATGAAAAGTGTATAAGACATGTAATTTCTTATGTATAAATTTTAAAAGATAAAAAAAATAAAGTAATTTTATTTTTTATTTTCAAAAATAAATAACATTATTTTGAAAAGGACTTAAATTAAATTTTAGATATTTTAACTGTCTTAAAAATAATAATTACTATTAAATATATTTTATTTTAAATAAAATTTAAACAAAATAAAATAAAAATATGAAACAAAGAACGAAAATAAAATGGATCTTAAATGGCCCCTTAAATTGTGAAAATGTCTCTTATGGAGGTGATAGAAGGAGTCTAGTGGTGTGAGTATGTTTGGATGGTGTTGTGTGATAATCGTGATAATCTCTTGCTCTAAAGAATGGTGGGAAGTGGATGATTAGAAGGTAACTGGGTAAGTAGAGATAGTTGGAGTAGTCCCTCTACTACAAGAATGAAAAAAAATGGAGACCTAAAGTCAACAAGCCATTATAAGCGATGGAGGTAGTCACATTCTCCTAAGAAGAGAGTAAACTGGATGAACTTATCTTTAATGAGATGCGCGTGGTGTGAAAACTGTCATGGCAGGCTGTGGCAGAAAGGAGCGACGCCTGGTGGAGCACGGTAGACTGAGCACAGCAAGAGGTCGTTATGAATTTGTTATGATGGCCCCGCAACAGAATGGTCTAATTCTTGGAACGTAGTAGGATAAATCGACGGATGGGAAAGGCTTTGGTGAGGATGTCGGTGACTTGATCGTCGGTAGAGATGTGATGTACCTGGATTTCGTTGGCGGCTATGTGTTCGCGTATGAAATGATAGTCGATTTCAATATGCTTTGTTCTTGCGTGGAAGATGGGGTTGTTGGCAATGGCCATGGCTGAAGTGTTGTCGCAGTGAAGGGGAGTGGGTTTTGTAGTGGGGACCCCAAATTCCTGTGCTAGCCGACTGAGCCAAATGATGTCTATTGTGGCTGCTGTGAGAGCTCTGTATTCTGCTTCAGTTGAGGAACGGGCTACAGTTTTTTGTTTCTAGACTTTCCAGGAGATTAGTGTGGAGCCAAGGAATGTGAAGCCTGTAGTTGAGCGACGGTCATCTTGATTTCCCGCCCAGTCGGAATCGGAGTAGGAGTGAAGTTGTAGATCGCTTGGTATGATTGGTAGTCCGTGATTTTGTGTTCCTTGAAGATAGCATAGCGCTCATTTTAGAGCTTGAAAGTGGAGGTTGAGCGGATGACGCATATGTTGAGATAGGTGGTTGACAGCTAAGGCTATGTCCGATCTGTGAGTGTGAGGAATTGTAGTGAGCCTACCAAGTGTCGATATTCTGAGGGGTTGGCAAAGGGTGCTGAGTGGATTGGTGAGGCGGTATGCCGGTTTGAGATAGGTGTAGGTGCAGGCTTGCTAGAGTCCATGCCTGATCGATGAAGGAGTGGATGAGTATATTTTTATTGTGTCAAGAGGAGTTTGTTATCCGTTTGCTGGATTTGGATGCCTAGAAATGTTGAGATATGGCCTAGGTCCTTCATATTAAATGTTGCTTGAAGTTTTTGAAGAATTGAGGAGATCACTTGTGGTTTGTCGCCTGTAATTAGGATATCGTCGACATAGATAAGTAGGTAGATTCGGGCTCCCTGAAGTGTGTAGAGAAAGAGGGCTGGATCGGCTGTGCTGATGGTAAATCCTTGCTGCAGGAGTTTCTTGGTGAAGGTGGAGTACCATTGCCGAGGGGATTGTTTGAGTCCCAGAGATGGCTTTATGGGAGACAAACATGATGTGGGTGTTGAGTGTCTAGGAAGCCCAGAGGTTGAGACATGTATATAGTGTCTTGTAGGGAGCCGTGAAGAAATGCATTGGAGACGTCGAGTTGCCGGACAGTCCATTGATTATGGAGGGCAATTGTAAGTAAGAGGCGGATAGTTGGCATTTTAGCGACCGGGCTGAACTTTTCTAGGTAGTGAGTTTCATATTCCTGTTTGAAGCCTTGAGCGACGAGTCAAGCCTTATGATGATGTGTCAGCCGCGCTTTTAGTCTTGAAGGTCCACTTGCAGCCAATGATGGTTTGATTTGGAGGTGGAGGTACAAGAGTCCATGTCGCTTGTTGTTGTAGTGCAAGAAATTCCTCAGACATGTTTCATCATTCGGCGCTTTGATGTGCATGTTTTGTTTGTGAAGGTGTAGAAGATCGAGGATCGGTTTTGGTTTCCAGTGACCGGTTTGTAATCTGGTTTTCATTGGGTGTAAGCGTGGAGGCGAGGGTTGAGAGGGGTGTGTAGAGGAGGATGGTTGGTTTAATGAGGTTGTGCTGGTTGGAGTTGCCTTTGAGTGTTGTGGTGTTTTGGGTTTTGGAGGCTAATTTGAGAGAGAGAACGAGGTAGGAGTCAGTAGAAGTGGCGGTAGCGTGGGTGGAGGGTTGTGTTTTGTTTGCTATGGGGAGTGAGAAAAATTGTTTCTTGAAAAGAAACATGTCTTGAGATTATGGTTTTGCCGTTAATAGGGTTGTAGCATTTGTAGCCTTTGTGGTGTTGTGAGTAGCCGAGGAAAATGCACATGGGTGCTTTAGGAGAGAGTTTGTTAGTGGTTTGTGATTGTTGCCAGGGAAAACAGGTTGAGCCGAAGACTTTAAGGTGATTATAGACCGGTGTTTTTTTGTAGAGAATTTGGTAGGGTGTTTTTAGGGAGAGGTTTTTGGTGGGTAATCTATTTATGAGATAGGTGGCGATTAAGGCGGCATCGACCCAGAAATGTTGGGGTATATTTGCTGTGTGAAGGAGTGTTCTGGTCATCTCAATGATGTGTCGGTGTTTCCTTTCGGCGACACCATTTTTTTCTGGAGTATATGGACAACTGCGTTGGTGGGTAATGCCATGGGAATTAAGATACAGTTGGAAAGCATTGGATGTGTATTCGCCTCCGCCGTCGGAGCGGAGAGTTTTGATGGACTTAGAGAAGTAAGTCCTTATCATATTGTGTAGTAGTTGGAATTTTGAGAAAACTTCAGATTTATATTAAAGGAATCAACCAAGTGAATTTGAGTAGTCGTCGATGAAGATGACATAGTATTTGTGTCCATTTAGTGAGGGTATTGGGGAGGGACCCCATACATCTGAATGGATTAAGTCAAATGGGCGTTTTGTTTGTGTTACAGATTTTGAGAAAGGTAGTTTGTGACTTTTTGATTGAGTGCATGCAGTGCAGGAAGACTTAATGTCCTTGATGCGAAGGTATTTGTGCTGGAGCGCGATGGTTCGGAGGATGTCCTTGTGTTGATGGTCGATCCGCTGATGCCGAAGGTTAGAGGAGACAGGAACGATGAGAAGAGCGTGGGCTATAGTGGTGTGAGGAAACGAGTACAGTCCGTTATGGCAGTGGCCGCTTAGAAGAGGTTAATGGGATATCCGATCCTTTATGATGAATCCGTCAGCGTCGAATGTGATCGAGCAGTTATTGTCGGAGGCAAGGTTAGAGATAGAGAGGAGGTTATGAGATAAGTTAGGTGCATGAAAGAGGTGTTTGAGAAAGAGCTTACAATTTGGAGTTGGAAGGATTCCTTGGTCGTGGTGATGTATGGGGATGTGACCGCAAGTGACTGCTACAAGTTGTCGGCAAATGATCAGATCTTGAAGTGTCTCTAGATTATTGGTAAGGTGAGACGAAGCACCGGAGTTGAGAATCCATTCCGTGGGGTGGTTGGTGATTTCGGTTGTGAGTGCTTGGGTGTCTTTCGTGGGATAGGAGTCGGTGTCCTTGATACAGCAGAGCCGAAAGTGGCCGTGTTTCGATATTTGGCAACAGATGACATCTTGTTGTTGATGGCTAGTTCGGCCAGTAGCACGTGTGGTAGCTTGGTGGCTGTTGGCATTATGATAGGGTCTTCCTCGTCCACGATTGTCGAATCTCCTTGGTTTGCTGCGAGAGATTTAGAGAGCGGTGATGGAGGGAGTGAGTTCTTTCGCATGGTCATTGGATATGTTGATTTCCTCGTTGCATTGGAGGGAATAGAGGTCGTCGATGTTGATGGGGTCGGCTCTTGTGTGGATGGCTGTTTTGAAGGCATGATAGGTTGGCGGGAGACCATTTAGAGTATGCAAGATGATGTCCTCGGGGTCAAGGAGGGAGCCAGCTGCAGAAATTTGATCTACTAGATGTTTGATGTTGGCAAGGTATTGTGTCATGGATTTATCACGTAGAGAGATGTGGTATAGTTCATTCTTGAGTTGGATAACTCTGGAGCAGTTTGGCGACTGCAATCTTTTGGCTAAGGTGTTCCAAATGTCGGCGCAACTATCTAGGTTGAGTACATAGGGAAGGATTGTGTGTGAGATGGTGGAGTAGAGGGTTGCAGATAGATTTTGGTCGATCAGTTGCCATGTGTGATAGTTGGAGTTGGGTTGAGGTTGTCTGTTGGTGTCGACGTAGTATTTCGTGGGATAAGGGGTGGTGCCGTCGAGAAAGCTATCAAAACTGTTGGCTCTGAAGAGCTTTTGGATTTGTGAACTCCAGATGGGATAGTTGTCCACGGTAAGGGTGGTATTGGCTACTGATTTCATGTTTCCCATGAGAAATTTTAAGGGAGCAGGGATGGTTAGCGTAGAGAGATTGGCTTGCTGTGTATCCATAGTTCGAGAGGAGGATTCTGACATGGTTCAGCAGAAACCTTGCTCTGATACCAAGAAGACATAGAGAGAGAGAGTTAGAGCAATGAGCTTCCTGTGCCTGAAGGAGAGACTATACTCATGTGAGTTGAGGATAAAGACAGACGAGGAAAGTATAGTAAGAGGAATAAAGATGGAAAGCGTGATCCATACGTTTCATTACATGTATAGAGATCACCATACTAATAGCTATAAAGGAAGACTGAATTTATAGAGCATCCGATTCGTGTGGAGAGTCGAGGAATCGATGACGACGCCAGAGAGGTTGGTTATGGATGGATGAGGTGAGATGCGTGGTGTGAAAAGCTGGCAGTGGCGTAAAGGAGCAACGCCGGTAGAGCACAGACGAGTACGCAGAGGTCGTTATGGATTTATTATGACTAATGATATATATAAATTTTAATGATTAAATTGTTCATATATATATATATATATATATATATATATATATATATATATTATTAAGAGCAATTTAATATTGTAAAATAACTATGCAATTAAAGGTCTATAAATGCAATAAAATATAACATGGACAGATCAGTGGCGGAGTCCGATGGTAGTTTTTGCTAGGGTTCTCTCTGCGCCATCCTCCCTCCACCGTCTCTCTTCTCCCTCCACTTTAAACTCCCCTCTCCCCTCTTCTGGGCTTTAGTCTTTCTCCAAGCACCTCTTCTGACCTCCGGCTCGGCCGGAGGTCAGGCCCTCTTCTCAAAGATAGGCATGACATCCGGATTGGCAAGCCCTCTCTTAAATGGATCATTTCCCCCTTTACCCACCTCCCCCTCCCACACCTCTGCTCACATCACACCAAACCCAATCGGGTCTCACTCTGTATGGAAGATCTTCTTCTAGCGCAAACTGACAAGAACCAATCCATCCCCTTATCCTATATGCCGATGGATACCAATGAAGTGGACTTCACAGAAGAAGACCTCTCTGCCGGAAAGCAAGAATGGCATCTCTCTCTCATTGGCCACTCGATTGGTAAGCGACCATACTATGGATCTTTGCTAGTTGCATTAAAAAAGAAATGGATCTTCAAAGGTACGCTTGATCTTCTTACCTTCGAAGGTGACTATTTTCTGTTCAAGTTTAACTGCCAAGAGGATTATGATATGGTATGGAATCATGGACCCTGTTTTCTTAATGGACGGCCTTTTGTTTTCCAAAACTGGACTTGGGATTTTCAACCATCTAATGAACCCATTATTGAGATCCCGATTTGGATTAAACTTCCTAATTTCCCTTTGTGCTGTTGGAATGAGGCTGGATTTTCTAAGGTTGCTAGTAAAATAGGAATTCCGTTGGCAGTGGATAATCTTATAGCGGCCAAATCAAGGATTACGTTCGCCCGTATATGTGTCCAAATTAATACCACTTCCCCTCTTCCAGATTCTATTCCGATCAATTTAAATGGGAAAAAATTTTTGCAGAACATTGTCTATGATTGAAAACCATCAGTATGTTCATCCTGTAACACTTTTACTCACGACAATCGCAATTGCCCGCTTAACACGACCTCATCTCGTCCTCCTAGAGGTCGCAGTAGGAGTTGAGCGCCCTTCAAAGCTCCAACAAGAGTGGTCTCTCAGATTATCAAGGAGACTACTACTTTTAAACCCTCCCTCACCCACTCCCCTCCAAGAAATGTGATTTCTTCTTCTCAGATTATTAACTCTTCTTCTGTTGATAATTCTATGGAAGTTTCTAATAGCCTTCCTTCCCCATCAAATACAATAGCTGATTTGAATCAGCCCCCAATCCTTTATCCACCACAGGAGGACCCATCTGGTAACGATGATCTTTCTTCCTCTAAGGATATGGAAGATAATATTAACATTGAAATTACTGCTGATCAGGCTTCAATTGGTGTTGTTACTTGGTCGGCTGCGATTTCACCTGGTCGAAACATCATCATTCAAAGTAATAGTAAAGGGGTTAAAGCTTCTGGCAGTACACTCATGGAAGGAGGTAATAGCTCTACTTCTTCTCAATCGTTACCGACCCCCCAAAAAGGAAACAAAAAAAAAGGGTAAAAAATCCTCTACATCCTCCTCTCAATGAACCAGATTTCCATTGGTAGTTGGAACGTTAGGGGTTTATCCACAGTTGGAAGAACTTCTGACTGTAGAAAGCTTATTAAAGACTCTCAACTTGACCTTCTTTGTCTACTCGAGACAAAAGTTAATTCTATTCCCTTGCACAACAATTATCTCTTTCATTACTATAATTTGTTCAACTCTGAATCTAGTGTTAATAATTTGACTGCACGATTGGTGGTCATATATGGATTAAATGGCAAGCAGATAGGCTGAATTTTGAGTTACTAAGCAAGTCCAAGCAATTCATTCATGGTCGAGTAACTGCTCCTGGGGTTAATAGTTTTCTCTAAACAAGTATCTATGCAGACAATGATGCCAGTGTCAGATCCTCCTTGTGGTCTTCCCTAAAGGATTTATCTGATTCTATCAATCTTCCATGGATAATTTTGGGCGACTTCAATTGTCCTTTGACTTGCAAGGATAAGAAAGGGGGTAATCTGATCTCCCTAAACTCCTCTATGGAATTCAAAGACTGTGTCAACGAATGTGGCTGGCTAGATCTCTCAAGTACTGGATTACATTTCACCTGGTATAACCAACAGTTGGAAAACCCCATCTATTCAAAAATCGATCGTGTCTTTTGTAATTCCAATTGGATTGAGATGTTTCCATCTTCCTTTTATAAAGTTCTACCTCCTATATCATCGGATCACTCACCTCTGGTAACTCTTCTTCAATCTCCCTCTCTTGCATCTCACTGCTTCCTTTTTAGGAATTATTGGACCTTAAATCCTGGGTTTAATGAGGATATTATGGAGGTTTGGAGTAATTTCATTCAAGGAGATCCATATTATGTCCTTTCTAAAAAGCTGAAACTTGTCAAAATCATGATGAAAGGTAGACATAGGGATATATCTCCCTTACAGCAGCAAATTAATATAGTGAAAACTGAACAATGTAAAGTCCTTGGGAAACTAGAAAGTGATCCTTACAACATTCATTTAATTCACGATGCCAAGGAGATCAAAAATAGATATACTGAGCTAATTATCAAAGAATCGCTATGGATCAAACAAAGAGCAAAGGCTCATTGGCTAACCCATTCAGATGATGATTTAAAATTTCTCTACTTCTCTATCAAAGAAAGGAAAAGCTCTAATTTGATTAGAGAAGTGCAAACAGATCTGGGTGTTTTCTCTGATCACAAGGAAATCACCTATATTTTTTGTAAGTACTATGAGGATCTTTTCAATTGTGATGACTCTCTTATTTCTCCAGTGCAGAATTTCCCTGCAGGGACTTGTCTTTCTTCGGATAATGGTGTTGAACTAGAAGCTGATATTTCTGAATAGGAAATTATTGCTACCCTAAATAGTATTAGTGAGAATAAATCTCCAAGTCCTGATGGCTTTAACTCCAAGTTTTTTATTGATTCTTGGAAAATCACTGGCAAGTCTTTTGTTAATGCTGTTTTTTTCTTTTTCAAGAACTCCAGGCTGCCCAATTATTTTAAGCATACTATATTAACACTCATTCCAAAGGTGAAACACTCAAACAGAATAGAAGACTATAGACCCATCTCCTTATGTAACACATTCTACAAGGTGGTGGCCAAAATTCTTGCTAATAGAATGAAGAGACTTCTCCCTTTCATTATTAACCATTCTTAATCTACTTTTATTAAAGGACGAGACATTGTTGATAATCTGGCTATGGCATTTTAGATATGCAATGAGTTCTCCATCTCTAATTGCTCTTACTTTCTAGCTAAAATTGACTTGAAAAAAAGCATTTGATAAAATTAATAGAAAAGCCTTGATTCATAGACTCCTTGACAAAGGATTTCCTAAGAGGTTCACTACTTGGGTGGAAGCATGTATTTCAGATATACCTTTCTCTATTGTGCTAAATGGAAATATTTCGGGTTATTTCTCCGCTTCAAATGGCCTCAGACAAGGTTGCCCACTATCTCCTTTTCTTTTTACAATTGCCATGGATACTTTCTCTTATATGTTAGAAAATGAAATTAACAAAGGGTTTTACCACCCTATTGCTATTGCTGGACAACATTCCTCCCACTTATTATTTGCTGATGACCTCTTAGTGATGGGAAATGTTAACTTTTCCACACTCAACTCTCTTAAGTCCTCACTTCAATCTCTTAAATCTTATTTGGGACTTGAAGTAAATTACTCCAAATCTTCCCTATGTCTCTCTAGTAAAAAGGAAGACAACATACATACAATTTTGGGCATTCAGTTGGGAACATTCTTACCTCTTGTTAAAGGAGCAATTAAGATGGCACATTTTTCTCCTCTCTTTGATAGACTTCATGCATGGATGGCTGGATGGAAAAGTAAATTCCTCTCCTTAGGTGGAAGATTACAACTTATAAGATCATCTATAAATAGCTACTTATCATATTGGTTTCGCTCTATGGCTATTCCTGATGGCATTATCAAAAAAATTTGCTCTTTTACAGCCAAATTTTTCTATCATTCTGGGGAGGCTAAAAAGCTCCACACAATTTCTTGGGAGCGCACTACCCTTCCAAATGATAGAGGGGGTATTGGTTTATTTGCTGCCTCATCTATCAATATGATCAGCAAACTTAAAATAATGTGGAAAATCTATTTTGGAGAAAAATTTTTTGCTAGATGGTGCTTAGCCAAATATACTTTATTATGGAAACCAAGCATTCTCAGAGTCTCTCCACTTTGGAAATCGATTATGAAGGTAGCTGATAAATTTAGGAATAAACTGATTTTTAAAGTTGGGGCAGGTAATGTTTTTTTCCTTATACTATGACCCTTGGTGCAATGGCCATTCACTTTGTAATTGGTTGGGTGTTAACGGGCTGACATCCTTGAACCTCTCTGAAAATGTGAAAGTCCATTCATTTTTACAAAATGGAAAATGGAAACTTCCCATTGCACTTATGGCTTCACACCCCAGGTGTTCCCAATTGATATGTGATGCTCTATCATGGAAGGGGAAGATTCGGTAAGCTGGTTAAACTCTAAATCACCTTCCTCTAAAGAATTCAGAGAGGCAATTTTTGAATCCCACCCATCATTGGACTGGACTAAAGGAATATGGTTTAAGGGTTATGCAATAAATTATGCCCTTTATTGTTGGATGGAGTTCAAAAATGGTCTTAAAACTTCAGATAAGTTAACAAATAAAGGAATTGGCACTCAACTTCTTTGCTGTTTTTGTCACTCTATTTTTGAATCACACAACCATTTATTTTTTGAATGCCCGATGTTCATGAAACTGGTGAGAGCTCTGATACCACATGGCAGCTTTCTTCTGCTGCAATCTTCTCTTCCACAGGTTCTGAACTTCATAAATGAGGATGATCATAAATTGTTACATCAATTACACTTTCTGATTATTGCAGTTCTTGTTTATACTCTGTGGAGAGAAAGAAATAATTGTATATACTCTTCCATTTCCCAACCTTTTTCGGCTTTGTTAACTCAGGTAAGAGAAAGGGTTTCTGCCAAAATACTAAGTTGGAAACCTAAGACAACTTGGCCAAGTAATGTGCAGGAAATGATTCGAAAATGGAGGAATTACAAACCTCCATAACCTTCCTTCCTATATCTGCTCGAGGATGAATCTTCTAAATGTTGCTGGTTTTTGTGTTATTTTCCCTACTGGGGGGTTTTTATTTCTGGATGGCTCTACTAATCTATCACTAATGAAATTTTGCTTTTCTGGAATATATCTGTTGGATGCGGGTATTCTACAGCTCTTCTTCTTTCTTTTTGCAATGGACGATGATGAGGTTATCCAAGCACAACCCATTCGATTTAAGCATCTTACTCAGTATCCCTCACCTGGATGATCATTCTGCAACCATGGTCCCTGCTTGAATTGTGAACAGATTCTGTTGATGGATTGATTATTCGGGATCGGATGGTTTGATAACCGTGATGATTCTTCCTTTCCCCTGTCCCTGACGTGCTGTTGCTTGTTTTTTGAACATCTTTGATGTGTTTTGTATCTCTGAGTCCATATGTTTCACTTGTTTTTTTAGCTGAAATTCTAGTTTCTGCTTGTGACCTGATTATGTTCTAAGGTCTGTTTTTAGTTTTGATTTATTTGGTTTTTCAGTCCTTTAATGGATTAATGTTTGTCCTTCTGTAAACACTATTTTAAATACAATTGGGCTTAGGCCCTTAAATTTTTTCCAAAAAAAATAAAATATAACATACTTCTTTTAATTTTAAGTTATGGGTTGGTTGTAGAGATGTAGTAGAGGGTTGGTGAAATTGACAAAGATAATAAAGGAAGCAGACATGCCTTCCACTCTCTGAAGGTCACACATGGTATGATTGAGCTTAGGGAAGGAAAAATGGCTTTATAAGTCTCTTAAATAGACTTAGGCAAGTCTACAACAAATCATTTTAATTGTTTCAAGCTTTAAACATGGACAAAATTAGTCATTCTTGATCTCCTTAGAGTCAATCAGCCAATTAATCTTATTTTATTGCACAGTTTATAAAATTTAGAGTTCATTAGGTTCTTAATTTTGAGCCCCAAAAAGTCACACTCACACACACACACACACTACACACACACACACACACACACACACACACACACACACACACACATATATATATATATATATATATATATATATATATATATATATATATATATATATATATATATATATATATATATATATATATATATATATATTATTGTTTGAATGAACTTGAATTCGGATTAATGTAATTTTGTCATATATATATATATATATATATATATATATATATATAACAACTTTGACTTGAATGACTTAGAATATATTTTGAAATGTGTTGAATCAACCAAACATATCACAAATCACAAATTTATTTATAAGACTATTATACGTTCTCAATTAAAGTCACATCAAAATTTATACATGAACATATATAAAACCTGCAATCTCAACACTCAAAAAGTTATTTTCTCTCAATACTACTATATTTAAAAACATATAATTATCATACAAAACTTTCATCCATTAAATATAAAAATTAACTGAATTGAATTATTATTTTTGAATGAAATTGAACTTACATCAGTTTGAATTATAAATAGATCTAATTTGACTTGGTTGACTTTTAACACTTTGACTATATTTTGAAATGGGTTGAATCAAATAGTGATATAATAAAATATAATTCTATTTACAAGTTCATATTTGTGCTTTGACATGATTCATATTAAAAAATTACGAAAAGAAGTACATTTTTAATTTTATAATAAATCATTATATTTATGTCAGCGTGTGCATTATGCATTAAAAAAATGAAATAAATGTTGACCTCCATATGTAGGTCATAAGTCAAGACAAGTCTATAAGTCAAATTCGATGGACTTCAGAAGCGATAGTGTGCAAATCGGGGTTCAAAATGTACTAGACATCACCGAAAATGGCTGAAATGATCTCCAATCGACGAACAGACTTCGCCATCACGTTCAGAATGTCGAAATTGATCAGAATATAGAATTGCAAGATCAAATGAACAATCGATTAAGCGCTCGAGCTATCAATGTGTTGACATGTATATCAAAGTCGGGAAGCTGCGACGATATCCGAACAACCTCCGCTCATAAAATTGATTACGCCGTTAGCTTCAAAACATCAAAATCTATCAAATGAGACTATTTGCGCTCGATTCGGACGAGCTTGTGCAAATGTCGAGTGATTTAAAGTGACAACACGCAAATCGAGGCTGAAACACACTGGATGTCGCCGAAATCAACTCAAATGACCTCCAATTGATGAACGGACTTTGCTATTGCATTCAGATTGTCAAATTAGTCAGGATATAAATATTTCACTACTTGATGATCAATCAATCAAGCGCTCGAGTCACAACTCATCTGCACACATATCTAGATCAAGAGGTACTGACGCAAATCAAACGATCTCCGTTCGTGAAATTGACTGCGCCATTGGCTTCGAAACACCAAAATCTATCAAATAAGACTGTTCGCACTCAATTTGAACGAGTCTGCTTGAAAATCGAGAGTCGAGCGGCGCGCGTATTTCGGTGAAATTGACTCAATTGGCCGACCAACCAAAATGGCCTCACGCTAAACGGATCAGCGCCATTACAACAATGGAATTATCCTAAATTGATATATATATTGACTATGTGCATTTATCATCGCAAAATTCACATTAAAATTATTTAATAAATTTAAAATTATTTAAAAATATCTCCAAATTACCCCCCTTTGCCCTCCTATTTTCAGTTTTCTGAAAAGAAAACTGCCAAAAATAAAATAAAATAAAATAAGAATAGAAAACTGAAAAAAAAAGAAAAAAAAGAAAACTACGCCCCTTATTCTGCAACTTCCCACTCTCCCTCTCATTTTTTTTTCCATTTTTTCTGATTTCTCTCTCCCGTAGTGGCTCTCTGATATGATTCCAAATTCTCCAAAAGACAACAGAAGCAAAAGGAATAAAAAAAGTCCAAATTGGATAAAAGACTTCATTCAATAATATAGAAAATGATAAAATAAGAATTAGTATAGGCCATTCTACTGCTTAAAGACTTAGAAGAGTAAGAAATGGGCCACATACATCCATAAATTACAACAGAAGGGTTATAGTACAAGAAGGGAATTACAGACTACAACTCAATATAAGTCCAACAGAATACAACTCAATACAAGACCCTACAGAGAATTAATAAATATCGAAACCAAAGATGAGCAATAGAGATTATAATAAGAGAAGCCAAAGAACTTCCGTGAATGAAACCCGCATCAACACCCAGAGATCTTCGATGACAAAAGAATAATAAAGAAGCAATCAAGAAACCAAGAAATGATCTTGACAGCTAAGCTAACATAATAACTACCAAATATTCCAGAGAACGAGCAAGATAAAAGACAGCAAGAAACTCTGCCAACTGTAACAGAAAACTGTTACAAAAGTGTACAGAATTTCAACCTTTGTAAAAGAAAGCATAGATCTAGGCTATAATAGAAAAATAGAAAGTATAAATAGGGTAAAGAAACCAAACAGAGGGTAATAAATATATTTCTGAAAGGAATTCTTCTCTTTCTCTGCTCCTTGTTCTTCTCCTTCTTCCTCCTGCAATTTCTTCTGGTTTATTCGCCGGAATCACCATCTTCCCCGGCAGGAACCCTAGAATTTCTTCCCCGCTCCCCGCCTTTCCCTTCTCTAGAGTGTCAACGGCTCGAACTGTCGAAAAGATAAAAGCCAAAATAGGTTAATGCAAAAGCTTCTCATGGAAGATTCATTAGACGGCCAGCAATCAGCCACAACAACATCCATCAATGGCTCAAATCCATTCCAAGGGAGCAGTTATCAAGACAATCAAATAAATTGATCAAGAAGAAGCTGCATGGATTCCACCATTGACAGAAGGATCAGACGATGAAATTCAAGGCTAATAAGGTAAATCTAAGTGCTAGATCCAACGACAAAGAGGAATACGGTGCGATCAGACGACTCAGGTGGCAGCCGTGGAAGCCAATCCATATTTCTAGCTCAAGCCGGGCTCATTCCACTCAGATCGGTTCAATTAACACAAACCAGACTCGTATCATTGGTGCTCTCGTTGACTCCTGCAAACAGCAATGGCAAAAGGAACAAGACACACAGCCAAGATAATAGAAGAATGTGTAGGAAGACTCAACAAAATAGATGAGCAAATGTCTTCCATCACTATGATATTAAATGAAGTTTCAAGAAAATTATCTCACATTATAGAAAAATTGGATAACAATTATCAAGAACAACAACAATCACAGGTATGTACTTCTTCTCATACAGAAATTTCTATTCCAAATAGACAACACACACAAGAAAAAAACATTAGACAAGGTAGTAGATATGGTTTAATTGAGAAAATCCTGAGGTTGGCTATTCAAAGCACTACCAATTCTTTCAAGATATAGTTTATCGAGGACCAGAAATTCCTAATTGCCTCAGTATACATGGATGGACCTGCACTAAGCTGGTATCAGTGGATGCACCTAAATAAACAATTGCATTCATGGACACAGTTCAAAGAATAGGTCATTCAAAGATTTGGTCCATCTCTATACAGAGATTTGAGAGGAGAATTAGCTAAGCTACAACAGAAAACAATAGTTCAGAATTTCTACAATGAATTTGAAAAACTAGTTAATCAAATTGCAGGTATTCCACTTGAATTTCTACAAAGATGTTTTGAATCAGGGCTTAGACATGATATTAAGAGGGAAGTAAGAGCCTTACAACCCAGTTCCCTTCAACAAGCTTTTCAATTAGCTAAGCTAATGGAAGATATACTAGCTGATGAAATTTTCATGGCCAGAAATTACAGAGTTAACTAATCTCCACCAGTAAAATAATCACAGATATACCAACCACCTTTACTGCCTACCCCATCAATACCCAACCATAGCAATAATATAACCAACAAACAAAACATTCCAATCCAGAAATTAACAACAACACATTTGGAAGAAAGAAGAAAGAAAGGACTATGTTTTAACTGTGATGAAAAATATCATAAAGGTCATATCTACAAATCCAAATTATTTGCTTTAATGGTGGTCAATGATGACCAAGAGTAATACCTGCAGTAAGAATCTGAGCTAGAAATACAAATATTATAAGAGAAATTTCCAGAAATCAGCCTCTTGCCTTTACAAGTCAGTCTAATCCTAGGACATTAAGATTACAAGGACTGACTGGAAATAAAAAAGTACAAGTATTGATTGATAGTGGTTCAACCCACAATTTTATTCAGTTCAAACTAGCCAAATTTATTGACTATAAAGTAATACGCATCGTTTTCAAGTGTTAGTAGGCAATGGAGAAACTTTAAAATGTTCAGGAATATGCTCTAATGTTCCTATCCAACTACAAGGAAACACTTTTATCACTGATTGCTATCTGCTACCCATGCAAGGAGCATATGTTGTTTTGGGTGTTCAATGGCTAAAACAATTGGGTGAGTGTACAATTGATTATGAAAAGCTCACTATGAAATTCTACTCTAATGACAGATTAGTACAGTTACAAGGGGATACATCCTCCAAGATGGACAGCATTACCTTCTATTAGTTCACCAAATTACAGCAAAAGAAGGAAATAATCTCATATTTCCAGATTAGAGAAATAACATAGGGAACAGATTCCTCTATAAAAGAATTCAGTAACTTACCTGCAGAGATACAACAAGTATTATCCTAATATCAAGAACTATTTTAAATTCCAGCAAGCTTACCTCCAAGGAGAGATATAGATCACCAGATTCATCTGCCACCTGGAACTCAACTAGTGAAAGTCAAAAATTATAGATATCCACACTTTCAGAAAATAGAAATTGAAAAATTAATTAAAGAAGTGTTGGACAGTGGCATAATCAGAGAAAGCACCAACCCTTTCTCTTCTCCAGCTCTTTTAATCAAGAAGAAGGATGGAACTTGGAGATTCTGTGTGGATTACAGAGCTCTAAATAAAGTAACAATACTTGACAGATTTTCAATTCCCACTCCAGAGGAGCTTATGGATGAATTATATGGAGCCACAATTTTTTCAAAGTTAGACATAAGATCAGGATATCATCAAATCATAATGGCTGAAGAAGACATCTACAAAACAGCTTTTAAAACTCATGAGGGGCACTATGAGTTTATTGCAATGCCATTTGGACTAACAAATGCACCATCAACATTCCAAGCATTAATGAATTCAGTGCTTAAGCCATTCTTAAGAAAATTTGTCTTAGTATTTTTTGATGATATACTTATATATAGCTAGACCTTGGAGTTACATCAAAATCATCTCCAAGTTGTATTAGAACAACTCAAGCAACATTCACTGTTTATCAAACCATCTAAATGCTCATTTATACATGATAGAATTAAGTATTTAGGACATATTTTATCTGCACAAGGGCTAGTAGTGGATCCCAAAAAGGTTCAAGCAGTACAAGCATGACTTTTACCCAATTCAGTCAAACAGTTAAGAGGTTTTTTGGGTTTAACAGGCTATTATCAAAAATTTGTAAAATACTATGCAACCATTTCCTCCCCACTAACTTCTATGTTAGCCAAGCAACATTTTCAATGGACAAAAGAATCAAAAGCAGCATTTTTACAATTAAAATAAGCAATGACATCTCTCCCAGTATTAGCCTATCCCAATTTTTCTCAGCCTTTTATCATAGAGATAGATGCATCTGGTACAACAATTGGAGCTATTTTAATACAAAACAGCCATCCTATAGCTTATTTTAGTAAGAAGCTCTCTCCATCATTACAAAAAGCATCAACATATGCAAGAGAAATGTATGCTATAAATGTAAACAGAATAAGATGGAGACAATATCGCTAGGTAACAAGTTTACCATCGTGACAGATCAAAAGAGCAAAAGGGAGCTAATGCAACAAACAATTCATTCTAAACAAAGAGATTTTAATCAAACTCCTTGGATTTGACTACACTATTGAATATAAGCCAGGGATTGCAAATAAAGCAGTTGATGCTTTGTCCAAAAAATTATTTTACATAGAAGATAGTTCTACAACTGATAACTCAGAATCACTTGTGTCATTCAGCTTATATGCTTATACTCAACAATTCAATACTATAATGCAACAAATCAAAGAGGAAACACATGCTAGCACTGAACTATAAGACCTGCATAAGAAATATCAGATAATCCAAGTTTATTTCCTAAATATAGACTTGTTAATGGATTGATATACTATAAAGACAGGATTGTCATAGCTCAAGACTCAGCAATTAGAAACACTATTCTAAGAGAATTACATTCAACACCAGTAGGAGGCCATGGGGAAATTCAGAAGACATTGGCCAGAATTAATCAACAATTCTACTGGAAGCATATGAAACAAGGTATTAAACACTTTGTCTTAACCAGTCCTATTTGTCAACAAGTCAAATATGATACTCAGAAGCCAACTACGTTACTACAACCTCTACCTATACCAGAAGCCATTTGGGAGGAAGTATCAATGGATTTTATTACAGGACTACCAAAGTCTCATAATAAAACTGCTATATTAGTGGTAATAGATAGATTATCAAAATATGCACACTTCTCAACCCTTCCAACTAGTTTTACAGCCTCTTATATAGCCCAGATTTTTATTTCAGACATAGCCAAACTACATGGCATACCACAAGGTATAATTTCAGACAGAGACCCAATCTTTATGAGCAATTTCTGGTAGGAATTGTTCAGGTTAAGTGGAACCACATTAAAGCACAGCAGTGCATACCATCCCCAGTCTGATGGCCAAACAGAGGTAACCAACCGAATCTTAGAGCAATATCTAAGGAGTTTTGTATTAGAGACACCAAGGATGTGGTTACAGTTCCTTCCATGGGCAAAATTCTCCTATAATACATCCATCAATACTTCCACAAAAATGACTCCTTTTCAAATAGTATATGGCAGACTTCCTCCTTCAGTAATACCCTATAATAGGAATACAACTATCAACATAGAGGTGGAAACAGTTTTACAACAGAGGGATAAAATTCTACAGCTACTTAAAATAAACTTATAGGAAGCTCAAAATAGAATGAAGCAAATGGTTGATAAACATAGAAGAGAGCTTCAATTCAAAGTAAATGATTTAGTATTAGTTAAACTACAACCCTATAGACAAACTTCAGTCTCTGGGAATCAGTATACAAAACTACAGAGAAAATACTATGGTCCTTTTAAAATTTTACAGAAAATAGGGACAGTAGCATGTAGAATAGAGTTTCCAGAAACAGCAAGGATACATAATGTGTTTCATGTATCCAGACTCAAGCAATACAGAGATGATTCTACACTACACCCAACAAAATTACCAACTCATTTCATAGACGGGCAGATGTTAGTCAAGCCTATTAAAGTTTTAGATCACAGAACAATACTACAGGGAGATCAACAAATTAAAGAAATCTTAATACAATGGGAGGGACTTCTAGCCACAGATGCTTCTTGGGTGTCAAGTGAAGAAATACAGAGAGCATTTCCTGACTTTGACCTTGGGGACAAAATCAATGTGTGTGTGTGTGTGTGGGTGGGGGGAGTAATGATATGATTCCAAATTCTCCAAACAAATGCAAAAGGAATAAAAAAAAGTCTATATTGGATGAAAGACTTCATTCAAGAATATAGGAAATGATAAAATAAGAATCAGTATAGGCCATTCTACTGCTTAAAGACATAGAAGAGTAAGAAATAGGCCACATACATCCATAAATTACAACAGAAGGGCTATAGTACAAGAAGGGAATTACAGACTACAGCTCAATATAAGTCCAACAGAATATAACTCAATACAAGACCCTATAGAGAATTAATAAATATCAGAAACCAAAGATGAGCAACAGAGATTATAACAGAAGAGAAGCCAAAGAACTTCTAGAATGAAACCTGCATCAACACCCAAGACAGAGATCTTTTAGATGACAAAAGAATAATAAAGAAGCAATCAAGAAACCAAGAAATGATCTTGATAGCTAAGCTAACAGAATAACCACCAAATATTCCAGAGAATGAGCAAGATAAAAGACAGTAAGAAACTCAGCCAACTGTAACAGAAAACAATTACAAAAGTGTATAGAATTTCAACCCTTGTAAAAGAAAGCATAGATCTAGGCTATAAGAGAAAAACAGAAAGTATAAATAGGGTAAAGAAACCAAACAGAGGGTAATGAATATATTTTTGAAAGGAATTCTTCTCTTTCTCTGCTCCTTCTTCTTCTCCTTCTTCCTCCTGCAATTTCTTCTGGTTTATTCATCGGAATCACCATCTTCCCCGACAGGAACCCTACGGTTTCTTCCCCACTCCCCGCCTTTCCCTTCTCTGGAGTGTCGACAACTTGAACTGTCGAAAAGAGAAAAGCCAAAATAGGTTAATGCAAAAGGTTCTCCCGGAAGATTCATCAGACGGCCAGCAATCAGCCACAACAACATCCATCAACGGCTCAAATCCATTCTAAGGGAGCAGTTATCAAGACAATCAGATCAATCGATCAGGAAGAAGCCGCGTGGATTCCACCATCGGCAGAAGGATCAGATGGTGAATTCAAGGCTAATAAGGTAAATCCAAGTGTTAGATCCAACGACAAGGAGGAATACGGCGTGATCAGACGGCTCAGGAAGCAGCTGTGGAACCCAATCCCTATTCCTAGCTCAAGCTGAGTTCATTCCACTTAGATCGGTTCAATTAATACAAACCAGACTCGTATCACTCTCTCCCATCGAAAATAAAGAAAAAAATTGCAAGGTAATTTTCTCTCGCCGGCTATCTCCCTTTGAAACCGCACGAACCACCTGTGACTATCACGCCATGACCATTGCCGAACCGGTGACATCTGCGACGCCGTAGTTAATCCGAGCTCGCTTCGCTTTACTGCTCTGCACTGAGCTCGGCTCTCATCCTTCACGAACCCAACCCACGCCACACACCGCTGCTCTCCGCAACCATCCTGCGATCGGCTAATCCAGTTCGACATCGCTGGTCTACCATGCTTATCGCTGCACTAATCCGCCACAAGTGGATGTTCATGGACAGGACCGCATGGCTCGCCAAGCCATGCTCCAATCAAAATCGTACTGCTCAGCCCTTCTCCCTCAGAAACCACGGCACCATGAACCGCCCACTATAACCGCTTAGCTTTCAAACCCGAGCCAAACCCGCAATCTCCTTCCCACTCGGCCCAATATGCAAATTTCTCATGGCCCAAGCCTAATTCCATAGCCCAAGCCCACTGTTCTGACCCATTCTGTGATATCCAAGCTTGTTACACCCATTTTCACTGCACCGTAAATTGGGGAAGAACATCATCAGTAGGAGAGTTCTTTCTTCGATTTTTGGCATCGCTTACCTCACTTTAGCTGTCCTATTTTCGGTGCACCGTGAATCAGGGAAGAACATTATTAGTATATATATATGGTTGTGTTTCTTTGCAGGTTTGAAGACCTCATTGTGCTCAGTAGGGCATGACGTAATGAAAAATAGGCTGTGATGTCGCAAGACACCACTCGCTATGCTCAGTAGGGCATATAGAGTAAGCCACCTCTTATTAGATGTCGCTCCACCTAGACGAAATGCTGTCGAAATTTTGTCTAATTTTGAGGGTTAGAAAAAAAAGGGGGAGAATTAATATATATTACATTGCATATCTTCTTTCAGGTCTGAAGGCCTCGTCGTGCTCAGCACGGCCCGACGAGATGAAAATTGACTGCGGTGTCGCAAGACACCACTTGCTATGCTCAGTAGGCCATACCGAGTAAGCCAAAACACGCTCGATGCAGCCCCCTACTCGGGGATGATGTTGGGAGGCTACCGAAATTGTGTCAAACCTTTTAACTAAAAAAAAGAAGAGAGGGGGAAAGTAAAATAATATGCGGTAGGTATAAAAATAAAATAAAATAAAAAGAATGGTGAAAGAACTTACGAAAATTATCGAAGTAGGATTGAAAGCCCACTAAAGTTCCTAACCACTCCCATTCAAATGCCCTAGCTCTAAGTTTTTAAGTAAATGGAATGGAATAGGCAACTCCCCTTAGCCTTATTTATAGAAATTGGAAGAAGTATAAAGAGGGGGAAATCAAATTTGAACAAAAGAGGGAAAATTCAAATTTAAATACAAGAGGGGGAAAATCAAATTTGAACAAAAGAGGGGGAAAATTAAATTTGAACAAAAGAGGGAAAAATCAAATTTAAATACAAAAGGGGGAAAATCAAATTTGAACAAAGAGGGGGAAAATCAAATTTGAACAAAAGAGAGGGAAAATCAAATTTGAATACAAAAGAGGAAAAATCAAACTTAAACAAAATATGGGGAAATCAAATTTGAACAAAAGAGGGTGAAAACAAAATTGGCTAAAAGAATGGTAAAATGAGAACTACTTTTAGGGATAAATCTTCTTCTTAAAATAAAAAATTAAATTATCCTTTGAACACATAACTCCAAAATACATTTTTCGCCACCGGATCTGCAACTCTTTGTACAAGCAGATAAAAGGCAATATTAAATCCAGTTCTATAATAATCATAAGGCTTTCTTCAATCAAAAAATTAAAGAATTTCATTCTAATTATGATTTTCAAGATCAATAATTTCATAAATTAGATGAAATTAGCTAAGCTATAAATTCCTGCATGTGCTCGTACAAAGAGATTTCAAGTGCAAATTTTAATGTCTAAAAAGGCTGAGCTGGCTAAAATTGCAATCAAATGAAAATTCAGAAATCAATCTCATAATTCAAACATAAAATTACCTAAAAGTACTATACACCCGCATGTGCCCCTGACACTATGCTGAATGCTTAAATTCAAGTGTTTGAGGATGTTGCACGGGTTACTTCCCAGTTTAGTCTGACAGACCGTTAACAAAACCTAAAAATCTATAATAAGAGTTTCAAATTAGTGAAAATGAAACCATTACGGTGATAGTAGATTTAATCCTCTAAAAGAAACAGAAATATATATGCCAACTAATCAATTTTTCAAATCAAATCAAATATCAATCTAAAACTGTTTAAATGAAACTCTATCACTAAAAACTTAAATCAAACTCAATCTATCCACCTTTCGCAACAGTTTGTCAAGGATGACAAACTAAGAAAACTCTATCTCATAAAGGAGCCGATGTCAAATCAAGTGTTCTGTTATGTTCACTCTCAATCAACCTCTTGCCAGTAAGGATGTGGCCCGTGTCTTCTGAGTGCGTGGCTTGGCTAATAGGCTCCACATGAAGCATGGAGTCTTGACGGTGGTTTGGCCCGCTCCATTATATTATGATCACGACCATAGCCCGTATGCTCCCCAATAACTCTACCCTTTGAGTTGTGAATCATAGGGTATACTTAATAAGGCAAACAACCCTCTGTCAGCTATGGTAGACTTAAGTCTGTCTCCTTAGACATACACCACCCCAGGTCTACAAGGATTTCTTGGATGACGTAACCCATGTGTTGCTGATGAGAATCCTTTTATCAAGTTGACACCTCCTCTACTAGGACTAAAGCCCGGGATGATGAAACCATGGGATCTAGATCGGGCACGTCATCATTCCTCCAGCCATCCAGTTTAAGCTGAAATGATAAATTTCATAATCTAAATTTTGAAACTCTACATGCTACTACTATACGCTATGCATTTTGTGATCTAACGACTAGCCTTAATTGAAAGTTCTCTCTCACTTATTGGGAGGGATAATTAACTATAGGGGCTTGCGCCTATAGGAAACCTAGAACTAGATCTAAAGTTCTCACCAAATGAGGATAAAATCTCTGGGTAGTGTCTTATCTACTATTCCATCTACCTTCTGAAAATTACACTGACACATTAAAACACTCTTTCATTGAAGTGGTCGGTGGCAAATTTTTGGAGCCCACAGATTTCTGGCCACTCCGCTGGGGACAGGATTCTCTTCCCATCTTTGTCTAGTCGAATTTAAGCTATAGTAGCAGTGGAGCATGATAAAGTTGATATCTAAAATCAATTATCAATAAAATTAAATTTGAATCAATCATATTTTTATGACTAATTTGTTTGTTCTGTATATCGATGGATCTTTAAAACACCGTTTATCATATAGCTAGGTCACGAAGCCAATATCCTTAATCAATATTGGGGATATTGAAGCTACTATTTAATTTGATAGTGTAGACTTTCCAGCCATCACTGCTGTAAATAATCCTCCACCTGAAGCATATGCATATTATACACACCAACCTGTGCAATAGAGGAGGACAATTGGAATGGCCACTACTATTACTAAAGTTCCTCAAAAGAGAGATTTTGTACTTAAAAGATTGATTCATTTTGAGGCACTAGTCATGAAGAGAACCTTCACTGGGCAAAAAGTTTCAATCATACCTGTTTATGCGACAACCTTTCTAGTTGAATCTTTCGCACTAGGAAGGTATGATACTGAAGCCTCATCTTCTGGAGGAAAGTTGAGTAAAAGGCAAAGGAGAAGAAAATACTAAACTGTGAGCTCAATAGTTGCTATCTGAATCACAAGTCATACAACCAACCTTACAACCAAAAACTGAGTATTTCTATCCCACAATAAATTTAAAAATTTTGAGATGGGTGAAAAGGAATAGCTCTACTGGTGATGTTAAATGATATATTTTAGGCTCAACAGTAGAAACAACATGAAACTCTATCTACTCGAGCACATAGAGTTCTGAAGGTTGTTAAAAAAAATATCATATGAATAATATGTATCAAATGTCAATTATTAAAGAAGTCAAAAATGCTCCACTAAAAAAGCTACAATCAGTGGTAGTAAGAGCTCAGGACAGTTTTGAGCAATTTCTATATGGGGTGAAACTTGGACTTGGACCGTCAAGAATCAAAAGGTCGAAAGGGTAAGCAAATATGGAGGCCAAGACCTCATAATAAAACTTTGAGTAATAGAAGGGGTGTGACATCTGATACATATACTCAGAAATCTGCCTCAAAATCAACTCATCAGACGTGGATACCCAAAAGAAGGGATATCAATGATGAAAGATATGATGGTCGACAACCTGGAGAATCCTTTAAGGGATCCCATTGCCGATCAGTTTCACCCCTACAAGAGAAGGTTGACGTTGAGCGCGGTCCTTTAATAGAAGAGGTGGTTGTTCCGCACATTGAACTAGAGATCCACTGGAAACGTCGAGCAAAAATTCATGTGCATGAAGAAGTAATGAAGAAGTTTCTATGGAAATAGAAGTCGTCTATATGGTCAGAGATATAGATGAACTCTCCACTCAGCAACATTAGCATCAATGTAAATCTAGGGAATTTGAACCTGAATTTGACGCTTATGAAGAAGAGTCTTCATAGAAGCAAATAGAGGATGGATCCTGCTGAAAATGAAGAAGAAGAAGAAGATCAAAATGAGAAAGAAATCATGGGTGTCGAAGCTGTCTATATGGTTGAACCAAGAAATTATCAGCCTGGTACTCGCTTTTATAATCAGCGTCTATACAACCCCAACAACAACTGTCTCTACAAATGCACAAGGAGAAGGGCAGTCAAGTTCTCCTCCTAAAAATAAACAAGGAGCAAAACAACAATAAGAAATAGAAGAAGAGGAAGAACCTATACTGATTGATGCCATGGTGCTAGTTAGAGAGCAAAGAGAGATGTTGCATCAAATGGAGCCCAAAGACAAAGAGATTGCACAGCTTGGTACCAAAAAGAATGATATGATGGTACAAATGATCATCATGATGGAGTTGTTGTAGAAGAATATCACATCAAGTGTAGTGCCTATTTTGTTCGCTAATCAATAGGTAGCTAATCATATAACTTCTGTACCACCAACCATTGTGGTACCTCAAGCTCCTACAGTACATGCTACGCATGAAGCAAGAGATGAAGTTAACCAAACACCTCTCCAGCCAACCATTCAAAATTTGACACACCAGAACCGTAATACCGCAAATAATAATCAATGATAAGATAAAGGTAATATAGCCTCGAAAAGAAGTCGGGTAAGTACCTTACCCTGAATATGATCAAGTGTCACGAAAGATTACCGGTCGAAATTCAATACTTTCAGCGGGCTTGGTAATCCGAAGCAATATCTGGCCTAATTTAAGGCTACTTGTGGAAACACAGGAGGGAATGATGCACTACTTTTTCATCAATTCGTTAGTAGCTTGACCTCAGTCACTTTCGAATGGTATGTAGAACTGCCAAATGATTTTGTTAAAATATTTGCTGAATGGAGACCATATTTGTGAAAAGGTTCGCTAGTGAAACCAAGAAAATCACAATCGCTAACCTTGCCTTGTTGAAAAGAAGGAAATATGAGTCAGTAACAAATTCATAAGTCGTTGGTGCAACCTAAGTATGAAGTGCGAGTAACAATTGGAAGAAGAATATGCAATCCAATTGCTGATGAGCAATATGGATGATAAAATGGCACCATTTCTATGCATGGTGTCGATTGCAACATTCTAAGACTTGCTCGATAGGGTGGCTAAATTTGAAAAGTTGAATCGCCCTAAGTCTAAAGTCTATGCATATAAAGCAAAAAGAAACAAACCTTCAGACTCAAGAAGAAATGAAACTCATGCCGCTTCTTATAGCTTAAATGGCAAAAAGCAGGTGATATATAATGTGGATAAAGGAAAGCAGCCAATGTATAATGATAATAAGGGAAAGAAGCCTATTTATTCTAATCCATAGCCAAAATTAGTATTAGGAGATAATGACAAACCTTGGACTTTTTCAAGTGGTGGGGAGCGTCCAAACAAGCAACAAGAGATGATGAGTGAATGCGGTCATCTCTTAAGAAAAAGATGAATAAAGAATATTCCTTCCTACAAAGGTGGCTAAATTATTTTGACAAAACAAAGTCGGTTTAGCACGAAAAGGTAATTCAAATTACTATCTCTATCATCGAATGATCAGTCATCCTATTGAAGATTGTTATGTCTTCAAAGAATGGCTAGAAAGGAAGTATTGGTGAGGTGAATTTACACTATCTGACAGTGTTCTAGTCAACCCTAAAAAAGTGTCTACAAGGATGATTACGTCCTATTCCGTATCATCCAGCAAAGATAAACAGAAGGAGAAAGTAATTTAGACTAAAGAATGGCAAACAGTAGTCGCCAAAAAGACCGTGAAGATGCAGAAGCAAGTAAAAGACATCCCTAGTGTTAAGCAAAAATCACCACTTGAACCTATATTGGACTTAAGAGAGATGCCTAAGTAAGTGTTCTTAACGATTCGAGCTTACTTCATCACGACATGAGAAGCCAACCAAATGCAAGCCCCATAAATCAAAGAAGCTAGCTAAGAAAAAAAAGATCAAGAAGAGAACTACAACTCAAAAGATCATTAACAATCTAGAAGAGTATCACCAACCAGAAAGACAACCATTTAAGCTTGCAGACTTCATGCCTAAACTTACTTAAATCGATGAAGAAGATAATGAGCCTTGTCCAGAGACATCAATCATATGTGATGTCAGATATTCTTCAAAATTAGTTACTCTGAGATGACAAGGATAGTCAGACAAACTCGACCAACTCATCAAAATTTTTATCAGGAAAGCAAGAAGACCCCTAAGGAGCTAGTTTCTAAATTTTATTTAATGACTCAATAAGACAATAGCAGTTCAGATGAAGATCTATATTTTCCTGACAGAGAAGAGTCAGACTCATCGATATCATCATGTATGAAACGTATGACGTTGAAAAAAGAGTCTAACCCTTTTAGCCAATCTTCCAAAATGAGAAGGGAATTTGAAGAAACTACCTCTTCAGAAGAATTTGAGTGAGGCAAAGTTATTCAAGTTCAGTTGAGAAGTGGTAAAGTCTTACCACCTTCATCAAAGAAGGAAAATGCAAATAAAGATAAAGGCAAGTAAATTGAAGTCAACGAGGATATTATTCCTAGAAATTCAAGAGCGAAGCCTAAATCAAGCGAGAAGATAGATTATAATATTTTATCATATCTGAGAAAGATCCCTGCACAACTGAGTGTGTACGAGGCTCTCTTGATGTCAAAAGACATCCGATAAACTTTGATATAGACTCTCAAAGATCCAGAGATTTATGAAGCTTACAAAAAATGCATGGTCAAGCAGAAACTCAAGATCTCCCAGTAATCACATTTTCTGGAGAAGATCTTATGTTGGGGATAGTGGATCACAATCGTCCTATTTATGTTACTGTAAAGAGTGATGGCATCTCGATCAGCCGCATATTGATTGATCTAGGTTCTTCTATCAATCTCATGAGTCTAATGGTATTAAAAGAATTATCACTAGATATCCAACATCTTGGGAGAGATAAGTTGATGGTTCACGACTTCAATGAAAAAGGCGTAAAACTCGGTTCTTTTATTCTCTTCAAGGAAGGATTTATATACGTAAGTCAAGTTTCATGTAATCGACATATTGATACATCATTAGAGCTTCGCCTGTTTGCATGAGTATGGCATGGTCCCATCAACTATGCATCAATGTATGAAGTATCTGAAAGATGGAGAAGAATTCAAAATTCCCGGTAACCTACAATCATTCTCCTTCAATGAAGCAAAAATCTATGAAGATGCAAAGTACTTTATCCTCAAAGAGCCCAAGCCAACAAAGCCTCTTGAAGCGGTAGCATCCACTTCAGGAACTAAAGAGAAATTTCACAAAATGAAAGAGCAGAAGCAAGGAGGAAGAAAGAAGGTGATGCCGACTCTCCCTGAAGTACTTGATTCTACACATAAGTCAAGAAAATCAGTTCCTCATTTGGGAAGTGACACGGAGGAAGAAGAAGATATGCCTGTCAAACCTAAAGAAACTTATAAGCTCTCAAGAAAAGTAGAGTATAAAATAAATGATTCTGATTCAGACTATAATTTTGAATCTACTTATGGAAATAGAGTTCAAATGGATGCAGCAAGAAGGATAGCTCACTTGGCAGAGTCAGATGACTCACTCAAAATTATACCTATCCCTCAATAGTGCTTCAAAGAAATTGCTTCACTGGAGGTTCACAATATTGAAGAATTGATAATATTATATGTGTCACCGTTGAGTGAGAGTGGCAGAATAGGAACTCTATTTTACAAATCTGAAGAGTCTCAGCCTCAAGATTTTAAATAGCCTACTCAACATAAAAATTCTGATGAGATAGTACCAATAAGAATACCAATATACTATCCACAGAAAATGTGAAGAATGATGCATAAGCTTGGAGTTCATATGGGAACTACTAAACATAGGACTCAAGACTTTAACAAGATGTGGAGCCAAAGAAGTCCTCAAGTATCATAAAGAAGTGATAAGTTTATCATTAAAGGTTCAGTTCATCCACAAATCTCATCAAGATAGAGCTTATATAATATAATAGAAGCGATATAGAGTCTTAGTGATGAAGAAGATGATTCCCATGAAATTCTTAAAGATGTGAAGCCAAGCCCTGACTCAAGAACTTGAAGATTGTGGACAAATATTTACTATGTATGAACTTAAAGAATTCAACCTAGAGGAGGATGATCCCCATCCAACCCCTCTTCTGATGAGAAATTTGAAAAGCTAAAATGCTACTTTGTGAATTTAAGGATTGCTTGGACATATTAAAATGCCGCTTATCCATGTAGTTCATAAACTAGCTATCAAACTAGATGCAACGCCTGTTAAGCAAGCTCCTAGGAGAATGAGATTGGAGATTGAAGAATAAGTGGTTGCAGAAACTAAGAAGCTAATCGAAGTAGGCTTCATCCGGGAGGAGAAGTATGCAGATTGGATAGCAAACATTCTTCTAGTCAGAAAGAAGAATGACTAAATTCATCTCTACATTGACTTTCGGGACCTAAATAAGGCATGTCCAAAAGATGACTTTCCGCTTCCAATATCAGAGCTACTAGTGGACAACACCTCCAACTACGACATGTTCTCATTTATGAACGGATTGTCAGGATACGGCCAAATCAAAATGGCACCTGAAGATGAAAAATGTACATAGTTCAAAACTTCTATTGGCATCTATTACTACACGGTCATGCACTTTGGCCTAAAAAATAATGGAGCTACATACCAAAGAGTCATGACGCGTATTTTTGATGAGTTGATACATCAAAAGGTAGAATGTTATGTTGACGATATGGTGGTGAAGAGCCTAAATCGTGAAAACCACTTCGAAGACTTGAGAATTGTATTAGAGAGAATCAAAAAATATGATCTCAAGATGAATCCTCTAAAATATGCATTTGGGATATTCTCTAAAAAATTCCTTAGGTACATTGTACGTCATAGGGGTATCGAAATAGATCTTGCTAAAATCAAGGCAATCGTGGAGATGCCTCCACCGAAGAGTTTGTGTCAGCTCCATTCTTTATAAGGATAGCTCACATTCATCCATCGATTCATATCAAATTTGTCAAGATGTTATCAACCATTTGCAAGATTGATGAAGAAGGATGTTTCATTCAAGTGGGACAAGGAGTGCCAAGAAGGCCTTCAATAGCATTAAAAATTACTTGTTAAATCCACCAATTCTAGCAGCGGCCTATTCTTAGGAAGCCCCTCATTTTATACATAGCCGCATTAGAAGAGTCCCTTGGAGTATTGTTGGCACAACACAATGAAGAAGAAGCAAAGAATGCTCTTATTATCAGAAGATTAATAGAAATGAGATACTCTAATAGAGAAGCATTTGGCATTGATCTAGGTCCAAAAGCTCATTCATTATGTTATCTCACAAGATTACCCTCATCTCAAGGATCGATCCACTGAAGTACTTGATGACAAGGCCAGTGTTGACAAGTCGCTTAGCAAAATGGGCAGTATTACTTTTGCAATTTGATATCACATATGTTTCGCAGAAAGCAGTGAAGGGACAAGTCTTAGCAAATTTTCTAGCTGCACATCTCATCCCTGCGGACTCTTCTCTTAATGATGATTTTCCTGATGAGCAAATTATGCTCATTCATGAAAGAGAAAAATGACAAATTTGAGAAATGTACTTTGATGGACCTCATCGATCAAGCAAGTCCAACATCTAAATTTTCCAAGAGCAAGAGCAGGAATCGGCATCATCTTCATAACACCAGGATGAGGGATAGTGAGACGATCATATGGATTGACCAAGCCAAGAACTAATAATGAAGCTGAATATGAAGTATTAGTGGTAGGTCTGGAAGAAGCTATTTTCATAAGCATTCAACTTGCATATTTTTGGTGATTCTCGCCATTAAATCAAATCAAGTACTTGGCATCTATAGAATCAACAAGCTTGAGTTAGCTTTCTATCACTGAGAGTTCTTGAGCTAATGAAGGATACCAAATATCATACTAACTCGAAGTCTCTCGATCCAAGAATAAAAAGTCGACTTAGCAAACTAGCTAAGAAAATGACAAGTAAGAATGGTGATTATGTCATGATCGACATATTTACTCGAGGAGTTCTAGAGTCAATAAAGTATCAATCCCCGCAGGTAGAGGGGTTACCAAATCTGACACAATAGGATGTGACTCAGGTTGCTTCTCATACTCCCCAAAATTAACAAGAAGTTGTACCAAGAAGAGCTAAGAATGACATTGCCTCAAAAAAATAGTGTGAAGCCTTTATTGTAGAAGAGTAACATGATTAGAGGCAAACCTTCATCGACTACTTTAAAGATGACAAATTGTCAAATAATAAATCTCTAGTAGCTCAATCCAAAAAGAGAATGCTATGCTATGCTTTTGTCAACAATACTTTATATCATAGATCCTATGAACAAATGTGGCTAAGATGCCTAGGTGTAGATGAAGCTAACAAAGTGATAGTCGAAGTTCATGAATGATTTTGTGGTGCACATCAGTCAGGTCCCAAGATGACAGTAAGGATCAAAAGGATGGGTTATTATTGGCCATTTATGGTGAGAGACTGTATTAATCATGCTAAGAAGTGTCATGAGTGTCAAGTACATGGGAATCTCATCCATCAACCTCCAAATCCATTACCCCCAATAATAGCATCATGGCCATTCGAATGTTGGGGTACAGATTTAATTGGACCAATTGATCCACCATCATCAGCTGGACATTGCTTCATCCTAGCAGTGACTGATTATTTCTCTAAGTGGGCTGAGGCTACTCCATTTAAAGAAGTTACTGCTGATCGAGTGATCAACTTCTTCATGCATAATGTAGTCTATAAATTTGGAGTACCACGCTGAATAATTTCTGATAATGGCACAGCCTTTAAAAGTGCAAAGATTTATAGATTCGTCGATCGACACAAAATTGATTGATGACATTCTTCAATATATAATCCAAGAGCAAATGGTTTGGTGGAGGCCTCAATAAGACATTAGTCAAACTACTCAAGAAGATCCTCACCAAAAATAAGAGAGAATGGCATACCAAGCTAGTAGAGGCTCTATGGGCGTATCGAACTACCTACAAGATGTCGACTAAAGCCACTCCCTATTCATTAGTATTTGGAACTGAAGTAGTTCTTTCGCTCGAAGTTGAGTTGCCTTCACTTCGAGTAGCTATTCAATACAACTTAACTGAAGATCAAAATGCCCGTTTGAGAATGGAGGAACTCGATGTGCTTGATGAAGTTAGACTGCAAGCTCATCAAAATCTAAAAGTTTATCAAGTAAAGATATCCAGGGCTTTTGACCATACGGTGCGACCTCGAACATTCCAAAAAGGAGAATTGGTCTTGGTGCTGAGAAGACCAATTATTCCCAATCGAAAGTTTGGTGGTAAATTTAAGCCTAATTGGGAAGACCCTTTTGTCATTGAAAACGTGTATCAATGAGGGGCATACCAACTCATTAACATAAAGGGTGAAAGGCCAATGCTAATTATTCTGAGATTCTGGATTAAGGTCCCAAATTTACCTCTATGTTGCTGGAACGATGAAGGTTTTTTCAAAGTTGCTAGTAAAGTGGGGATCCCTCTAGGTGGATAAACTCACGACATCCAAATCTAGACTAACTTTGCTCATATCTGTGTTCAGGTACGCTCTTCTATCATGCTTACTGATGTCATGATTTTGAATCTGAATGGGGTTAACTATGAGCAACCTGTTGTCTATGGCTGGAAACCTAGTGCTTGCCCAAAGTGCTCATCTTTCTCCATTATCATACGAACTGTCCTCTAAACCCCTCACCCTGTCCTCCTTCTAGGGGGCATAGTAGGAGTAGAAGACCTCAAAACCTCTCTACACGGTCTCCTATAGGAGCAGCCTCGACAACCTCCACAACTGCTACCTTACCTCCACTAGCCAAATCCATCCATTTCGAGGAACCCTCTCTCTTGGGGGCGGAGATAGCTCACCTTGAGACCTTACCTCCATATACTCAAACCTCCTTAAACGATCTTAACCAACTCCCGAGCCAATCTCCCCCCATTCTAGATATGGAGGAGCTCGACCTTGCTCTAAATGAAGAGTTAACTGAGTCTCATACCTCATCCTTACTTAACTCCACCTACACTATTATCACCCACTCAATAGCATCCTCTCCACCAAAATATTCATCCACTAGATCTCATGATTCTATCCCAAAAACTCCAGGGAAGCTTCCCATGGAGAAAGACATTTCCAAATCTCCAAACAATTCCTCCTTCCTTGTCCAAAAGACAAAGAAGAAAGGAAAAAATCATTAACTGGTTGCCATGTCTCTCCCCAAAATTAGAAGTTGGAATGAGAGGGAATTATTGGTGGAAGGCCCGATTCGTAACTGTGCCCATATTATCAAGGATTTCTACCTTAATATGTTCTATCTCTTGGAAACCAAGATTAATCCAAACTCCCTTGTAAATGCTGCTTTTAAGAAGAAATTTGCCTTGTTCTCCTCTTAAGGCAGTTGTGACAATTTTGACCTGTGCTCTGAGGGTCACATTTGGCTAAAGTGGAACTTGGATGCTCTCTCCTTCAATCCCACTATTATTAACGATCAACTTATTCATGGAAAAATTTGTCTACCTTCTGGACAAAATTTTTAAGTTACGTGGATCTATGCTCATAAGACAAATGAAAGACAGAGCTGGACTACTATCCGCCACCCTCTGAAATGAACCTCCTTGGGACTTCAACTGTATACTTTATTCTCATGAGAAAATGGGAGGCAATCCCACTCCCCCTAGCTGGTTATCTGATTTTATTGATCGTGTTAATGAGGCTGGGTTAATAGATCTAACTAGCTCTGGGCTTTTTTTACCTGGTCCAATCTTTGGGTGGATTACATAATAAAGACAAAGATTGTTAGAGTTATATGCAACTCCTTTTAGGATTTCTACCCTTCCTCCTCTTATAGGGTGCCTCCACCTTTATCCTCAGATCACTCCCCGCTGATCATATCTCTTAACAATCAGTACCCTAGGAAGCACCGGTTTATCTTTTAGAATTATTGGATTCATCTACCCAATTTTCAGTTTATGGTTAAAGCCGCTTGGTCTAAATATGTGTATGGGGACCCTATCTTAGTACTACTAAAAAAGTTACAATCGGTTAAAGAATCTCTTAAATTTTAGAAGATGGATCCCTCTCCTCTTGAGCAGTAAATCTTAAGTCTAAAAGCAGATCAGGAGAATTACCTGACGCTTCTAGAAAGGGATCCCTCTCCTAGCCCTGATGGTTTTACTTCTAAGTTCTTCACTCACTATTGGAATATTATAGGCAAACAATTCCTTCTAGTGGTCCACCACTTCTTCCGTATCCGTAAACTGCCTGAGGCTTTTAAACATAGTGACATCACCTTAATCCCTAAAATTAAGCACTCCAATAGCCTGGCAGATTACAGACCAATCTCTTTGCAATACTTTTACAACATGATTACCAAAGTCATTGCAAACAAGATTAAGTTGATCCTCCCCTCCATTATCCACCCTGCCCAGTCAACTTTCATTAAAGGGAGAGATTGCTAACAACATTGCGGCTCATGAAATCTGTGATTTTGGTAGTATGACCTCAAAATTATTTTTGTGCCAATATTGACCTTCAGAAGGCTTTTGACAGTGTAAATAAAAGAATTGTCATTAAGAGGCTGCTTTAGAAGGGTTTTCCCAAGGTATTTGTGGACTGGATTGATGGTTGTATCTCTAACATTCCCTTCTCTATCATCTTGAATGGTCAATTAGATGGATTCTTCAAATCTTCAAATGGCTTAAGGTAGGGTTGTCCACTCTCTCTTTTCTCTTTGTTATCGATATGGATATTTTTTCCTATCTTCTGGAAAGGAAAGTGGTGGATCTTTCTTTCAAACCGATTGCTGCTGGTAATTGCTTCATCTCCCACTTACTTTTTGCTGATGATATTTTAGTAGTTGGTGAAGCTGAGCCTTCTTTGAGACATTTAAAGATGTTTTGGGTGTCTTACCTCCCTAACGGGTCTCAACGTGAACTACTCCAAATCCCAACTATGCTTCCCATATTCTTATGGAGTATCAAGCAATATTTGCAACATTCTAAACATAGAGGCGGGGGAATTCCCTTTTAAATACCTTGGCCTTCCCTTTGTTGTGGGTTCTCTCAAATCTATTCACTTCTCTGCTCTTCTTGATAAGATAACCAATTGGCTTATAGGTTAGAAATCTAAGTGGCTTTCTTATGGGGGTAGGCTTCAACTCATATGCTCCTCCATAAATAATTATCTCTCCTATTGGCTTCAGGTGTGATCCCTAAGTGTATCCTCAAAAAAATTACCTCTCTCACTGCCAAATTCTTTTATCATGGTGACTTGGTCAATAAGTTGCATCCAATCTCATGGTTTAAGACTAGTTTACCTAGATATAAAGGAGACACCGAGTTGGTCTCTATCAACACTCTAAATGTCTTATGCAAAGCTAAGGTCTTGCAGAAATTGCTTCATCACTCTTCCGCCTTAGATTTATGGAGCAGAAACAAATATTGGTTATTTGGGAAAACCTGCTCCTCTTCCCTTTGGAGGGAGCTCCATCTTTGTGCTACTAGATTCAAAAGGCATTTTCTTTACTCAATTGGTGATGGGGGCTAGTTTTCTCTTTTTTATGATCCCTGGTGCAAGGGTAAATCTTTATTTGAGCTATGCCAGGCTGAATGTTTTACCTTGATCAATATTCCTAAGGATTCTCCTCTTAGCGCACTGATCAGGAATGATTCTTGGGAGATTCTGGATTTATTCTCAAGGTTTTTCCTAGATTGTGCCCATATCATTAAACAAATTACCTTACACCAGAGGCAAGACACTATTAGTTGGAATGGTGAGATTGGGTTTGGGAATAATTATGTGTTGAATAATATCTATGAATCTCAACCGACGGTGGATTGGTCTAATGACATATGGTTTAAAGGCTATGCTATTAATTTTGCTATTTTTTGATGGATGGCCATTCAGAATGGTCTTAAAACTCGATGTGTGGCTCTATATTGGATTGTCCATTATGCAATTCTGAAAAGGAATCCCATGTCCACCTATTCTTTGGTTGCCCCTATTCCTTAAGTATCATAAGATCTCTTTTTCCTAACAGTAATTTCTTCCTTTTCCACCTGACACTTCACATGGTTCTTGAAGCTGCCTCTCTCATGGATCACAAAAGTCCTAAAGAGATTTTACTTGTTAATAGTAGCTTTGTTTACTCAATTTGGTGTAAGAGGAATAAAAGGCTCTTTGTTAACCTATGTTGTTATTTAAATTCCATCTCCCTAATTCTTTATGCTTGGAAGACTTTTTGATTTTAGACTAATTTTAGATATTAGAATATCTAGAATTATATTTTATTTATAAATTTTAAGAGGGATAACTTTGTACTTTTTATTGTAACATATAAAATATTTGCCAACAGCAGAAGTTTTTAATTATGACATCTTTTATTGAGAATGAGATCTAATAATTCAACCCCTTGGTTAGTCAAATGAACTCTCCCGAGCTCAGTCAACTAGAACTACTTGCTAGTAGTAGATGATAATGATTTGATTATAGTGGTTATAAGCCATACCATCAATTAGTGAAAATAATGTATCATTTTCTAACGATATATCTAAATTTTAATGATTAAATTGTTCAAAAAATTTTCAAAAATATATATACAAATTAAATATATATATATAAAAAAAACAAAGTAGATAGGTCCTCACTTTTATAATGATATATATATATATATATATATATATATATATATATATATATATATATATATATATATATATATATATATATATATATATATATATATATATATATATATATATATATATATATATATATATATATATATATACCTTGAGCTCAGTTGTCCTCTACCACCTCCTCGCCACCATCATCATACACCACCATTTCGCCCTCCACTATTGCCTCCTCAGCAGTATCCTCATCAGCATCATCAGTAGCAGTATTCCTACTTACCACTAGGTAGCTATCATTTACTCACTCTTGTCGATAAATTGAATAAACATTATTCATTCAAGAGGGAGGTAGTCAGGAAGATCTTTAAGAATCTCTTAAAGAAGCCTAATTTCTAGTTATCAGAGCCTAAGAGGCCAGAGGAAGTGGTAAGAGTCACGATTTAAACTATTATCCCTACCACCGCATGCTAGGACATGTCTTAGAAAATTATTTTAGTTTTAAAGACTGGCTTGAGCATAGCTTCAAGTCGGGTGCCATTGTCATCCCTAAGGAATGCCTACTAGAACAACCTTCTAGTTCTGTTAGGGTAATTCTTAGGGATACACGTGATCTTTTTAAGATAGAGGAAGGTTGGGATATCTCTCTATCATGAACCTCTAAGAAAATTATTTATAAGATCAGAAAGTTACTGCAGTGCTAGCTCAAACCTCCAACTCTAAGGAAGGTTTGCAAGGACAACTTGAGGGAGGTAGAAGCCAGAATGGACATCCTCCACTTGCTCAGGATAGCATAGTAGTGTAACCATCGACTGAGTGCAACACTCCCTTCATAATTGTAGCTACAGTTCCTCCAAGCAGCTGTTCTTCTAGCAGCCGTAGTATACCAGGGGGGGTGCCAAATCCCTCAATTTGCTTACTTTACTTGATTTCTATTTTGTATCTTCATTTAAATTTAAGAAATCAATGAAGAAAGTTGATTTTGCTTTTACATCTTTTGTCACCGATGATCTCTCCGAGTTTATTCCTTTAGGGCTAATAATAACTCTAGTTCTCGATCACTCCTCTTCTTTTTAGAAATGGATTATCCATTCCATTCTTAAATCATCCGGGTTCACCCATTGAGATTTGGAGTCATCCGACGATGATCCGGAGAAGGCGTAGGTGAACGAGGCGTAGAACTTTTCACTAAAACATCGTATGAAGTCACCGAAGTCAACCTCCATAGTGGAAAAGTTCTACCTCCTAGGGTAGCACTTCAAGATAAGGGTAAACAAGTCATTGGTTCAAGTGATCAAGAAGCCCATCCACATGATGCTCCACCTATGGATATGCTTGTGGAGGACCAGCCCAGTGTTGACTATAATGTCCTCGCTCACCTAAGAAAGTTGCTAGCTAAACTAAGCATATATGATGCCCTTGTCTTATCTAAATAGATGAGGAATTCATTGATCAAAGCTCTTCTTGATCCAAAAATTTGCTTAGCTCAGTTGACTGCACTATTGGAGAAGAGGCATATTTTTCAAGAGAAATTTATGGAGTTACATTCACCGATGAAGACCTCTTTTGGGGACAACAAAGCATAACCGCCCCCTCAACATCACAGTGGACATGGGCAGATTCAGACTCCCCAATGTATTAGTTAATTCAGGTGCATTAGTAAACATTATGAGTCTAAAGACCCTTGCTTACTTTAGGATTGATATCTCTGAACTCCAAGGAGATCGGATGATGTTGAGAGGATTCAATAAGTAAGGCGAGAGGCTTTTAGGCTTCACAATGTTGCCATTAGAGATAAATGACTAGAAGATAGAAGCCAAGCTCTACATAATCTATTCATACATCTTTCACTACTTTGCTTAATAGGCTTTGGATACATGAGAACAACACAGTTCCATCCTCTTTACATCAGTGCATCAAATTTTGAAGAGGTGGAATCAAGTATCGTGTCAAAAGAGACTTGAAGCCATTCTCAGTTAGAGAGGTCGAGATATATGAAGATGTATCTTACTATCTTCCTCCAAATGAAAAGTTTATTCTTGCAAACTTGGTGAAAGTTCAAAAATAAAAGAAAATAAAAAACAAAACAAAAAGAAGAAAAAGCAAAAGAAAAAGAAAAGAAAAAAAAAAGGAAAAGAAAATGAAAATACAACTAAGAGAGAATCAGACACCGAAGAAAAAGTAGAGCCATATATTGGATTTCGCCCAAAGTTCATTTCTCCATACGAACACATGGGTATGATAACTCGACCCCACCGTGTAGAGGCAGGCATCTAGAGCCAGTTCAGAGATAGAAGACCTCCTTGCTGGTGGTGAGCTGGTAGGAACTATATTTCAGCTCACAAAAGTACCCCCGCTATCCACATAGACTTAGAGTCCAGTTTGGAGGATGAATCTCATGTGATTAGCATGCCGACTAACCCCTCTCAGTAGGTCTCTTTGGAGGTGACATTTGAGCCAAACAACATTGAAGACCAGGCCTCCAAGCAAAACATGAATGTATTTGAATTACTATTATGTAGAACAGTTAGGTAGCTATTGGAAACTTTAGCTTTAACCTTACTTTTTTTCTTAGAAAGTTGAAGGTTTAGTAGTTAAGGAGGCCCCCAAGTCATCCATAGATGTCAAGCCAAAGAGATTTTTGTTGGGAGCATCATCCTCAATTCAAGAAGCCGATGTAGAACTTGAGAATGATTCTTATAATGATTTAATATAATTACCTTTTAATTGGTATTCACATTGTGTTATTAACTTAGCAAAGAAGGGATTAATCCCATACACTTGGTCTAAGCATAGGTCAGATTACTTCAAAATACTATGGGATAACCAAAGCAGATATTCTCAATCAAGGCCATGACTAGGATTCGACAAAGTGGTACCAGCCAATGATGACAACCATTGCCTAGTCATCACCAATCATTTAGAGTTGATAGGTTCTTTTCAAATCATGCTAACCCTTATGAGGAGGTGTGTTTAGAAACTTCAGATGATCCAAATGATCTTGAAGTCAAGGATGCATTGCAAAAGTTTGAAGAACAAATTAGATCAACTATTGAAAAACTCAAATAAATTAACTTAGGAACAAAAGAAGATCCACGCCCAACATACATCAGTTCCTTGTTGAATGAAGAAGAAACCAATGACTTAGTTAGGCTATTACCTGAGTTTAAGGACTACTTTGCATGGAATTATGAAGAAATGCCTGGATTATCTCCTGACGTAGCAGTCCACAAACTAGCAATAAATCCTAATGCTAACCCTATCAAGCAGGCTCCTAGATGCATGCGAAATTGAGCAATGCACCTTTTAAATAAGAACGATCTATGTTGGCTTTATCAGGGAAGAAAAATATCTTACCTAGTTGGCCAAATTTGTATATGTGTCGATTTTAAGGATCTAAATAAGGCATGCCCTAAGGATGAATTTCACTTTCTATACTAGAGGTAATGGTGGACATTGCCTCATCTCATGCAGTATTCTCCTTTATGGATGGGTTATCTAGCTATAACCAAATCAAGATGACTCCTGAAGATGAAAGAAATACTACTTTCAAACCCCGATCTGAATCTATTATTATAAGGTCATGCCTTTCATCCTTAAAAATACTGCTATATACTAGTGGGCCATGACTCGGATCTTCAATGAACTCATTCATCATCAAGTTGAATGCTATATTGATGATCTAGTAGTCAAAATCAAAGAAAAGAAAGATGGTATCTTTGACTTGAGAGTATTTTTCAAATGGTTAAGATAATTAACCTCAAAATGAATCCCCTAAAGTGTACGTTCAGAGTAGCTTCAGAGAAATTCTTTGGGTTTGTTATCCGACACTAAAGAATAGAGATTAATCTAGAGAAGGTCAAGGTTATTTTAGAAATTCCACCCCTAAAAGTCTAACTCAACTCAGATCATTTCAAGGGCGGTTGGTGTAACTAAGATGCTTCATATCCAACTTATCAAGAAAATGCCAACCATTCTTAGCACTTGTAAAAAAGGATGCCAAGTTCAAGTGGGATGATAAGTGCCAGCATGCATTTGATGACATCAAGCACTACTTGATGACACTGCTAGTTTTAATAGCCCCTATCCTGGGTAAGCCATTCATCCTCAACACCGTTGCATTAGAACACTCTTTTGGCACTTTATTAGCTCAAACCATTGATGAAGGAAAAGAAAATGCACTCTACTACCTTAGTCATCATCTACTCCCTACTAAAGAAAACTAAGCACTGCTTAACTTTAATCTTTGTATCCCAAAAGTTTCGGCATTACATGCTTTCTCATAAGGAGAATCTGATTTCTAGGATCCAATCCACTACAATATCTCATGACATGGCTAATATTTTCGGTTGGTATGATGGTCCATGATTTTGTTATGACATTACATTCATACCCCTCTATGCTATGAAAGGAAAGACACTAGAGAATTACTTAGCAGCATACCCACTTTTTGGTGATTCTTCACTTATAAATGACCTCCCCGAGGAACAAATCATGAACTTAGGAGAATGTGTTTTGATGGTGTGGCTTCCTTTCAAAAAGGATAACCACAATCCCTCTCCTAAAGAAGACAGGGGTAGGAATACTTCTCCTAACTCTAGATCGCGATGTGATGAGATTCTCATATCATCTATCCAATTCATGCACCAATAATGAAGTCAAATATGAGGCTCTGATTGTTGATCTAGAGTTAGTCATTATACTATGCGTTTAGAGCATCAACATCTTCAAAGATTCTCCGCTCATCATCAACCAAATTGCTGGATCTTACAAAGTTCTAAAGCCTAAGCTCCATTACCACAAGTATACCATGGAGTTATTAGCTCAAATCCCAATGGTCATTATCTACAAGATTCCTCAAGGAGATAATGTTGTAGCAAATGCATTGGCCAAGCTTGCCAAGGAGTTGTCATGCAAAGATGAGTCCATTCCAAAAATAGACAAGTTTTATCCCTTATTGATGCCGAACTCATTGAAAGACTCTCTTTTGAAGGGGAGGTTGTCGTTTCCAAAATGATGACTAATCAGATTGGAGGCAACCATTTTTGGATTATTTAAATATAGGCAAACCACCTTAAGAGAAGTCATTAGCCCATCAGGTGAAGCAGAGGCCTCTCTTTTATGCTCTCGTGGATAACACCCTATATCGATGATCCTTTGATCATATATGGTTACATTGTTTAGTCAAACATGAAGCCTATAAGATCATGACAAGGTATATTCAGGTTTATGCAGAGCTCATCAGTCCGGTCTTAAGATGAAAGCTAAGACCAAGAGACTAGGATACTACTAGCCTTCAATGATTAAAGACTGCATAGATGTAGCTAAGAGATGCCACCAATGTCAGGTGCATGGTGTGGTCCTGCATCAAGCACCCAACATTCTACATCCTACATTGGCCTTGTGACCATTTGAGTGTTGGAGAACTGACATAGAGGGTATGATCGATCCTCTTTCTTCCAAGGGTCACCGGTTCATTCTAGCTACCACCGATAATTTTTTCCAAGTGGTCGGAGACAATCCCACTTAGAGAGGTCACAGCTCAACATGTGCTCAAGTTTTTAGGAACCATATCGTATAAAGATTTAGGATACCTTGATGAATTATATATGATAATGGTACTGCATTCAAGAGCACTAAGATCAATAGCTTTGCCTAGAGACACAACATAGATTGAAGATAATCTACCATCTACTACCCGAGAGCAAACGGTCTAGCGGAAGCATTCCATAAAACTCTCATCCAAATACTGAAGAAGATGCTTGATGATAATAAGTGACAGTGACATGAGCAGCTGGTTGAAGCCTTGTGGGCATACCACACCACATACAAAATTACAACTCAATCTACCCCATTCTCCTTAGTGTATGTGTCCAAACCAGTTTTACCTTCACAAGTCGAACTTATATCACTGAGGATAGCTGTGGGTAGTAAGATTACTACAAAGCATAACACCAAGCTACGATTAGAAGGGCTTGAAGGTTTGGAGGAGAGAAGCCTCCAGGAATGCTAGAACCTCGAGTTGTACAAAGACAAAATAATTCAAGCTCACAACTAGTTGGTTTGAGTTAGAGATTTTTAAGTAGGAGAGCTTATTTTAGTTCTAAGGAGACCAATTATTGCCCATCAAAAGATGGGAGGCAAGTTTGAACCCACTTGGGAAGGTATTTTTGCCATAGGGAAGGCCTACCAAGGAGGATCTTATCAGCTCATAAACTGTAAGGGAAAGCGCCCTATGCTTCCAATCAACGGGCTCTACCTAAAGAAATATTATCTTTAAAACTTGTTTAAAAATAACCATCAATAAAACTTCCTTTTCATATCAAATTCCATCTCTTATGTGCTATAAATATCTTTTGCTTGTGAATCCACCACGACGTGTTTAGGGTAGCTGTAAGAGAACCAAAGTGGCATCTAATCCCTCTAGAACACAAACACAAACTATAAATAATCCTCCCATGCTATTAGGTTAGGTGTAAGAGAACCCAAGCGGTATCTTATTTTGACTAACATAAATAAGTTGAGTGTAAGAGAACCCAAGCAACATCCTTTCTTGGTGGAGTCACATTTCTACGTGTTTGGGGTAGGTGTAAGACAACCCAAGCGATATCATATTTCCTTTTTCAAAAAACAAATGAACACAAATCTTTTATCTTGAGCTATTTTGATATGGGAGAAAGCACCTTGTGGCTCTCACTGATTAGCTTCTCTAGTTTGGGCTGATATACTACCTTGTTAGTGAGTCACCATAGTGGTCCCTTGCCTAGTGAATGTGAGTCCTCACTTTTTCTTCCTGACATGACCATTGCAAACTAATGAGTGACCTATTAGTTTGGTAGGCCTTACTGCGTAGCTAGTAAGCTACCCCATGTTGACTTTATTTAAGAGGATGTAAGCCTACATGCTTTCTTCTTGGACTAGCTACCATGCACTGACTGGGTCGAGTATATCTTAGGTTTAGGGTAAGTCCCCCAGTGGCTCCTTTCCTCTTGACTACTTCAAGCTTGGGTTTGGTCCTTACATAGGACTCCTCGCTTAGTAATCTCCTTAGGTCAGATAGCCCCTATCTCACCAAAGACAGACTATCACGACAATCAATTCCACTTTAGAGAGATGTAAGCCCACACACCTTCTTTCTAGAATAATTATCACAAATTGACGGGCACCGTAGGTTGGTTGGTTATCACCATACTAATGGCAACCCAGTGGGTGGTTACACCACTCGAGATGTGAGTCATTTCTCTCCTTGAGTTGGCCACCAAATACCTACAGACTTTCTTTTATATAGTTTTGGATAACGCCCCCAATGGCACCTCCCTTGTGGGCACTCTACTTGGATCATGTCCTTAGCGACCCCATTTAGACACTACTTGGGTTACTTTTGGATTAGACGGTCCCCCTTTCATAGTAGCCACCCCTATGGCTGGAGAATTTGTTCAGCTGATGTGCAGATTCTCCCTTGGTCTAGTAAGTCTAAGATAGGACTAGGCTGATATGAGCTCCTTCTCGATGTGGTCCCTCGCACACCAACAGGGTCCACTTAAACATAAAACAAACAAAATATATCTTCGCTTGTGGATTAAGAATTCAAGCCCCCAACGGCCCCTTTCCCAAGTCGACATCCTATCTTTAGGGCAGTGTCAGCAAAACTCCCAATAGAAATTGCCTGACAACTTTGAATTGAGATAAGTCCCTGGGTCAGCACTCTCTTAGTAGTCTTTAGGTCGAGTTCAACTTATTGTGCCACCAATGAGTCACCCCGACGGTCATCTTTGCTTTGAAAGATATAAGTCTATTAGGTATTCTTTCCATCACAACCATTACACACCGACAGCTAGCCTTAGGTCAGGTTCATTTGTTATATAAGTGACCGATCGCCCTAGTGGTTCCTTGTGTAGGAGGATATGAGTCCCCACACTTTCTTTCTAACTTGGCTATTGCACACCGAAAGGCACCCCATAGGTTGATTACTTCTACCTCACAGTCGGTAGACTATCCTTTTGGATTTGTAAATCTATGACAAGTCTAGGCTGATATTTGGCCCTTCTTAGTAGATCCATCACACACTAACGGGATTAATCATATTAGAATAAATGAAATTAAAATAAAAAAAATTCAATCAAATGACATTATCTTGACTACTTCCAAGCTGATATAAGTCCCCATGGCATTCATTCAGTAGTTGCCCTAGGTTGGGTTCAATTTGTTGTATCAGCAGATCACCCTAGCAGTTGTACCTTACTTTTGGAGATGTAAGTATGCAATGCTTTATCCCTAGCACAGTCATTGTACACCAAAAGGTAACCTTTTAGGTTAGATAGTTCTACCAAGTGGTTGGTGGACTACCCATTTGGATTGGTAAATCTGAGATAGGCCAAGGCCGACATAGCCCCATCTCAGTGCAGTCCATTGCAAACTGACAGGGTCCATCATAAAATTTAAACTTAAACAAACAATGAACTAACTTCTCCCCACTAAAAGACAAAGATCATCCCAATCTCCCTAGTGGAGACAATTAAATCTAATTCAAATCTGCATTCCCCAGTGAGTGCACCCTTAAAAGACATTTCATCAAATTCTTATCCCTAGTGGATAAGAACCTACTTCCCTAATGGAAGATTCATGCATCTATCCCTGGCGGGTTATACATTCTAATCCCCAAAAAATACTCTCCCCAAATCATATCAAATAATTCAAACCTCTTATCCTTAGTGGATAACTTGAACCTGCTACTCTAGTGGAAGGTTAACTTGCTTGATCTCTTGGTGGATCCCTTCTTCCTCCCTTATGATCTTGGCATGAGTTGAGTTGCATTACACTAAGATGTTGATTCCTTCTACATCTCGGGTTTAGGAGTAGAGCATTTTGATTATTGTTTGCTATCCTTTAGATGTTGTTGATCATTTTGGTCAACACTAATTCATGCAGTGTGCCTTGGCAATCACACTACACTTATTGGGCTCCCTTTGTTGACCTCACTTTTGGAGTAAGCTATCAACTTTCTCATCATAGATCTAGGACTCTTATAGACACTAAGAGTTTCTTAGTCTTAAGAAACTTATAGTGATTAGGTGAACACATAACCTAACCCTAGAGACTCAGAAGAATTAGCTATGGGAATAGGTTGTGCTTTAGGGATTTAGGAGGACTTGCCTACCCTATAGCCTAAACCCAATCCTTGCTTCCTTAACCAAATTCAAATCAACCCTAATCCAATTGATTTTCTCAATTATAAAATTCAATCTCAAATCAAATCTGAATCCAATATTATAAATTCTAAATTAACTCATAATGATTGAAATCCATGATTAAGTCTAAATTCCAAAATCTCTTCCCAAGCCTTATGAACCACCTTCATATGCTTAGTCAAAACTATTTCAAACCAACTTAAACTTGGTTGATTTATTTATAAATCAATGATTACTTTATTTATATTTACAAATATAAATGAAATCTAGGTTGAAACCCTTCAAACTAAATCAGAATAAATCAAACCAAATCAAAATCCAAGTTAGCCTTTTTGACTTACATCCCTAGATTTGGTCAAATTTGCTTCTAAATCACTCCAAACTCAAGTTATTTTCTCATGAACCATTTATACCTTCATTTATATTCACAATTATAAATGAAATATAAATCCAAATGACCAAAACCACACCTAAATCAAATCAAATTCCTAATTTTAGCCCTTTTGGCCAAATTCTTGAACTTGGCTAAATGATATCCAAATTAACTCGTAACTCATGAATTTCTTTATGATTCAATCATTTCTGCAATTATTGACCCAAATGTAAACATTAACCATAATTGTCAAATCGAATGTAAGTCAACCCAAGTCAAGCCCATGTTGACCCTATTGGCTTGAAATTGTCATATGAACCAAAACCCATTTGGCTCCAAAGCACTTGTAATTTGATTTATATTTCCACCCTAAGTCCATATGTGAGTTCAACCAAACTTGAATCAAGCCATGATCACATCCCTCAAAAGTGATTCCAAGTGTTCCCAAGCCCTCTTCGATTGGCAATCCTCCTCCCCGGGCAAAATTGAAATAGGGCACCATTTGTCGGAGCAATACTCCTCCCCTACTTTATCAAAATAAAATTTCTTGCATCCACACCATCCTCTTACTCCATGGAAGCAAACTGAATCATCTTCAAGTCTTCTCGAGCATTGTAGATAGGAGTTCAATCAGAGTTTATGGCTTTGCATGCATGGATTGGTCGACTGAGCACTCTATCCCAAATCAAGCTCAAAGCTTCTCAACAGGGCCTCGCCTCAACTAGGCAAAGCTACCTCTGACATCATGTTAGTTCTTTTCTCTAGAATAGAGAAAAGAAATGACACCACATAGAGTTTAGAATATTTTATTTTGATAATCAAATACGACATTAAGGAATAAACATATTATCTCAAAAGATAAACATGCTCTCCTATAATGGATTCAATCATTTCAATAAAAGACTCCTAAGGCTAATGGGTCTTTCATGTACCAGAGTATTTTCCCCTGAACTACATGGAAAAGTAGAACATGGTCTATTTTATCTTGAGATCATGATTTCTTATAAAGGAAAGCCTCTGTAGTTAATTACATCTTAGGAAGGTTCTCTTCTAAGAATACTCTCGATTAAAAAAAATAAGTAGTTATTCCTAAAGATTACTAAGGTAGCTTTCAAAGGATTGATTTTGGGAAATTCAATTGGGACGGGTCCAAATTGGAGAGAGTTATTTTCATGAGTCAAATGAAAAAAAGTAAGAAATGTCAATTGATACTGGGATGCCCAGCAGACATTATAACTATCCTATAATTGGGCTTCAAATTTGAGATTTAATCTTATATTTCAAGTTGTCATTTTCTTAGAAATCTAGGACTTAGATTCTAGCAGTACAAGACTACAAAAATGCCTAGGGTAGAAGACTTATTCCCAAAGGATTCTTCAGAACCTAGTCTATAGGTGCTTCTGACACATGCCAGATGGTCGACCTAATTCTATCCTTAAGAATCATTGGTCATTCTCCTCACTTGAGGGAACTAACTTATCCCTGACTCTTCTAGAATTATAACTTGCTTGGAGAAAGCTGTCAACTTACACCACCTAAGCACATTTTAAAATCATGAGGCTAAGTCATATGAATGTAAGATGGCTGGGCTGTTGCAATTTTAGGAAAGAAATCTATGAACTTAGACTTACTCCCAAATCCTTAAGATCATGTAGGGTATGAAGATTTACCTAACTAATGCACATTTTTCAAATTTTAATAAATTTTGACTCAAGATTCATTTTAAGCCATAAGAATGCAATTTATTCCTAATGCATATAATTAGAGAAAAATTATGGGCAAAATCAGAATAGAAGGTGTACTTCCATCATAGGCTCTCAAAGGTCAAGCCCAGGTTCTCTGGCAAGGATGGAAGTCCTTCATTAATCAAGAGCGAAACATTATGATTTATGCATTATATTAAAACATCCATCTAAGGGGTTGCTACATATTTTATCTTGCTTTAATGGCCTAGGCTTTTATATGAAGATTATGAATTATATTTATTTTCATGCTTCAGTTGATTTAGTTGGGTAGAAAATTTAGTTTATCTATGAGCCTGCGTTCAGCATTCATCACATCACAAACATAACACAGAAAGAAACCTAAGAAAAGCATGCTATTTCTATTGCACACCCAAAATAAATCAAGCCAAATTAAATTACATAAGGAAAAGGCCAATGCATCGGTCAGTACACGGAAGAAAGAAAAATGTGAAGTTACGCCTTATACAACCTACCTAACTACAAGTTCATATCTATGAGACTTCTTTCCAGGAAAGTCTCCTTATTCAGGGACATCCATTGGGCTCCACAGGGGACCACTACACCATCTCCTGGTTGGATCAGCTCCTGCTAATCCTAGACCTCACAGATCCTAACCTAATTCTAAGCTCAAATTTACATTTAAAATTCAAATAAAATTCTAAGCCCTGCAAAATAAATGTTAGAAATACATAACATACAAAATAGTTTATATTTCACAAACATATAGGTTTAGCATTAGTTGCTTGCCAAGCCCACCTGTCCTATGGACTATGTTAAGGGATTTTTAGTACCTGCAAGCAAACATTAATTTTATGATTTATTTATTATAGTGATCCCTTTAACACAGCTCGTAAAAAATAGTGTTAAATCTAGAAAGAATGCCCTAACATCCAGTCCAACAACAAACAACCTAGGCATCTAGTCTAAAGCAATACACCACACAGACATGTGAAGCACAACACAACATATCATAAGAGATTAAAAGATAATCACAGAACAATCTAACCTAGATCTAGAGTCTGTGACTTAATTAATCTAGTGTGTGTAGAAGTTGGATTTGTGTTGTAAGGCTTTTAGGCCTTTAAGTTTAAGTTTGAAGTTTGAATTTGTTTAATTTTTACCTTTGGGTGGTTTCAATTCAAATGACTTATTGATTTAATTCCCATTTTATGTTCATTTTATTTGGTTAAAGTTGTATAAGTTTTCAAAAATGAAGAATAGAATGATTCCATTTTTTGATGGAGCTCTTTCCATTCAACATCCTAATTCCGAATGAATTTTCCAAAAGTCTAACTAAAATCTTTAAGTAATTTAATTAATCTTTTTGATTTTATTTATGCTTGGATTTTATTTATGTTATTTCATTTGTTTGAATTGCTTTATTTGATTTAATTTGTTTGATTTATTTCATTTTAAATTAAGTTATATGGATTTCATTTGATTTGGCTTATGTTAATTTAAAGAGTTTGATTTAAGTTTGATTTCATTTAGTTTAACTTAAGATATTAAATCATGGATTTCTAAGCTTAAGGTTTAAATTTATTAATATGAATTAATACCTTAAGTTTGTTCATAGATTATTCTTAATCTCATTTAATTAACCTAGGTTTTAGAATTCATTATTTAAATTCATTAAGGATGAGTTGTTTCATTAAACTTAACTTAAGTTGTTTAATTATGTTTGAATTTCATTAAGTATTGCTTTTCTTATAATTTTGATATTTGATTAAATTCTTTGACTTAGGAAGTTTTGATGAATTACCCTAAGTATTTCTGATGTTTATTTTAGATTAGTTCACTTTATTTGTTGATTCAATGAATTAATGATTCTTCTTAATTATAATTTAGTTTATATTGGCCTAAGTTTTTAAGATTCATTAAGAGATTTTATTTTTCACTTATGCTTCATTGAAATACCTTTCCAATGAGGGTTTATTCATAATTTTTGGTTAACTGGTTGATTTATTATGATTTAATTAAGTTCAGGTCATTTAATTAAATTATTTAATTATTTTAATTACCTAATTGAGTTAACCTATTAGGTTTATATAGGTTTGATTAGGTTTAATTAATATTTTGATGTTCATTAATATTTATTATGTTGATTTAAGGTTATTAGATTAAAGTTTTCTAGTTATTTCATTAAAGGGTAATTAATTTAAAGGTTAAATAGATGAAATTACAATTTCCCTTGAATTCATAGAATTAAATCCCCAAAAATTTACCTATGGTATCTTTTAAGCTTAATTTCATTTCTCCAAAGTTTCAAATTAATTAGATTATTAATTTGAGAGTAATTAGAGTTTAAACATTTTCAATTAAACTCAAATTAAGGGAAAATTACCCAATAAAAATTGGGAATTTTAACTCTATTGATTCCTCTTATCAAGAAGAATCCATAGAGCTCTTCTTTATAATTTTTTGATTTTTATTTAATTTTATATGATTTTTTGAAGTTTTCAGGTTTTAATTAATTAATTAAACTATTAATTAACTAAAGTTAACAGTTTTTTAAGCGAGAGGGACCCACGCAGAGTTAAAATGCGGGATCATTTACGAATGTCCATCAAAGATGGGACGGTCCATATTAATCCCACTGTCCCACGTGGCAAATCATGTGTCACGCGGTGCGTTGAAAATATGGGATGATCCTGGACCGTCTGATCGCAGATCGGACGGTCCGAATCATCCCGGCAGTCCTTAAAGAATTTAATCTGATGGTGCGCCTAAATCTGAACCGTCCAATCGCAGATCAGACAGCCTGAATCGTCCCCCATGGTCCTTAAGAAATTTAAATCAGATCGTGTGCTTAGATCTGGACCTTCAGATCCAAATACAGGGATCAGATTGTCCGAAGATCGTCTTCTTCATTTCCTACGAGAGCCGAGAACCGTCTAATGTGTTTGCTAATATCTTTTGATCTAAGCAATGAAATCACATGATTTTAAGTGCTACATGATCGTGGAAAGAAATCATATGATTCTATACAGTTGGATCAACTTGAAAGTCACATTTCCTATGAAAATAATGAAAATTGAATTGCTTAAGAAAGATGAGGGTTGTGCTAATGGCATACCTTAATCTATTGCTCGATTGACTTTAGAATTGACTCCTATAGCTTTAATTCTTTAAAAGATGATTGTGCGCCAAAAGAATTGAGTCAATTCCTTGTCTTTTGATCTCTCCACCAAGCTACTTCTATGCACAATGGCTTTAGTCATTTGCACTATTTCCAACGGTCTAGGAAGTGGGAAAAGCTTTGATTGAGTTTAGTTTTGAGTGTTGAAGGTGTTGGAGATGGCAATTTGGCTTGAGTTTTTTGTGTATATAGTCTTCCTTTACTTTGATCGAGCACTATTCACCTTATTTCCTCTCCTCCTTATCTTTTTTTTCTTGGAGAAGCCAAAATTCCTCTTGGCTTTTTCCTTGATTGCCTCCATCACTTAAAGGTAGCCATCTTTCATTAGGAGGTGGTATGGGATGAGGATGGGAAAAAGTGGAAGAAGGAAATTGGAAATTTTTCTTCTTCCCATTTTCCATTTTTTAATTCTCCTTTTATTTTGCTTTTATTATTTCCATGAAATATGCCATTATCATCTTAGTTTGGACTAAAGTATGAAATGCCCAAATTAATCTCAAAATGGATTTGAGATTAGATTTAATTCCATTTGAATTTTCTTAAGGAATTTGAATCCAACCAAGTGCTTTGATTTTAGCTTGATCCAATTCAAAATCAACTCAAGGGTACTTTTGAAATTAAATGTAATTTGACTTTTAATCATCTTGGATTGATGACTATTGATTGTTGATTTGATTAATTGATTTTGAATTTGGATGCTTGAGTTGATCCTACCTAAGCCAAATAGGTTAGATCCAACCCAAGGTGAATTCTCTAGGTCACTAAGCATAGTGTCCTAAGCATTGAATTAGGAGAATCCTATTTGAGATTAGGATCTCCTAATTGCCAAATTAGCCTTATCCAAAAATGAGGTCAACAAATGGACCCCCAATATGTGTAGTGGATAAGCCAGAATACACTGCATATATTGGTGTTGACTAGATTGATCAACATGCAAGTATAAACTTGGGGTTCCAATTCATGATTTTAATTTTTGATTTGAATTTTATTTTGATTTTGATTGTGAAAGATAGGTATATATATACCTATCTTTTACTTCAGAGTGTGATTCGTGTGATTAGCTAATAAGATGGGGCCGTTAAGAGCATGATCTATCCTAGTTAGCTAAAGAGAGGAGAGGGGTCTTTAAAGACATGATCCAATCCACAAAGCTATGTTGGAGAGAAGAGGCTTGAAATTCTTGATCTTAATCCACAGCTCTTTGACTACTAAACATGGGTTACATGGACTTGATCCTATTTAAGTAGTTCAAAGAAATGGGGCTTTCAATGGCTTGATTCCATTTCTTAGAAGTTTGAATATGATGCCAATTGGGGACTTACTCCAATGTGATTAGCTAATAAGATGGGGTCGTCAAGGGCATGATCCATCCGAATTAGCTGAAAAGAGGAAAGGGGTCCTTAAAGATGTGATCCAATCCTCAAAATAGGATGCCAACTGGGGACTTCTCCTATGTGATTAGCTAATAAGATATGGTCGTTAAGGGCATGATCCATCCTAATTAGCTGAAAAGAGGAGAGGGATCCTTAAATACATGATCGAATCCTCAGAATAGGATGGCAACTGGGGACTTACTCTTATATGATTAGAAAGAAGGCCGATTAAGGGACTTATATCTTTCTAGCTATTAGAAAGGGGTCATAAAGACTTAATCCAATCTAACTCATTAGTGTAACATGAAAGGGACCTTAATGGCTTGATCCAATCATGTACACAAAAGTATGAATGGTGCCACGAAGGGCTTGCTCCAAATCCAGAAGGACATGAGAAAGGTGCCACAAAGGGCTTGCTCCCATCTCAAGTCATGTATAGGAAAGGTGCCACAAAGGGCTCGATCCTATCCTATAGGTGATATAGATGAGGAAAATGGGTCAAAGTGACTTATTCCTAATCCTCAAAAGTTTTAACTAATAAGCAAGAGTCTCATGGACTTAATCCTTACTTGATTAGTCTAACTTGATGAAAAGGTGATGGAAGGTTTGGTTCCATTTCTTGATTTCACTAATACTCCTTGCACATGCAAAAGTTTAGTGAAGGAGGTTTCAAAGAGTTGCAATTTATTTTTGAAGGAAGACTTAGGTGTATTTTGGACTCAATGCTTTACTATGCCATGAGCATAGAAGTTCATCATTTTTCTTTCTTTCTTCTTTTTATCTCAAAGTTATAATGAACCATGCTAGATGTCTAATTCATTAAAGGCAAGTCATCATAGGGTAATAACCTTAGAATTCTACCTCTTTGAGCTTGCATGTGATTGTGTAGTTTTTTAGGCAATAAGAACCAAAGTTAACCAATGCTTCTCAAATGGAATTTCTTTTTCTTTTTGTTTGGACATGTATGTTATTTTTAATTTGTTGACATGAATCAACAGCTTATAAGGCCTTCTCTTAGATTCAATAAAGATCAAGAGATTCCTTTAAAGCTTTCTAAAGTGAATGAGAATTAGGATAATCTTTTGGATTCTCATTGAGAAAATTTTATTTTTTATATCCATAATCAATAAGGGAATTGAAAGGATTAACTTTTTAAAGAATTAAGATTCTCCTGATAAGTTTGAAATTGAATTTCTTTAGTTAATTTATTATTATAGAAAATGAAATTTCATAGTTGTCTTTGATTAATTTCTTATTTTTGCATTTTTGATCTTTCTACGTTTTACTGAAATTACTTCAAAAGTAAAAAGACTCTATATATATAGTAATGGACTATCCTTCAAGTTATAAGTTTCTTTTCTTTTCTTTTCTTTACAAGATTTTCTACAACCCTACCTAATTGAAAGTGAGATTATAAGAAATCTTGATCATGACCCTTTTTGTTAAATTGCCCCAATATGTTGAGACTGAATGATATGACTCTATAACAGAACATTCTTATAAAGATTTTGAATGTCATACCATATGCTTTAAAATTTTCTTTTTCTAGAATTATTTTAATTTGATAATTTTCAGATAAGTTATCCTTATGAAGGATAATCTTATGCATGAAAGCCTTTTTATTTTTAAAATGAAATATGGGTAATATGAACCCATTTTCAAGGTAAAGATTCTACCCTAGTCCCAAGATGTGGGTCATATAATGATGTTAGCTAATCACGAAGAATCTTTTCTTCTTATGAATAGCCATCATTTTCTAACTTCTAATTTAGCACATTTTATTTTTCATTTGGAATTTGACCACAGTCATCAAGGGACTTAGTTTATTGAAATGGAATCAAGCTTAAGTTTATTGACCGCTACATCTGGAGATCATTTCAATTTATTTCCAAATAAAGTAGTCTTTAAATCCAAAAGATAGCTTGATCAAATCATCGATAGCTAACTCATTAAAGAGTTAGATCATTGATATCATCTTGTCAATTATGGAATTGGATTTTTCTTCAAATTCTAAGGGTGCATCTCGAACTTGAAGACTATGTAAATCTCTAGACATGACTAAACAACATTAATGCAATGTGCTAGAGTGTCTTTTGAAAAGAAAGTTAGGACCCAAACTACTTAAGCTTTTTAACTTGCAATGGCTCTATAATTCCATAATATTTCTTGTTTATGGTTATGGGCCACTTACAATGGAATCAGAGTATACTCAATGAGACCTTTTCCATACAAAGGATATGAACCCCTGATAAAGAAGATCCACTATCTTTTCTTTTAACCTACCAAATGAGCTCACCCAATCATGGCAAAGGCTAAAATGACAAAGTATGAGATATCCGCTTATTTTTGTTCAGCTAGGGACAATTTTTCACTTCTAACTTTACCAATTTATTTTGATGTGGAGAAGTTTAAAGTTAAAATGTCCATTTACATTGGGTGTCTTTTGCTTCAATTGAAATCAGAATATACTCAATGGAATCTTTGCCATTCAAAAGAAATGGTTTCTTGAAAAAGAAGATCCACTATCTTTTTATTTAACCTGCCAAGTGAGCTCGCCCAATCATGGCAAAGGCTAAAATGACAAAGCATGAGATATCTGATTATTTTTATTTCATTCAAGCTATGTTAATTTTATTGGGTATTTTTGCTTTATTTGAAAAAGGTATCAAAATATACTCAATAGAATCTTTATCATTCAAAAGATATGGACTCCTAGAAAAGAAGATCCACTATCATTTTATTTAACTTGCCAAGCGAGCTCACCCAATCATGGCAAAGGCTAAAATGACAAAGCTTGAGACATCTGATTATTTTATTTTGCTTAAGGATAATTTTTGACTTCTAACCTTACCACTTCATTTTGATGTGGAGAAGTTTAAAGTCAAAAATGTCTACATGCTTAGAAATTTTAGACTTCATCCTTTTGCTCTTGGATATAGTCCTTCCATCCCTTTACTTTTCTTTCTTTCTTTTGGTATTATTATGATTTCATTTCTCTATGAAAGGTTACATTTGGTAATTTTCCTAGTTACAAGATTCACTAAGAGGATAAATGTATTTGACTCATTTCCATATCATTTCATTCTTTATGAAATGACTCCACTAAATGATTTGCTAGGAAATTTGATGTATTTGACCTTTTGTCCAAATACAACATTTTATTGATTGGCTTTTTGATATGATTCAAGTCTTTGCTTGATTGATCATATAATATGATCCAACATTTCTTTTTCTTTTTCATCTTTTCATGGAACAACAAATCTAGTAAAACCATTTAAGATTAGTAAAAATGACTTTCTAAAGATGTTACACTTCTGGATTCAAACTAATTTAATGGAGTGAGTAATTTAAGATTGGCATAATGACATCCTTGAAAATTTTACACTTCTAAAATCAGAATTTTCTATTGGAATCAAATATTTAGTGAGGTCATTTAGGAGTACCTGAATGATAATCCTAAAGACTTAACACTTTAGGATGAATATGAGCATCCTTCAATAATCAATATGTTTCTTCTTTTTTTCTTTTTATTTGATTCCATTTTATTCTCCTTTTCTTTTATGTGGGGCTTGATAGGACCATCCAAGAGCATTTAAAGATGTTTCATGAATTTATAAGTTGCCCTTTTTCATGTTTGAATTTTGGCTTCAACCAATAATGTGATTGAAATTAAGTTCCTTTTCTAGGTTGAGTTTTTAAGATTGAATTTTCACCTTTCTTTATTTCTAATTGAATTTATATTGCACCATCTTATCAATGCTTGATTAGAATTGGGACTATATAAATTTACTTTCATGTTTATATTTGATGTTGATCGATGCACCCAGATCAACATATATTTTGGAGATTTTCTTCTTTTAAATTTTCCACATCGACTAAGATGTTAATAAGTTCTTAGTAGTCTATCTTCATCATAGAAGATAACCCTAGAACTTCTTTATGGTGGAATGCCACATCAAGAAGTTGTTTATAGTTAAGTAAGGAAAATTACATGATTATGTAATGCCTTGCTTTACTTTCATTTCTTTTTATTTTATTTTATTTCATATTTTATTTTATTTTTAATTGAGCATTATGATGCTTGATTTTGCAAGCAACTTCTCTAATATGAGCAAAACATCACATTTTGAAGATGATTTATTTTCCATTTCTTTTCAATGTCATTTGAGGTGGTATAACTCTAATCATTTTGAATATGATTTCAAGAATTTCCCTTTTGTATGAAGGGAATGTAGGTTTAATGCTATCCTCAATAGATCAATAGACCTCATGATTTATTCATTTATAAGATCATCATTTAAAAGAGGACTCTCTATGGTAGATGAAGTGCTATTAGAAAGTCAAGTTTGACTTGTATTTTATTTTATAGCACATATAAGAATAAAGGTAATCTCAGCTTGCAATGGAATCTTTGACCACCATACTTAACATTAAGATAATGTCAAATAGGTCATAAGAAATTCCAAAGGATTCTCCTTAGATTCACTTTGTATTGAAAGCATATAATGCCTTAGTCTTGAAAATTAAGGCATTTTTCATTCATTTGGACTGACAAAGTCCTATGTGATTTATCTATCAACTTACTAGAGATGGAAGTTTCATATTTTACTCTGAGCGATAGAAATATCATCCTTAGGACCCAATCCTAAGGTTATGATTTCTTAGAAGGATTAAATTCTTCATTTATTTTCTTTTCTTGATTTGTCCTTAAAGTTAATTAAAGCCAATCATGGAATATCATTTCATTCAATGGGAGAAAACTCCCTTTAAGAAAGTTGATTTAAATTTCATTCATTTCAACTTTATCAAGAGGATCATAATTCTCTTTTGCCACCCTCTCTTTTATTCTATTGATTAGAAGCAAAAGTGAATCTTGTCACTTTATTTTTATTTATGTCATGTCATCTTCCTCTTTTGACTCTCTCCCAAACTCTTAAGAATTTAAGATTTTGGAAAGGATTAAAAGGAGGTTACCTCCAAGTCACTCATTAGAATTGGCCAATTAACTTGACTAGTTGGTTTTCCAATATTCTAGTGGACTTGTGGAAATTAAGATTAAAGTTGATTTGCATTCATGTATAATTTTCTTCTATAAGAATAGAAGATTTTCATTGAGTTCCTTAATCAATCTCTGCCTAAGGTCAATAAGGCATTCTCTTTTGGGATGATTTTTGTTTTTATTATTCTTTTCTAAATGCAATTCAAACTTCAATCATGATGGGAAAAGGGGCAATAGGCACCACTATGCCTCCTTTTGATTTAAGTTTTCAGGTTTGAAGGAACTCCTTCATCTCAATTTACATCCTTAGGTGTTTTGACACCTTTTGAATGTAGTAGAACAAAGGGTGTTCATTCAAGGATCCTATCCTAATTCCCTTTAGCTCTAGTACAAAGCCAAAGTAAGATTAAGGATAAGTTTAACTTTGAGACTTTATTTTTGATATTTACTTTTCAAATCTTGAAGTATTTTCATACTTTTTTAATTTAAAATTTTTTATTAGAATGGTTACAAATCCATCTCGACCAGATTTAAGTCATAATAGAAATGATTGATTTTTATTTATTTCTCTCACCTCTCATTTTATTTTAGGATTTGGTTTTAGGACCCAATCATTTAACTGTTACAAATGAAGAGTTCTAGAACCTTTTCTTAAGATGTTGGATAGGCTCAACCAAGAATGAAATGGAGAGGTATCCAGCAGAAAGAAAGCCAGTCTTGACCGGTGAGTGGCACTAGTACACTGCCGATATATAGAAATAATCACTTATTTCTAAAGATGGAGAGAGGAACCATTCCCCAGCGGAGTCGCCAAAAAATATGTTGGTTCTTTTCTCTGGAATAAAGAAAAGAAATGACACCACATAGAGTTTAGGAATATTTTATTTAGATGATCAAATACGACATTAAAGAATAAACATATTATCTCAAAAGATAAACATGCTCTCCTATAATGGATTCAATCATTTCAATAAAAGACTCTAAGGTAATTTTTTGTGTGAGTATTTTCCCATGAACTACATGAAAAAGTAAAACATGGTTTATTTTATCCTGGGATCATGGTTCCCTATAAAGACAAGCCTCTATAGTTAATTACATCTTAAGAAGGGTCTCTTCCTAAGAATACTCTCAATTAAAGAAATAAGTGGTTATTCTAAAGACTACTAGCGTAGCTTTCAAAGGATTGATTTTGGGAAATTCAATTGGGAGAGGTCCAAATTGGAGAGAGTTATTTTCATGAGTTAGATGAAAAAAGTAAGAAATGTCTATTGATATTGGGATCAGACATTTCAACTATCCTATAATTGGGCTTCAAATTTGAGATTTAATCTTAGATTTTAAGTTATCATTTTCTTAGAAATCTAGGACTTAGATTCTAGCAGCACAAGACTGCAAAAATGCCTAGGGTAGAAGACTTATTCCTAAGGATGCTTCAAAACCTAGTCTACAGGTTCTTCTGACACATGTCATATGGTCGACCTAATTCTATCCTTGAGAATCATTGGCCATTCTCCACACTTGAGGGAACTAACCTAACCTTGACTCTTCTAGACTTACAACCTGCATGGAGAAGGCTACCAGCTAACACCACCTAAGCGCATTTTAAAACCATGAGGCTAAGTCATATGAATGTAAGATGGTTGGGCTGTTGCAGTTTTAGGAAAGAAATCTATGAACTTAGACTAACTCACTAATCCCTAAGATCATGTAGGGTATAAAGATGCACCTCACTAATGAACATTTTTTAGATTTTAATAAAATTTGACTCAATATTCATTTTAAGCCATGGAATGCAATTTATGCATAATGCATATAATTAGAAAAAGATTATGGGCCAAATCAGAATAGATGAAGGTGTACTTCCATCATAGGCTCTCAAAGGTCAAGCCTAGGTTCTCTGGCAAGGATGGAAGTCCTTCATTAATCAAGAGTGAAATAATATGATTTATCATGATATTAAAACATCCAGCTAAGGGGTTGCTACATATTTTATCTTGCTTTAATGGCCTAGGCTTTTATATGAAGATTATGAATTATATTTATTTTTATGCTTCAATTGATTTAGTTGGGTAAAAAATTTAGTTTATCCTATGAGCCTACGTCCATGCATTCATTAGCACAAACGTAGCACAGAAAGAAACATAAGAAAAACATGATGTTTCCATTATGCACCCAAAATAAATCAAGCCAAATTAAATTATACAAGGAAAAGGCCAATGCAGCCAGGTACTATTGCACACCCTGAAAGAAAAAAAAAAGGGCAGCCGAGTTCTACCCTTGTACAACCTAGCCTAGAACTACAAGTTCAGATCTATGAGTCTTCTTTCCAACAAAGTCTCTTTGTTTAGGGACATCCATCGGGCTCCATAGGAGACCACTGTACTATCTCCTAATTGGGTCAGCTCTTGCTAATCCTAGACCCCATAGATCTTAACCTAATTCTAAGCTCAAATTTACATTTAAAATTCAAAGAAAATCCTAAGCCTTGCAAAATTAATGTTAGGAAATACACATAGCACATAATGGAGTTTATATTTCACAAACATACGGGCTTAGCATTTGTTGCTTGTAAAGCCCACCTATCATATGGACTATGTTATGGGATTTTTAGCACCTACAATAAAATAATAATTTTATGATTTTTTATTACAGCAGTCCCTTTAACACAGTCCCCTACAGAAAATAATGTTAAATCTAGAAAGAATGCCCAGTCTAATGAACAAACAAGCCTTTGCATCCAGTCTAAAGAAATACACCACACAGACATGTAAAGCACAACACAATATATCACAAGAGATTAAAAGAAAATCACCGAATGATCTAACCTAGATCTAGAGTCCGTGACCTAAGTAATCTAGTGTGTGTAGAAGTGGGGTTTGTGTGGCAAGGCTTTGCTAGGCCTGTAAGTTTAAGTTTGAAGTTTGAATTTGTTTAATTTTTACCTTTGGGTGGTTTTAATTCAAATGACTTAATGATTTAATTCCCATTTTATGTTCATTTTATTTTGTTAAAGTTATATAGGTTTTCAAGAATGAAGAATAGAATGATTCCATTTTTAGATGGAGCTCTTTCCATTCAACATCATAAATCCTAATGAAGTTTCCAAAAGTCTAACTAAAATCCTTAAGTATTTTAATTAATCCTTTTGATTTTATTTATGTTTGGATTTGATTTATGTTCTTTCATTTATTTGAATTACTTTATTTGATTTAATTTGTTTGATTTATTTTATTTTGAATTAAGTTATATGGATTTCATTTGATTTGGCTAATGTTAATTTAAAGAGTTTGATTTAAGTTTGATTTCATTCAATTTAACTTAAGATATTAAATCATGGATTTGTAAGCTTAAGGTTTAAATTTATTAATATGAATTAATACCTTAGGTTTGTTCTAGATTATTCTGATTTAATTAACCTAGGTTTTATATTCATTATTTAAATTCATTAAGGATGAGTGGTTTCATTAAACTTAAGTTGTTTAATTATGTTTGAATTTCATTAATTGATTATCTTAAAATTATGATATTTGATTAAATTCTTTGACTTGGGAAGTTTTGATGAATTACCCAAAGTATTTCTGATGTTTATTTTAGATTAGTTCAATTTATTTGTTGATTCAATGAATTAATGATTCTTCTTAATTATTATTTAGTTCATATTGACCTAGAGATTTGGAAAATCAATCATTCCAAATTTATAGACCAATTGGCTTTGCGATAATTATGGTAAGTGGGGTTACATGCCAAATTTATATTTCTAAAGTTTCGACTTAATTAGAGATGTAATTAGGGTGTAATTAAGGTTTTAATTATTTCATTAAACCTAAATTAAGCCTAATTTATTAAGATTCATTAATAGATTTTATTTTTCTCTTATTCATCATAGAAATGCCTTTCCAATAAGGTTTTATTCATAATTTTTGGTTAACTAGTTGATTTATTATGATTTAATTAAATTCAAGTCATTTAATTGAATTATTTAATTCTTTTAATTATCAAATTGAGTTAATTAGTGATATATTAGGTTTATATAAGTTTGATTAGGTTTAATTAATATTCTGATGTTCATTAATATTTATTATGTTGATTTAAGGTTATTAGATTAAATTTTGTAATTATTCCATTATTAAAGGGTAATTAATTTAATTAATTTAAAGGTTAAACACATGAAATTACAATTTTCCTTGAATTTAGAGAATTAAATCCCCAAAATATTATCTAAGGTATGTTTTAAGCTTAATTTAATTTCTCCAAAGTTTTAAATTAATTGTATTATTAATTTGAGAGTAATTAGAGTTTAATATTTTTCAATTAAATCGAAATTAAGGGAAAATTACCCAATAAAAATTAAGAATTTGAATTTCTATGGATTCCTCTCATCAAGAAGAATCCATAGAAATCTTATTTGTAATTTTCTGATTTTTTTTATTTTATATGATTTTTTGAAGTTTTTAGGTTTTTAATTAATTAATTAAACAATTAATTAACTAAAGGTAACGGTTTTTTAAGCGGAGGGACCCACGCGGCAGAGTTAAAATGCTGGATAGTTTATGGAACTTCTGATCAAATATTGGATGGTCCATAGTGATCCCGCGGTCTTGCGCGGCAAACCGTGTGTCACGCAGCGCGTTGAAAACACGCGACGGCGATTGTCATCGCAGATATCCGCCTTGTCCTTAGTCCTTAAGGAATTTAAATCGACATTGCACCTAGATCTGGACCATCCGATCCAAATACATGGATTGGTTGGATCGGACGGTCCGAGATCGTCTTCTTTGTTGCCTACGGGAGCTGAAAATCATACAACTTGTTTTGCTAATATCTTCTGATCCAGGCAACGAAATCATACGATTTCATGTGCTACACAATCGTGGAAAGAAATCTTATGATTCTATAAGGTTGGATCAACTTGAAAATCATGTTTCCTATGAAAATGATCAAAGCTGAATTGCTTAAGAAAGATGAGGGTTGTGCTAATGGAATACCTTGATCTGTTGCTCGATTGGCTTCATAATTAATTCCTATAGCTTCAATTCTTCGAAAGATGATTGTGCGCCAAAGGAATTGAGTCAATTCCTTATCTTTTGATCTCTCCACCAAGCTACTTCTCTACACAATGGCTTTAGTGGTTTGCACTATTTCCAACGGCTTGAGAAGTGGGAAAAGCTTCGATTGAGTTTAGTTTTGAGTGTTGAAGGTGTTAGAGCAGCCAATTTGGCTTGAGATTGTGTATATATTCTTCCTTTACTTTGGCCAAGCACTATTCACCTTATTTCCTCTCCTTCTTATCTTTTTTTCTTGGAGAAGCCAAAATTCCTCTTGGCTTTTTCCTTGATTGCCTCCTTCACTAGAAGCCCATCTTTCATTAGGAGGTGGTATGGGATTAGATGGGAAAAAGTGGAAGAAGGAAATTGGCATTTTTCTTTCTTCCCATTTTCCATTTTTTAATTCCGCTTTTTTTATTTTGCTTTTATTATTTTCATGAAATATGACATTATCATCATAGTTTGGACTAAAGTATGATATAGCCAAATTAATCTCAAAATGGATTTGAGATTAGATTTAATTCCATTTGAATTATCTTAGGGAATTTGAATCCAACCAAGTGCTTTGATTTTAGCTTGATCCAATTCAAAATCAACTCAAGGGTATTTTTGAAATTAAATGTAATTTGACTTTTAGTCATCTTGGATTGATGATTATTGATTGTTGATTTGATTAATTGATTTTGAATTTGGATGCTTGAGTTGATCCTACCTAAGCCAAATAGGTTATATCCAACCCAAGGTGAATTCCCTAGGGCACTAAGCATAGTGTCCTAAGCATTGAATTAGAGAATCCTATTTGAGATTAGATCTCTAATTGCCAAATTAACCTTATCCAAAAATGAGATCAATAGATCCATCGCCATTAGCTCGGTGAGATAATTTTGCAAACCGAGCCTTGTATGAAAAATAGGTTGGTCTTTATGAAAAAATTGGATGTCAGTTTTGACCATTATATGTGTTCCTCTTCTTCTTCTTCTCTAGGTGTGAGATCAATTTGATCCCAATCCGAGCTCGGGTGAGCTCGGATCGAACGAGGAAAGATGGACGACATTTATTTTTTATCGCTCGCAAAGGAGAAAGGTCACGAGCCATCCGTTCTGCGTGATCAGAATGAATGACCATAATTAAATCATGTTATATCCTCTGATTAATCCTTCAAAATCATGGATTGAATCATGACCGTCTGATCTTGGATCGAATGGCCCATGGAGTTAGCGCGTCCGCCTCCATCTGAGTCAGCCTTCGGATGTGACAACTTAAATAGACACTCCCATCGTGCCACATGGAAAGCATTCCACGTTAGTGCCGTATTAGACGCTACATGGCCTGACTAGATTAAGGCTATAATTAGGCCTAATTAATCCATTTTTAAGCCTGAAACTTCTAAATATCATAACTAATCCTAAAAATCCCAAAAAAATACAAACTTGGGCTCATTTTAAAGATATTTCATAGTAGAATCTAAAAAATTATTATTAATTAATTTTGAATAGTGATTTGAGCTTAATTAAGATTTAATTAGAAATCTATTTAGCTTAATTATTCCTTAATTAATCATCCAATTGATCTCCAACTTTTTATGGATGTTTGGGGGGATGACCTCTCTCTCCTTCATTTTTCTGAATTTTATTGGTTGCTTAATTAGAAAAATCAATTGATTAAGATTTAATAACTTTCTTAATTTAATTAGTGATAATTAGTGAATGAACAATAGTTTAATTAATTATTTATGCGTAATTACCTGTGTTGACCAGTAAGGGAGCTTAGGGAATGTGGTTGGGATACTTTTCCTAATTCATTTTCAAAGTTTTTTTCACTTTTTGGAATTTAATTAGTTAATGATTAATGAGATAATTAATTAATTAATTAATTACTTAATCTCCAAGATAAAAATTAGAGCCTAATTGAGTGTTTGAAATGACTTAGGGGTTAGGATTGAAGCCTTGTCCTGGATCCCTTTCCCTAAGTTAATTTCATCATTCTAATCAAAATATAATCAAAGAATTCAATCAATTAATTAATAAGCTTGATTAACTCAATCTAAAATTTATTTCATACTTAAGCAACCTTTAATTAATCTTGGGTAGCTCTTTGGGTGTTCAATAACCCAAAGTGAGAGATAATGAAATTATAGTTGGCTCATATGTGTGAGAAAATCATAAAAGTAGTTAAGTAAGATCCCATAAGCCTAATTAACTATTAATTATGAGTCAATTGTATTAAGCCCCTTCCATTTCTTAGAAGCATTGCAATGTACTTTTCATGTGGTTGCATATATATTGGATCATTATTAATTAGTTAATTAACTTAAGGTGATGTAGGTAAGTATTAATTAATTTAATTCATACCTTAACCTAATTAAACCATAAAATCAACTTAATTACTTCTTCATCGAATCAAATTAACTCATAGATGGGGAATGAGATTAGGATTATAAACCTCTTTCATTTCTTAAATCTCAAAATTTTAAAATATCATCAAAGAACTTTGGTTTATTTTAAATAGCCTTATTTAGTATGATTGTCCTTAAAAATTAATTGGAATGAATGAGATCACATGCTTAAGTTTCATTATTTCTTTCTAATCATGTTAAATGTTATCTGCCATTTGTAATTATGCATTCATTTCTTTTAAAATAAACTAAATGAAATGATTTATTTTATGTCAAATTGCATGTGTTGATTTAAATTAAAAATAGGTGTGGATATTATTACTATTAAATCAAAAGTTATCTTCAAAAGTCCATAAATCAATTATAATATATGGAGTGATGTTAATTACAAATATATAAGTTTGATGTGTTGATAATATAAGGTATGTAATATGAAGTTCTCTTTCCTTACCGTACATGGATTTACATGGGATTTACAAATGTATAGTTCATTTGAAAGAACACAACATTTATCTAAATATACTCCTATGCATCTCCATGCTAAGACTTTGGAAGAATTTCATATCACTTATATAAATCACATAATCAAATCAAATATGACTTCTTGCATGAGTTCTCATTTTGTGGTTCTTTTTTGGTGCATTCATATGTATATAAGAAAGTAGTATATTTGTCGGACATCTCAGGATATGAGGGTTTAAGTAGCTAAGTCTTGTACACACCTTGGTGTAAAATACATCGCATCACTTAAAACTCTTATACATATGTATGTATGATATGACCAATGAATAAGAATTATAAATCAAATACAACTTTTGCATGGGTTTTCCTATTCTTATAGTTGCTTATACATCCATATGTATATAAGAAAAGTGGTATTTGGTATCTGGCCGGGGATGCAAGGCTTTAACTAAGTAGTTCTTGTACCTTATGCCCTTAGTGTAGAACAATGGAGGCATACTCACTTAAAACTTTATACATGTGAATGTACTTAGCTAATGGATGAAAATCTTTTTCTATTAAAAAGACTTGCATAATTCAATCAAATGAAATATTTAAATTCCAAGCACACTTTTTGCATTCATCATTTTAGTGTGCTAAGACATACATTGTATGTCTAGGTATGGTTAGGACTAAACATATGCATGATATACATAATGGAAAGAAATGAATAAACATGTGTGTTGACCTCATTTTTAGGATGAGCTCTCAAAACCTTCATCTTAAACATAAGACTTCTCGTAGACTTTAAGAGTTTCTTAATCTTAAGACACATCTAGTGATTAGGTGGACAGTCCAACCTAGCCCTAGAAGACTTAGAAGAGTTAGCCATATGAATAGGTCATTCCTTAGGGGTGTTAGGAAAAATTTCCCACCCTTAGCTTAAACCTTTCCTCACTTTCCTTATTTCAAGTCAAAATCCAAATCAATTCTATTTGATTTTCTCAAACTCAAATCAATTCCATGATTAAATTCCATGATTGAAATCCATGATTGAAACCCATGACCAAAATCCATCAAAAGTTCCTAAGTTCAAATTTCCTAAGTCCTTAACCCTTTCTTAAGGACTTAGCCAAAATTGTGATTCAAACCTATTCAAATCTTTCAGATTTTTTCATGATCCATTTATATTCTCATTCATATTCTCATATATAGATGAAATATAAATTCAAACACATCAAATCTAATTCAAAATTTAAAATCAATTCATGAAGATTTCCTTAAGTCCCTTTAATTTTTCATTGAAGGACTTAGCCAAAATCAACTCTAAACTTTGATCAAACCATTTCAAACTCATGAATTTTCTAAAAAAAAAACTTATTTGTATTCTCATTTATATTCTTATATATAAATGAAATATAAATCAATCAAATCCAATTCAAAAATTAAATTTCAAATTAAAAATTCTCTTAAATCCTTTAAATTCCCTTTAATGGATTTAACTTCAAATCATGATTAAACTCTTTCAAATCCTTAAAATTTTCTCGTGATCAATTTATGTTCTCATTTATATTCACATATGTAAATGAAATATAAATTTAAACAATCAAAATCAATTCCAAAAATCAAACTCAAATCCACTCAAAATCAAATCTAAGCCTTTCAAGCCAAAATCTTGAACTTAGTCAAATCATCTTCAAATCAAGCCAAATCCTTGATTTTGTCTAATGGTTAAATCAATCCTACAATCATGAGCTCATATCAATCAAAACCTAAATCAAAAATCAAACCTAAGACCCCTTCATATTTGTCCTTTGAATATGAAATTTTCAAATGGATCAAAATCTATTTGACTTCAAACCACTTGTAAATGGATTTATATTTCAATCATAAGTCCATATACAAGATCAAATCAACTTCAAATCAAGATTTGACCAAGTCGTTTGACCCACTTAGACTCACTTGACCCAAAGTGACCTAAAGTACCCATATGAGCCAACTTTTGATCCTAACCAAATTGGATTTAACCAAACTCATAAATCTCTCTCAACATGATCAACAATTATCATGGGATGATCAATCAACCAAATTCGATCAAACTAAGTCAACCCTTAACCTAAAACGAAATCTAACATAGCCAAATTCCACCATAGGACAAATTGATTGAAACCATTGATCTAAGTTTACTCATGACCTATGTTTGAACTTGACCAAGCCAACATTTGAGCCTAACCTAGCCCAATTGGCCCAGTTGACCCATTTTGACCTAAAGGGCCAAAATATGTCAAAACATGATCTAAGCCAAATTGATTGAAACCAATGGGTCAGGTCTATCATAAATCACTTGTGAAATTTTACTAAAGCCTCAATTGGCTAACTAGACCCAACCTAGCCCAATTGACCTTAGACCTAACATGACCTAAAGGGGTCTTGTTGAGCCAAAATTGAACTTAACCCAAATTGATTGGAAACAAAGATACCAATCCACTCCATATGAGTAATCAAACCTAAACCTACCTGACCTAACCCAAATAGGTCAAATGGGTCAAATAGTCAACTTGACATTTGACCTAAATGAGTCATATGAGCCAAAACCAAATCTATACCAAATTGAACCAAACCAAAGGTACCAAAACATTTCAAATGGTCATATGAACTTGACCAACCCTTGGTTTGACCCAATTTCATTTGGTCAACTTAACTCAAGTTGACCTATTTTGACCTAAATGGGTCAACACGAGCCAAACCCTCTCAAATGGATTCCAAATCCAATGAAATTTAGCCCAACCTATTTTTTCAACATACTAAATATAGCCAAAGTGAAAAAAAAAATAAAAACATGACCATTTTTTCCCTAGGCCATAAAACAAATTTTGGCCTATCCTATGTGTATTTTGGTCATACCCTCATCATAATCACTTGAGGCTTTCCTAAAAGCTCAAGGGGACTTAGTGATGAGTGGTGCACCCAACCCAATCGGTTTGGGTTAACCCATTTGACCCATGGACAAAACCCGACCATTTAGCCTAAAATTCAATTTTCAAACTCCCCCCTAAGCTCAATTTGATGCACATGGGAGGTTGGCATTCCATTCCTCTGGCCAAACCGACCATGTGCAATGATCTAACTGACTAAACAGCTCACTCCATAGGGTCAATTGGATCAAAATGGCAAGCTCATGCCGCCATCCGATTGCCATAAAGGAGATATACTCCCCTACTAAAATTCACTGCACTCACACTCGATTGAGGCCTAGAGAGAGTTAACAATCATCAAAGAGCATCCTAAGCCTTCTAAGGAAGATTAGAATTGCTTCTTCTCAATTTTGCACTGTGCAAAAATAGGGGAGGTGGAGTGATTAGAAAACTCCTTTTACACTTGATCCCATCCAAATTCCTTCTACACTCTTCATCTAAGGACCAAGTCGAACCTACCCAAGCATCCATTTGAGTTACCACAACAAAGAAGAGCTCAATTCAATCAAAGATGCAAGCATCTTGAAGAGGAGTTGGTCACCCATTGATCCACTCAACCTCAAGGTCTAGGAACTTCAATAGGGATTCATCTCCATCAAAGCTACTCATCACCCGATGAGGTTAGATTTTTTGACCACTTAGATTAGGAGGTGTTGGTCCTTTATGAAAGAAATTTTCATTGCATGTGAAATCCACTATCGCTATTCCTTTTAGATGGTGTGGGTTGAGTCTTGAATGATTCTATGCTAGATCAGATTCGGATCTCCCCTTGGAGCATGGACGGTCCCCATTAATCCTTAGGGAATAACTTGGCTCATCTTAGTCATCCATCCGCGCATTATAGATGAATGACTGAGATTATTAGGCACATTTTATAAATCCTTTATCCGATTTAAACCGTAGGTGTATCCTTAGCCGTCCAATCCTTGATCGAACGGCTAAGGGTATTAGCACGTGTGCGGCCAGCCACCCCCTTGATTTGACATTTAAGTGGATGGCTTACAGTGCGACACGAGTAAAGCACGCTGACCGCCGCCACCACGCATTGCACTGTGAGCCGATATTAAGCATGGATTAGTTAGGGATTTTAATTAATTCTTAATTAATTTAGAAATCTTCTAAAAATCATAACTCCTTCAATAAATTAAAAAAAAAAAAGGAAAAAATGCTATGGATAGATAATTTCATCTAGAATATTTAAAAAATGTTTCAATGATTTTGAATTCCCTCTCTTTGAATTTGAATTTCTTTGGGAATTTTAATTAGTTAATTATTCTAATTAAGTCACCAATTGATCTCAAATTTCTAGGGTTCATTTCCTCTGCCTCCCTTAATTTTCTTGAGATTTATTGAGGCCTGAATTGGGAAAATTGCTATTTCATTCCCTAATTACCCCTTTCATATAATTAAGGATAGTTAAGGTGTGATTAGTGGATTTACCCTATGATTGAGTTTGATTAAGGTCAGATCCAGTGAGTAGGAGTTTTATGGAATAATTTTTGGGGCATTTCCCCTAACCTATTCCCAAAATCCCCTTTTTCTCTCCTTAATCTCCTCTTAATTAAGAGTTAACTCATTAATGACTCCATTAAACAATTTTCAAACATTCTAAAAAGTTCCAAAACTTAATTAATCTACCTTGGGTAGATGTTTAGATGTTTAATAATCTAAGTCAAATTAAGGAAATTAAAGTCTCTTTCATAAGTGTGAAAGGGTGTTTTAAAAGTACTTAAGCTAAAATCCCTTAGCTTAATTAACTTTTAATTGTAAGCCAAATTGCATTAGGCCTTTTCATTATTAGGTGCATTACAAATTTAAATACCTTGTGGGTTTTATGTCATCTCATTGGCTCATAATTACTTAGTTAATTTTCTAAGGTGGTGTAGGAAAGTGTTAATTAAGCCACTTAATTCATACTCTAACCTAATCAATGCTTAAAAATAGATTTAATTATCTAAAATTAAATAAAAGTGCAAAACATATGTGGGAATGGGTTAGAAATAGCAAACTCATCTCACCTTTTCAAAATTAAATCAAACTTCAAACTAAACAAAATCATTTTGAAATTCACTTTGATTTATTCTAAATTTTCTTATTCTTGAAGAATGACTTTTGGATTTAAGCAAAGTGAGTTTATTTACATTCTTTCATTGCTTTAAATCTTTCCCAACATGTTAAGTTGTATGTCATGTGATTATGCATTCATAATTTCATGTTTCAAAATTTTAAAATGAAATTGTTTACTTTATGTCAAATGTGCATGTGTTGACTAAAGTAGAATATGAGTGCTATTATCACTACTAAATAAAAGTATTTTAAAACTTATAAATGAAACATCAGATCTAAAGTGTGCTATTCTTATACTTTAATTATAAGCTTGCATGTGATGGATTATAAAGTAATGTTTAGTGTAGCCTTTCCTTTTTCTTTCTTATGTTAGCCTAGTTGAATGAGTTGGTAAGATGTAGGGTTCATTTGAAAAGAACCCAAAACTTACTTAATTCTAAACCATACTCATCCCTATGCTATCACCTAAGAAGGGTTGCCTATACTTACATGATAAATTGCATAAACAAAAATGAAACTATTAAACAACTTTTGCATATCCCTTCATCATTTCATTTCTATTATATGCATGTTTGTACTTAAGGAAAATGGTATATTAGTCTGGACAACCCCGAGGTTGTGAGGATTTAAGTAGCCCTAAGTAGGTTTATACCTTTCACCTCTAGTTAACAATGATGCCATACTCACTTATGCCTTTCTTACTTTCATGCATGTATGTGAAATTTTGGATAAAAATCTTTTCTACTTAAGAAAAATCATGCATATTCAACTTCTAAATTTTCTTAAATGGATTACGTAGCATGCATCCTAAAGTGTGTTAACTATCCTCATTTGCATGTATAGATATGCTTAGGGTCCAACCATATGCATGTTATATATGTTGGTAAAGAAATGAAGTAATGTGTGTTATGTGAATTTTGATTCATTTTATTTAATCTTAAAATACCTTTTTTTAATAGGTTTATTTAGGGTTTATCTAAACATAGAATTGATCAAAAGATATAATCAAAACATTCACCTAAATGAAATTAAAATGTGAACTTACTTTAGAAATTACTTAGGACTAGGGAAGGTAAGAGAAGTTCTCTTCTCTTTCTCTCTCTTCATAACTTAGTAATTAATTGTAGGTTTCACTCAAACCAAACTAAAATATGAAATAAAAATAACCCAAAACACTTAAATAACTTAAATGAAACCCTCCTCTAAGTTGAACATGTCCTTCACACTTAGAAAACTTGAACTTAAAGTCCTAAGCTAAGCATGACACACAAACCTTCAAGGCACACACATTAGCCTAAGTCACCACTTCTAGCCTTAGGTTAGGTCGGTGCATGGTTTGATGTTATATTTTATTTTATGATGAATGTTTTAGACTTGTGTATGCTCAGAATGAATTAGTCAACTATTCTTTTTGTAGGGGATTTTGCTAAAGGGGTGCTATCATAAATAAAAATATAAATGTTTCTTGCTTGCAAGTGATTATACCCCTTAGCATAATCCATAGGCCAGGTGGACATAGTCACCCATGTGTGGGGTGATAAGTCTAATATACATACTTGGGATTTGTGTGGTGTGATTTAACTAACCTTTATTTTGTAGGTGTTAGTTAGATTTCTACTTTTTCTTTTCATGTAAAAGCTTGTATATTTAAGATTTTGGAATGATTTATTATGGGGATTAGGATGAGCATTGGTCATAAGATTCCATCTTATGCACCATGTGAAGCCTTTGAACATCCACCTTCCAACCATCCAAAGGAGGAACCAAAGAAGAAAAGAAAGAAGAAAAAGAAGAAGAATAAAGCTTGAAGACCCCATAACAATGAATTCCTTTGCTTAAATTATAATTTAATTCATTTGTAATGGGTTGTATAAGGGTAGAGCTACACACATTTGATATTTTTGGTTTGGGGTGGAGCACCACAATGACCATTTATTCTTTTACGATTAGCTTTATAAATTGATTGATGATTTGTTTAGCTTTGGCATTAAGTGGCATGCTTTTTCTAGTTTCTTCCTTGCTATATGTATGTACTGGATGTGGATTAGGCTCTTTAGAGAAAAATAAATCTTTTACCCAACTTAACAACACAAATAAAAATTAAATAACTTATATCCTCACATAAAGCTTTGGTTTAAAATCAAGATAAAAGAATTACAATCCCTTTGCTGGATGAGCATTTTTTTGTAATATCATGCACAAATGCATCTAATTTCACTCTTGATTGGAAGGCTTCCACCTTTGACAGAGAAACTTGGCTTGACCTTTGAGAGCTATGGTGGAAACTCACCTCCTCCCTTCTCATTGAGATTGGCCAATAACCTTCTTTCTCATGCATTAGTCATATGAATCCTATTAGCCCAAGTCAAAATATTTGTCCAAAAATAAAAATAAAATGAAATTTGATTTGACATTAAGCATGTCCCTTTACATGATCTAGTTTCTTTAAGGAGTGAGTTTAAGGACTTAGTTTTTCTAAATAAGTACCTAGCTATCTTCATAAGCATAATAACTTGCCTACATGTATTTAAAATCAGAAAGAGTTAACCCACTGTAAGTCCAAGTGCCGTAGTTTGTCCTCTCTTGTGGAGACAAACTAATTACCCATTTATTTGCCTTATATTTAGAGCCCCGCACTCCCTAGATTTAGGTTCAGGTTGCTTCTCCCTCAGTGGGCCATAAGTATAATTCCTCACCTCTTGGGAATTTCCTTAATCTTGTGTTAAGGAATCATAAGTCCTAAATTTCTAATGAAAAATTCAACTCAAATAAATCAAAATCAATTTCAAAAATGTAAAGCCCAATTATATGGTAGTTTGAGATGCTCGCTAAGTTTTCCTAGCATCATGAGAATCTCCTACTTATCTCTTATTTTGGCTTTGATAATAACTCCCCCTTTTGATCAATCCCATTTGATCTTCTAAAAATAAATCAATCGATTGATAGTCCTTTCCTACTAAATCTTCAAAGATAATGATCATTTACCTTAATTGAGTTTCCTATCCCCTTAATGTAATGGTGCTCAGAGGGAACTTAACGAACTCGATTTAAAATAAACTCTTCTTTACTTTTTCATGTAAAGTACGGGAAGAATCTCTAGTACATATGCAGACCCATTATCCTTAGGAGTTCTTATTGAGGTGATTAGGTCCATTAAAGGGTAGTGACTTTTGTCTTTTGAGATAGTACACTATTCCTTGATGATGTACTCGATCACTTGACTAAGTACATCTACGGATCTGCGTAACATCCTAAAAAGAAGAATTATTATAGGTCTTGCCTTTCTTTCTTTCCACAGATTTGAAGGCGACTCCTATAGAAATTTTAAACCAACAAATTTTTAGACTCCAGAGGATGATTCCTCTCTCCATCTTTGGTAAATGATTGTTGTCTTTGAGTATAGTGAGTTTGTACTTTATGAATCCAAGACTATCCTTCCATTGGCACTTAGCTCATTTCATTCTTGAGTTGAGTTAGTCAACATCTTTTTAGGTACATTCCTTGTTGGTCTTAAAACCCGTTGGGTTCTCCAATGGGTAAAATGAAAAGATTTAAATAAAAAGAGAAAACATTTTAAAGACTTCCTCCATATCATTTTTATGATAAGGAAAGGTTCATTCTAAAATAATGAAGACAAAAATAAATCTTTCATAAGAACTTTGCTTTTCAAAAGGCACCATTTCAAAAATGCACTTAATAAAATATTTTCCAAAAAATTTATTATTACCTCATTTAACAATTCCCATAATTGTTACATGTATGGATTTTCAAAAATAAAACTAATAAAATTTGCCAAAAGCATAAATGAACATCTTCCTTCAATTGACTTTGATGGAGATTTCATTTTCAATAAAATGAACAACCATCTTTCCAAAAATCAAAATCATAATCATAAAGTTTTCAAAATGCACATGAATTTTTCTATTCAATACACTCACACATATTGAATGGAAAATTCATTTCCAAACAAAATTAAATTTTAAAAGAACACACATGAACACCTTCATTTAATATACTTAAATTTATTAAATGAAGATTTCATTCCCAACTAAATAAAATAAAATATCTCTTAAGAAATCCCACTTAAACATATCTCACATATGTTTTAAGTTGGAATTCCTCCCTTTCAAAAAACAACAATCACGCACAAAAATTTCATATTTCAAAAATAAGATTGATCTCCATTCTACATACCTAAATTTGTTGAATGGAAGTCCTCTTTTCAAAACATTAAAACTTTAACAATCATAGTTCAAAAATTTTCAAAACACATTTTGGAACTTCATTTAACATACCCAAATTTATTAAGTGAAGTCTCCAAATCCAAAATCCAAAAATTTTCTAAACACATTTTTGAATTTCATTTAACATACCTAAATTTGTTAAGTGAAGTCTCCATGTCCAAAATCAAAAAATTTTCAAAATACATTTGGAACCTCACTTAACATACCCAATTTTTTAAGTGAAATCTCCAAATCCAAAATCAAAATTTTCAAACACCTTTAGGAACTTTTTCCCTTAGCATACCAAATTTGCTAAGGAGAAGTTTCCATTTTTTAAAATCAAAAATGAAATCAAAATTTTGAACACATATTTGAACTTCATTTAGCATACTTAAATTTGCTAAGTGAAGTTTGCAAACCCAAAATAAAAAATCAATAATCATATTTCAAAATTTTTCAAAACACATTTTGGAACTTCCTTTAGCACATTCAAACTAAGTGAAGTTTTCAAATCTAAAATCAAAATTAACAATCATATTTTAAAATTTTAAACACATTTGGAACTTCACTTAACATACCCAAATTTGTTAAGTGAAGTCTCCAAATTCAAAATCCAAAAAACTTTCAAACACATATTTGGGACTTCATTTAGCATATTCAAATTTTCTAAGTGAAGTTTCCAAATCCAAAAGCAAAGATTTTTCAAAACATGTTTTTGGAACTTCACCTAGCATACTTAAATTTGCTTTGTGAAGTCTCCAAATCCAAAATAAAAATTTTTGAACACCTTTTGGAACTTCTTCTCTTAGCATACCAAATTTGCTAAGGTGAAGTTTCCATTTTTTAAAACCAAACCAAATCAGAAATTTTGAACAAATCATTTGGAATTTCATTTAGCATACTCAAAATTTTAAAATAAATTTTTCATTTCACAAAAATAAGTGGAACTTCATCTTTGGCATACCAAATTTTTTAAAGTTAAGTTTCTACTTTCTAAACACATCAAAAACAAAATGAAACACTTAGGATTCCCTTAGCATACCAAATTTGCTAAGGATCCTACCCTTTTCAAAAAAAAAATCAAAATATTCCAAATAAATGAAACACTTAGGATTTTCTTAGCATACTTAAATTTACTAAGGATCCTATTTTCAAAAATTAAACAAGACACACTTAGATTCTTCACTAAGCAAACTTGAATTTGCTAAGTAAGAATTCCAAAATCCAAAATTCACACAAAAGAAACAATCACTTTCAAACACTTTTACTCATATACCTAAATTTGCTAAGTAAAATTCCAAAACAATCAAACAAAAAAAATCAACTTGACCCTTACTTTAACATACCTAAATTTGTTAAAGGAAAGGGTCCTCAAAATCAAAAAAAATTTAAATTCAAACAATGAACATGAAGCATCCTATCAAAATTTTGAATCCATATTTCAACATACCCAAATTTGTTGAAGTTAGATTCATATTCAAATTCCTTTTTCAATCAATCTTCTCAAATCTGTTTGAACCCCACTTAACATTTCCAAGTTGTTGGACGTGGGTTCAAATTTTTAAAATTCAAAATTCAAAATTCAAAAATCTATGGAGATAGAAAACTAATACAAGTTCATTTCTCATTAGATTCTTTACGGCCGATAGCAATCTAGTTCGTTTATTATATTTTGGAAATTCTCAAAATTTGTCTTCACCTCCCCCCACGGTATGAATCTAGCTTTAGATCAGGCTAACTTCCCCTATTGGATCCATACCCACTGATTCACTGGCTGGGATTTGAGGGGCTGTGATCACTTGTAGAGGGCCTCACCCGAGGACCAAGGTGACCGGGTAAGCGGTCATCGTGATAGACTTACCTTGATTCGATGTCTTTTCACTAAAGAGGAAAGCTATGGTAGACTTCAATTGTTAGTGCCAGCGTAGTTCCACTCAGTTGCAGTTCATCTCAGAGTTGCTCATGTTGCCCTAGTGAAGGCTATTACTTTGCCATCTAAACCCTCCAAGAGTAAGGCTCCCCTAGTCTTAGGGCCTGCCTCCTTTACATTTGAGTATGGGTCTAGCTCGCACTCCTCCCATCCTACCCAGCATAGGAATAACTATGATTGATTCAAGAGCTGAGCAAAACAATCGCCATGGATGAGTCTCCCATTATCACTTCACCACTGGTTATAGAAAACTAGTTCCATCCTCTCTTTGGATTAGACAAAGAGGATGCCAGGAGGATCCATTTGTCACCTCCTATAGTGGTGCAATTCCAGCCATAGTTTCCAAGGAGAGTATGCGCCTCGACCTTCTCTGTAGTGAGCATAGGACACTCGAGTTTAGGACCTTTGACCTTGATTTGTTATTCATGCATAGGAGGGCCCACAAGGCCCACATCACAAGTTACTAGCGGTGGCGACATAGTTCAGTTTCGGCATTTGCTCGATCAATTTTTCTTGGCTGCTACGACCATACTAATAGTATTCTTCTCACTAGGACCAACCACCACAGGAGGGTAGTTCCTGTGCATAGAGTGTTGGTGGCATCTCCACCCCACCACTATACCCTCATCCCATTACCGATGCAGTTATATCTCCCATTCCATCATGAAGGCATCAGGAAAAGTGCACCCGTTGGTGATCTATGACCAAAGGATCCTACCCCTCACCACCCATTTTGGTAGGTTTGAGCTCTCCCGACCCTCTACAGGTGGTGCGAAGGAGTGGACCCAAAGCATGGTCATTCCTTTACCAACTCCACCATATGATGTGGAGATGGTGGACATGATATTCTAGATGAGTTCACTCGGCAGGTAGGAGGAACATCTAGGATTATTACCCTCTTAGCAGTAGTCAAGAGTATCATTCATCTAATTATAGTCCGGGATTGACTCCCCAAGTGATATGTGGTGCGGTGCCTCTGATGCATAGTGATCACACTACTAAATATTTATACCTACCGAGTTGGATCATTCCTTAGAGATAGTTGCACTATTTCATGGAGAAGAAGGAGATCTTGGGTGCTGGTGAAGAAGAGTCGCTTGATCCCAAAGATGACTTGATGGTGGATTTAGCTGGAGTCTGCATGGCTGACACTAGAGGATCTCTTCTTAGCGAGCAACATGCCATGGAAGGTGATGAGGTTGATCAAGAGGACATCGACAACACCTTCGATAAGGAGAAGGATGAACAAATTGATAGGATGGAACGCAATTATAGACTTGTTGAGCGTGTCAATGCTTGAAACAAGCCCTCCAATTCATCATATTATTGGTTGACTGAGTTAATGTCTTAAAAGACTCAAGACCTCCCATTGAGCAAGGTAGCACTAGCTTGGAAGGTAGTGGAAAGTATCTCCATACAAGAAAAAGATATAAAATCATGGTTGAAGCGTGGGTGAAGGAAGCTTTGGCTCATGTCTGTGGATCATTGGTTCCAAGGCTAGACCCTACAGGAGAATTTGATGCTATCCAATATCCCAAGGGTTTCTTGCCTCCTTCCTCCAAAAGCTTCGATGGCAGTGGGAATCTGAGACAGCACATAGCTCATTTCAGGGCCATTTATTACAACGCAGGTGGCAGCAATGCTCTACTCTTTCACCTTTTTGTTAGCAGCCTAGCAGGTATTTCTTTTGATTGGTATGCTGAACTGCCCAATGGTTTAGTGAAGACATTTGCTAAGTTAGAGCAACTCTTTATCAAGAGATTTGCTAGAGCTCCCCAAAGGGTTACTATAGGTGATCTCATTGTAGCACAACAAACCTGAGTCACTTGTTGATTATATTCTCTCGATAGCATGGCGAGTATGAAGTGTGTGAACAACATACCATTGAGATTCTCTTGAAGAATATTCATGGCCCGATCGCCTTCATCCTTAAGGGCTTCACTAATAAGACATTTGAGAAGCTAATCAACAAGGTGGCTAGTCTACAAGGAGTGGCCAAACAGTTGCCTTTTCAAGATCAATTACTAGAAAAGTCCCAAAGGTTTATGAGAAGAAACCTGGTAGTAGCATTGAGAGCGGCCTAGAGATCGGTCGAGAGACCGACCTCGCCTCCACCTCTTTTAACAGAGGCCCTAGGCCTCCACCCGGCCGACACCGCCTCCCATACCACCACCAGCATGCGTGCATATGGTAAATACTCTTTTAGATAAGTTAAACAAACCTTATTCTTTTAAGAGGGAGGTAATCAGGAAAATCTTTAAAAACCTCTTAAAGAAATCAAATTTTTAGCTACCCGAGCCTAGGAGTCCGGAGGAAGTAGGAAAAAGTCATGATCCAAACTTTTGCCCTTACCACTGTATGCTAGGCCATGTTTTGGAGGATTGCTTCACATTCAAGGACTAGCTTGAACACAATTTCAAGACTGGTGATGTAGTTATCCCAAAGGAATACCTTGTGGAACAACCTTCCAGTTCCATTAGGGTAATCCTTGGGGATACAAGTGATCCTACCAAAACTAAAGAAGGTTGGGACATTTCTTTATCCAAAATCTCTAAGAAAATAATTCAGAAGATCAAGAAGCTTTCCTTGCAGGTGCATGAGTCAACTCAAACCTCCAACACCAAGGAAGGTTTGCAAGTTGCCAGTGCCAACTCTAGAAAGTGGGGCGGCGGACAGGATAGCCCTTTAGCACAACCAAATGTCCGACCTCGACCATCAATTACAACTTCCACCGCAACTTCTTCCATTTCAATAGCTCTTCTCTTTCTTCTACTAGTAGACTCTTGTATCGGGATAAGGGCATCAAAAATCCACACTCACTCTTGACTTCTACTTTGTATCAAATAATTTTAAGAAATTAAAGAATAAAACTAGTTTGAATTACATCTGTGCCACTTCTGATGGGTTGTCTTCTTCTATTCCTAATAATAACTCTTCAAGTCTAAATAACTATAACAATTTTACCTTTCTCTTTTTGATTTAGAATTGGACTTTCCAACTCTGAATACTACGAGTTCACCTCTTGAGATAGACTTAGAATCATCAATTCTGAGAGTCTCATAGGAGAAGCTGTAGGTGAGCCTGAAGTGTAGGTAGAACCTTCCACCACCTTGCCTCAAGAGATTACCTAAGTCAACCTCCATAGTGGCAAGGTTCTACCTCCTAGGACAGCACCTCAAGATAGAGGGAAACAAGTCATTAGTAGTAAATATCGAGAAGCCCTTCCACTGGATGCTCCACCTTTGGATATGCTTGTGGAAGACCAGCCGAAGGTGGACTACAACATCCTTTCTCATCAAAGAAAGTTGCCATCTAAGCTAAGCATATATGATGCCCTTGTCTTATCCAAAGAGATGAGGGAATCACTAATCAAGGCTCTCCTTGATCCAAATATGCTTAGCTCGGTGGCCATATAGTGAGGAAGCACATTATGCTAAAGAAGCCCAAGGGATCACCTTCACAGATAAAGACTTTCTTCTAGGGGAGTTGGAGCACAACCATCCCCTATACATCATAGTCGACATGGACAGGTTCAGACTCACTAGGGTTTTGTGGATTCAGGTGCATCGATGAACATTATGAGTCTAAAGACCCTTGCTTATTTGAAGATTGACATCTCTACAGTCTGAGGAGATAGGATGATGTTGAGAGGATTCAATGATTAAGGTGAGTGAGCATTATGTTCTATAGTGTTACCATTGGAGATAGGTGACTAGAAGACTGAAGCCAAGTTCTACATATTGATTTGCATTCCGCTTTGCTTGGTAGGCCTTGGATACTTCAGAACAAGATCGTTCCATCCTCCCTTCTTCAATGCATCAAGTTTAGAAAAGATGGAATTGAATACCATGTCAATGAAGAAGAAAAGTCATTTTCAGTTAGAGAGGTTGAGATTTATGAGGATGCGACCTACTATCTTCCTCGAAACACCCTTTCTCATGAACTTGGACAAAATTCAAATGAAATTGCAAAACTAAAAGAAAATGAAACAAAAGAAAAGATAAAGACAAAAAATGAAAAGAAAAAGAAAAGTTCAGGTGAGCAAGAAAGGGGAATTGAAAAAAACATATCACATTCCACCCAGTTCATTCCATCATATGGACATGTGGGTAGGATGGCTCAACCTCCGCCAGGCAGAGAAAGATGTAGAAATAGAGGTAGTTTCAAAGGTGGGAGGCCCCCTAGTTAGCCTTCACCAATAGAGGTCGTGTTCAGTTCATAGAGTACCCTTTATTCATATAGACTTAGAATTTGACCCAAAGGATGAGTCTAATGTGATTAGTATACCAGCCAACCCCTCTTAGTGGGTTCCATTGGAGGTGACTTTTGATCGAGACAGAGACAAATACTAGGCCTCCAAGCAAAGTAAAGTATTTGAATCTAGTTTATGTGAAACTATTCGACAAGTTGGGAACCTTAGCTCTTACCTCACTTACATCTCAGAAAGTTGAAGGTTTAGTAGTTAAGGAAGTCCCTAAGTCTTCCAGTGACATGAAGTAGAAGTTCTTTTTGATCATCCTCCTCAAGCCCGAGTTGATATAGAGCTTGAGGAAGATACTTTTAAAGAATTAATGGAATTACCTTTTGACTTTTACTCGCCTTATGTTCAAAATCTTATACAAAAAAATTTAGTTCCTCACACATGGTCCAAACACAGGTCAGAATACTTCGAAAAGCTATGGAACAATACAGGCATGGAAGCACAATCAAGAGTAGGACTAGAAAACGGTATAGTGGGTCCGGTCGATGATGATGATTATTATCTAGTTGTTACCAACCATTTGGAATCTAATTGATTCTTCTCACACATTCCCAACTCTTATGAGAATGTCTATTTAGAAACTTCAGATTATCCAAATGATCTCCAAGTCAAAGAGGCACCACCTGAATTTGACGAGGAGATTCATTCAATGATCGACAAGCTTAAAGAAATCAATCTCAGGATAGAAGAAAATCCTCACCCGACATACATCAGTTCAGTGCTGAATGAAGAAGAAACCAATGACTTAGTTAGGCTATTGACTGAGTTTAAAGACTACTTCACATGGAGTTATGAAGAAATGCATTATCTCCGACGTAGCGGTCCACAAGCTATAGACGATATTACCCTATTAAGCAAGCTCCATGCATGTGATTAGAAATTGAACAATGTGTCATTTAGTCAAGAAAGATCGATATTGGTTTCATCAAGGAAGAAAAATATCTTACTTTGTTAGCTAATGTCATCCTAGTTAAGAAGAAGAATGACCAAATTCACATTTGCGTCGATTTTAGGGACTTAAATAAGGTATGTCCTAAGGATGAGTTTCCTCCTTCTATATTAAAATTAATGGTGGATATTTCCTAATCTCATGTAGTCTTCTCTTTCATGGATGGATCATCCGGCTATAACCAAATCAAGATGTCTCATGAAGATGAAAGAAACATAGATTTTTGAACCCCAATCAGAATCTTCTATTATAGGGTCATGCCTTCCTTTTGCTAGTGCTATATACCAATAGGCCATGACTCAAATCTTCAACGAACTCATCCATCATCAAGTTGGGTGCTATGTTGATGATCTAGTAGTTAAGAGCAGAGAAAAGGAAGATCACCTCTTTAACTTGATAGTAGTTTTCGAACGGTTAAGATAATATAACCTCAAAATGAATCCCCTGAACTGTGCATTTAGAGTCATTTTAGGGAAATTCCTTGGGTTTGTTGTTTGACATCGGGGAATAAAAATAGATCCTTAAAAGATCAAAGCTATCTTAGAAATGCCACCTCTTAAGAGTTTAACTCAACTCAGATCCTATCAAGGACGGTTGTATATCTAAGACGCTTTATCTCAAACCTATCAGGAAGATGCAAGCCATTCTCAACACTTATCAAAAAGGATGCTAAGTTAAAGTAGGATGACAAGTGCCATCATGCTTTTGAAGATATCAAAGAGTACTTGGTGAAGTCGCCAGTTCTAAGCAGCCCCTATCCTAGGCAGGCCACTCATCCTTTACACTGCTGCATTGGATGACTCTCTCGCTCTGTTGGCCCAAGCCAATGATGAAGGAAGGAAAAGTCTCTACTACCTCAATCATCGTCGATCTGCTGAAACAACTATCCACCTATTGAGAAATATTACCTAGCTTTGATCTTTGCATCTCAAGCAATGACATTATATGCTTTCTCATAAGGTGAACTTGATCTCCCGAACCAATCCACTACAGTACCTCATGATGTGGCCAATGTTTTTCAGATGTTTAGCTCATTGGTCCATGATACTCTCGCAGTTTGATATCACATTTGTACCCCTCCGTGCGATAAAGGTACAGTAGATTTCTTAGCGCACTTCTGTTGATTCGCTGATGATCTCCCTAATGAACAAATCAAGAACTTAGGAGGAGGCAACCGGGAGATGTATTTTGATGGTGCTTCTTTTCTTAAAGGTGAAGCACCATAATATATTCTCTCAAGAAAGGTAGGGGTAGGAATAGTTCTTCTAACTATGAGGCATTGATTGCTGGTCTGGAGTTAGCCATCACTATCAGTGTCACGAGCATCAACGTCTTTGGGATTCTCAGCTGGTCATCAACTAGATTGTCAGGTCCTACCAGATTCTCAAACCCAAGCTTCATTATACTATACCATGAAGCTGTTGGCCCCGTGAAGTCACCATTTATAAGGTTCCCAGTAGAAAAGATGCATATTTCTTGGTAAAACTTGCCAAAGAGTTGTCATGTCTGGAAGATGAGTCCATTTCAATAAAGGTCCAAAATAGACAGGTCTTATCGCTTATTGATGCTGAACTCATCGAGAGACTTTCTTTTGAAGGGGAAGTTGCCGTTGCCAAAATGGACAAGGAGCTGGATTGGAGGAAACCGTTCATAGATTACTTGAACACCGACAAACTACCTCAAGAAAAGTCACAAGCCCATTAGGTGAAATAGAGATCTCTCTCCTACGCTCTTATTGATGGCACCTTATACCGCCGGTCCTTTGACCAAATATGGTTACATTGTTTAGACAAACATGAAGCCCATGGCATTATGGCGAGGTACACTCGTCTATGCAAAGCTCATCAATCGGTTGAAGATGAAGATGAAGATCAAAGACTTGGATACTATTGGCCTTGATGATCACGGTTGCATGGATATAATTAGGAGATGTCATCATGTCAAGTGCAGTGTGGTCCTCCACCAACCACCTAACATTCTACACCTACATTGGCTTCATGGCCATTTGAGTGTTGGGGTACCAACATTGTAGGTCCGATCGATCCTTCTTTTTCCAAGGGGCATTGATTCAACTTAGTTGTCACCGACTAATTTTCCAAGTATGCGGAAGCCATCCAACTCAGAGAGGTCACAACTCACCATGTGCTTCAGTTTTTCAGGAAATATATTGTATATAAGTTCGGGGTGCCTCGACGAATTATATCCAATAATGGTATTGCATTCAAAAGCACGAAGATCAATTGCTTTGCTAGAAGACACGATATAGTTTGGAGATACTCCACCATCTACTACTTTAGAGCTAATGATTTAGTAGAAGCATTCAACAAAACTCTCATCTAGATACTGAAGAAGACTCTTGATGACTACAAATGATAGTGGAACGAGCAATTGGTTGAAGCCTTTGGCTTCTTGCACACCATCGAACTCCAACTCAATCATTTTCTTGGTGTATGGGTCTGAAGCCATTCTTCCTTTAGAAGTTCAACTCCCATCACTAAGGATAGCATTGGGTAACAAGATCACTACAAAGCAGAATACAAAGTTATGGTTAGAAGTGCTCAAAGGTTTAGAGGAAAGTCGCCTACAGGTGTGCCAAAATCTCGAGTTGTATAAGGCCAAAATGATTCAAGCTCACAACAAGCTGGTCTGCCCTAAGTATTTTTGAGTAGGAGAACTTGTGTTAGTCCTAAGGAGACCAATTATAGCCCATCGAAAGATGGGAGGCAAGTTTGAACCCACTTGGGAAGGCCCTTATGTCATAGAGATGGCCTACCATGGAGGATCTTATCATCTTATTGATTGTAAAGGGGAACACCCGATGCTTCCAATTAATGGGCTTTATCTAAAGAAATATTACCCATGAAATTAATCATGTTTAAAAATAATCATTAATAAAAAGAACAAAATTTGATTTCCTTCATCAAATCTTCTCTTCTTTCAAAGTGTTATTTGCTTGTTTTGTGAATCCTCCGTGACGTGTCTAGGGTAGGTGTCAGAGTCCCCCAGTGGCATCCTATCCCTTTTTCACAACACAAACACAGTCTCTCAACGCTATTAGAATAGGTGTGAGAGGGCAGAGAGGCATCCTATTTTGATTAGCATAACTAAGATAGGTGTAAGAGAATTCAAGTGGAATCCTTTCTTAGTGGGAATCATTTTGTCATCTGTGGCATCATTTCATCAAACCCCTAGTGTGTTTAAGATAGGTGTAAGAGTCCCCTAGAGGTGTCTTATTCCTTTTTCACACATGCACAATAACAAACACAAATCTTATGTCTTGAGCTATTTTGATGTGGGAACAAGCCCCTATAGCACTCACTCATTAGCTACTCTAGGTCGAGTCTACATGCTACCTCGTTAATATGTCACCCCAGCGATCATTTATTTGGAAGATGTGAGTCCTCGCACTTTCTTCCTAACTTGACCATTGCAAACCAATGAGCGCCTTGTTAGTTTGGTAGGCTTCACTGCCAGCCAATAAGCTACCTCATGATTGACTTTGTTTAAGAAGATGTGAGTCCTTGTGCTTTCTTCTTGAACTAGCCATCATGCTCTAACTAGGTTGAGTATATTTGAGGTTTAGGATAAGTCCCCTAGAGGCTCCTTTTCTCTTGACTTTGAGTTGATATAAGTCCCCTAATGGCATTCACTCAGTAGTCACCCTAGGTCGGATAACACTTGTCGAGTCGAAGATAGACTATCCCGTCAGTTCTATAGGAGGATGCGAGTCCCTGAGCTTTCTTCCTAAGCTGATTGTTGCAAACCAATGGGCACATTAGGTTGGTTGATGTTCGTTATGCTGATAGCGACTCACCCAATGAGTACACCACTCTTGGCAGATATGAGTCCCCGTACTTTCTCCTTGAGTTGGACACCAAATACCTATTGGGTATATGACTAGCCAGCTCATTTTCTCTAGGGTGTTGGATTAAGCCCTTATCAGCCCCATCCCCTAGGGCACTCTGTTTGGATCAAGTCCTTTCACCCCATTTAGACACTAGGATTACTTTTGGGTTGGACATTTCCCCTTTCTAGTAGCCACCCATGGTTGAAAAATCTATTGGATGTGATTCTCCCTTGATCTAGAGAGGTCTAGCATATAAGCTCCTTCTCAATTTGATCCCTCACAAACTAGGGTCCAAGATAAAATAATAAACTAAAATAAAATTAATTTGCTTATGGATTAGAAATTCAAGCCCCAAAGGACCCCTTTTTGCGGGCATCCTATCTTTAGGTAGTGTCGTGAGAACTCCCTATAGGAATTGCTACGAGTTGAGATAAATCCCTTGATCACTCTGTAACGCCCTTGTTGGGTTCAATCTATTTTCCACAAGTAGGTTACAATCATTTCACTTTGAAAGATATAAGACTATGATGCATTATTTCTAGCATGATTATCAACCGTGGCGACCTTAGGTCGGGTTTGATTTGTTGAAAACCGATCAATAATCTTTTCTAGTGGAAGATGTGAGTCCCAAGCTTTCTTCCCTTCAATTGATCATTTTCGAAGACACACCTTTGGTCGGATAGTTCTCCCATATGTTGGGAAGCTACTCCCTTTATTTTAGCGAATCTGAGATAGGTCTATGCTTCTATAAGCTCCTTCCCAGTGTGATCCATCACAAACCAACAGAATCCATAAAACAAAATTAAAAATGAAATTAATTTTTGACTATTCGTGAGCTGATCTAAGTTCCCGGTGGCATTCACTCAATAGTCAACCCTAGGTCGGGTCCGATTTGTTGCCCAAAGCAACCAATCACCCTAGTGGTTCTTTATTTCTAGAAGATGTGAGTACCCATGCTTTCTTCTTAAGACTTGACCATTGTATACCAAAAGGTAGCTTTCCTTTGGTTGGCTAGTCCTACCTTATGGTTGGTAGACTTATCACTTTGAATTGGTAAATGCGTTGGGTCTAGGCTTCCATAGCCCCTACTGTAGTTCATCTAAACCTATGGGATCCATCATAATCAAAAATAATAAATCTAAAATGAAATTAATCTTGACTATCTTTGAGTTGATCTAAGTCCTCAGTGGCATTCACTCAATAATTGACCTAGTTAGGTTCAATTTGTTGTCTTGTCAATGATTACCAAAATTGGTCTTTACTTTAGAAGATATAAGTCTACACACTTTCTTCCTCGTGCATACATCAGAAAGGCATCCTTTGGTTGGCTAATCCTACTATGTGTTTTTTTGTAGACTACCCCTTTAGATTGGTAAATTGAGTTAGATCTCTAGCCTCCTCTACTTAGTGCAACCCATCAAACCAACAGGTTCATCTAAAAATTCAAACCTAACAAAATTGAAACAAATTCAAGCCTCTTCCCAGTGGAACAAATCAAATCTTTTCTCTTCAATGAGAATCAAATCAAACTTTTCATCCCCTTTGATGACTTAACTGCTTCCCTAGTGGAAGGTTCACACTCTATCCCTTAATGGATTCTCCCCTCTCTCTTATGTTTTGGATATAGGTAGAGCCACATTGTACTAAGTTTTGGATTCTCTCTATACCTTGGGTTAAGGATAGATTATTTTTGTTAGTGCTTGTGATCTTTCGGTGTTGTTGATCATTTCAGTCAACACCAATACGTGCAGTGTTCCATGTTAGTCACACCACACCTATTGGGCGCCCTTTGTTGACCTCATTTTTAGAATGAGCTCTCAACCTCCATCTTCATAGACTCCTCTTAGACTTTAAGAGTTCCTTAGTCCCAAGACACATTTAGTGATTAGGTGGACTCAACCTAGAGAGACTTAGAAGAGTTAGCCATAGGAATAGGTCATGCCTTAGGGGTGTTAGAAAAATTTCTGACCCTTAACTTAAACCATTCCTTACTTTCCTTCTTTCAAGTCAAAGTACACATCAATTCTATTTGATTTTCTTCAAACTCAAATCAACTCTCTATGATTGAAATCTATTATTGAAACCCATGATTAAAATCCATCAAAATTCCTAAGTTCAATTTTCCTAAGTCCTTAATCCTTTCTTAAGGTCTTAACCAAAATCATGATCTAAACTAAATCAAATCTTTGAGATTTCCTCATAATCTATTTATATTCTCATTTATATTCATATATATAAATCTAAACTTAAAATTTGAAATTTAAAATCCTTGAAATTTCCTAAGTCCCTTAATTTTCTTTTAATGGACTTAGCCAAAATCAACTCTAAGCCATTTCAAACTCATGGGATTTTCTCAAAACTCATTTATATTCTCATTTATATTCACATATATAAATGAAATATAAATATAAATCAATCAAATCAAAAGCAAAAATTAAAATTCCCAATTTAAAATCTTCTTAAGTCATTAATTTTCCATTAATGAACTTAGCCTAAATCTTCATCAGACCATATCAAAGTCATGGAATTTTCTCATAACATATTTATATTCTCATTTATATTCACATATATAAATGAAATATAAATGTAAATCAATCAAACCAAATTCAAAAATTCAAAACCCCACTCTAAATTTTCCTAAGTCCCTTAAATCCTCCTTAATGGACTTAGCCCAAATCATGATTAAATCACTTCAAATCCTTGAAATTTTCATGATCCATTTATATTCTCATTTATATTCACATATATAAATGAAATATAAATTCAAACAATCAAAACCAATTCCAAAAATCAAACTCAAATCAACTCAAACTCCAATCTAAGCCTTTCAAGTTAAAATCTTGAACTTAGCCAAATCAACTTAAAATCAAGCCAAACTCTTGATTTTCTCTTATCATTCAATAAACCCTACAATCATGAGCTCATATATAAATCCAAACTCCAATCAAACAATCAAAACCAAGTTCAAAAATCAAACAAAAAAAAAACTCCTTTCATATCCTTCCTTTGAATATTAAATTGTCAAATGGATCTAAACCCATTTGACTTCAAATCACTTGTAAATGGATTTATATTTCAATCATGAGTCCATATACAAGATCAATCAACTTCAAATCAAGCTTTGACCAAGCCATTTGACCCACTTAGGCTCACTTGACCCAAAGTGACCTAAAGTACTTATGAGCCAAATTTTGATCCTAATCAAATTGGATTGAACCAAACTCATATTTCCCTCTCATCATGATCAACAATCATTATGGGATGATCAATCAATCAAATTAGGTCAAACCAAGTCAAACTTAAGGGTTGACCAAGTCAACACTTAACCTAAAATGAAACCTAACATAGCCACATTCCACCATAGGATAGATTGATTGAAACCATTGATCTAAGTTCACTCATGACCTATGTTTGAACTTGACCAAGCCAACATTTGAGCCTAACCTAGCCCAATTGGCCACTTGACTCAAGTTGACCCATTTTGACCTAAAGGGTCAAAATGTGTCAAAACTTGATCTAAGCCAAATTGATTGAAACCAATGGGTCAAGTCCATTCCAAATCACTTGTGGAACTTGACCAAAGCCTTAATTTGCCGACTAGACATAACCTAGCCCAATTGACCTTAGACCCAACATGACTGGGGTCATATTAAGAAATTGAACTTAACCAAAATTGATTGGAAACAAAGATACCAATCCACTCCATATGACTAACCAAACCCAAACCTACCATGACTAACCTCAAATAGGTCAAATGGGTCAAATAGGTCAACTTGACCCATTTGACCTAATGAAGTCATATGAGCCATATTCAAAACTAATCGAAATTGAACCAAACTAAAGCCACTAAAATATTTCAAATGGTCATATGAACTTGACCAACCCTTGGTTTGACCCAATTTGACCTATTGGTCAACTAAGTTGACCCATTTTGACCTAAATGGGTCAACATGAGCCAAACCCTATCAAATGAATTCCATATCTCATGAAACTTGTCCAAACCTAATTCCTCCACATACCCAACATATCCAAAGTGGAAAAAAAAGTAAAATGACCATCCTACCCCTAGGCCATAGAATAAATTTTGGCTTAATCCATGGGTAATTTGGTCATACCCTCTTTACATTCACTTGAGGCTTTCCTAAAAGCTCAAGGGGACCTAGGGGAGAGTGGTGTACCCAACCCAATGGGTTTGGGTCAGATTGGTCCCTAGACAAACCCTATGGGTCAAAATGCCAAATTCAAACTCCCTCTCAAACTCAAATTAAGGCACATGGGAGGTTGGCAATCCACTCCTTGGCTCAAACCAACCATGTGCACTCTCCTAACTGATCGAACAACCCACAGCCTATGATCAATTGGATCAAAATGGCAAGTGCATTGTCGGTCATCCGATCCTTCAAGGGGGAGATATACTCCCCCGAATTCAATTCAATTCTCACTTCCCCTCTATCGATTGAAGCTAAGGAACTGAGAAATCATGAGTAGTCCCAAGCTTCTTAGAGAGGATTTGAAAAAAACCATTTCTCAATTTTTAAAGTGAAAATAGAGCTCAATCCATTCTCCAACTTCTTCACTACAATCCACTGCAATTCCTTTTGCAAGCACTCTTGGGTGACCAAGTTGAGCTCACCTAAGTTCTTTCCCAAGCTCTAAAGGAAAGAGGAGACCTAATTGAATCAATGCATAGCTAGCTAAGGAGGTTGGTCCAATCAATCCACTCAACCTCAAGTGATCATATCTCAACACGGCTTTGTCTCCGAGAAGCTTCTCCAAGGAATCGGCGTTAGTGATCACCTCTGAGGTATGGGATTTTTTGACCATTAAACTCAATGTGGTGTGGAGCTTTGTGAAAGAAATTTTCATCCCATGGATTTTTGACCATTGGATTTTCCACTCTTTAGCTTTAGATGGTGTGGGTTGAGTTTGATTTGAATCCATGCTAGATCGAGCTTGGATCTTCCCCTTGATCATGGACAGTCTCTATTGATCAAGTGGAAGAACATGGGAGATCTCAGCCATCCATCGATGCATTTTAGATGGACGGCTGAGATATTTTCACACGTTTAGAAATCCTTTACTCATTTTAAAACCATGGGGAGATCCCTGGTCGTCCGATCTTTGATCGGACAGATCAAATGCGTGCACCAGCCATCATTTGACAACTTTAACCCCTCACAAATGATGTAGCGTGCCACATGCGTGAGCGTGATAGGGGATTACTTAAAATTCTTAATTACTTTCTAATTAACTTGGATCTTCCAAAATTCATAACTCCTTAGAAAATTTAGAAATATGAAATAAAATCCATGGAAAGATAATTCAACCAAAAATATTTTAAAATTAAATTCAATGGGTTTTGAGTTATATTTTTCTTTGAATTTGGGTTTTATTAGAAAGTTTATTTTGTTAATTACCTTTTAATTAAGCCTCTGATTAATTCCAATTTTCTTGGGTAGGTTTTAGGGGATGACTTTTACCTCCCCTAATTTTCTTGGGATTTATTAAAGGCTTGATTAGAATAATTGCATATGAATTTCCTAATTACCCTCCTTATAATTAAGCATAATAAGGGTATGATTAGTGAGTTTAATATATGATTATGGTTGATTAAGGTTAGATCCAATAAGTAGGAGGTTTATGGAATATTTTTGGGGCATTTTTCCAAAGCTATTCCTTAAACTCCCTTTTCTCTCCTTAATCTCCTCCTAATTAAGGGTTAATTCATTAATTATCCCTTAATTAATTTCTAAAATTCTAAAAGTTTAGAACTTAATTAATCTACTTTGGATAGATACTTAGGTGTTTAATAATCTAAGTTCAATTAAAAATCAAAACCCAATTCACATGTGTGAAAGGGTGTTTTGAAATTACTTAAGCTAAACCCCTTAGCTTAATTAACTTTTAATTGTGAGACAAATTGCATTAGGCCTCTTTCTTATTAGGTGCATTACAAATTTAAATTCCTTGTGGGTTTTATGTCATCTCATTGGCTCATAATTATTTGGTTAATTCTTCTAAGGTGGTGTAGGTAAGGGTTAATTAAGTTACTTAATTCATACCTTAACCTAATTAATGCATAAAATGGATCTAATTATTTAAAAATTAAACAAAAATATCAAACACATGTGGGAATGGGTTAGGAACAGCAATCTCATCCCACCTTTTTAAAATTAAATCAAAATTCAAACTAAACAAAAATCACTTTGAATTCATTTTGATTTATTCTAAATTTTCTTATTCTATAAGAATGTCTTTAGGATTTAAGTGAAATGAACTTGTTTGCTTTCATTGCTTTGAATCTTTCCCTAACATGTTAAGTTGTATGTCATGTGTTTTCATGCATTCATAATTTTAAAATTCAAATTTTAAAATGAATTATTTATTTTATGTCAAATTTGCATATGTTGGCTAAAGTAGAAATATGAGTGGCTATTATCACTACTAAATCCAAATTATTTTCAAAATATATAAATCAAATACCAAATCTGAAAGTGTGCTACTTATACATTAATTATGAGTTTGCATGTGATAGAATATAAAGGTATGCTTAGCATAGGTTTCCTTCCTTTATTATGTTGGTATAGTTTTTGAATAGGAGTTGGTAAGATGTAGGGTTCATTTGTAAAGAACCCAAAACTTACTTAATTCTATGTCATATTCATCTCTATGCCATCACCTAAGAAGGGTTACCTATATTTTCATATATAAAATGCATAAAATAAAATGAATCCATTAAACAACTTTTGCATTCTCCTTTTCCATTTCATTTCTTTTATACATATGTTTGTATTTAAGGAAAGTGGTATATCAGTCTGGACAACGCCGAGGTTGCGAGATTTAAGTAGCCCTAAGTATGTCTTGTACCTTACACCTCTGGTTAACAATGGCGCTATACTCACTTATGCCTTTCTTACTTTCATATGTGTATGTGAAAATTTGGATAAGGAAAACCCTTTCTACTTAAGAAAAATCATGCATATTCAACTTCTAAATTTCCTTAAATGGATTACTTAGCATGCATCATAAAGTGTGTTAAATACTCTCATTCACATGTATAAATATGCTTAGGGTCCATCCATATGCTTGTTATATATGTTGGGAAAGAAATGAAGTAATGTGTGTTATGTAAATTTTGATTCATTTTATTTAATCTTAAAATGCCTTTCTTTTTGAATAGGTTTGTTTAGAGTTTATCTAAACTTAGGATTGATTAAAAGATTTAATCAAAATATTCACCTAAATGAAACTAAAATGTGAATCTACTTTAGAAATTACTTAGGTTAGGGAAGGAAAGAGAAGTTCTCTACTCTTTCCCTCTCTTCATAACCTAGTAATTAATTATAGAATCCACTTAAACCAAGTCAAAACATGAAATAAAATCAACCCAAAATAATTAAACAACTTAAATAAAACTCTCTTCTAAGTTGAACATGTTCTTCACACTTAGGAAATTTGAACTTAAAGCCATAACTAAACATACGACATAAGCCTTCAAAGCACACACATTAGCCTAAGTCACCACTTCTAGCTTTAGGTTAGGGCAGGTTCAAATTGATGTTTATTTTATTTTGTGATATATATGTTTTAAACTAGATGTTAGGGTGTATGCTCATAGAATGAATGGTAGGAGTTCTTAGTCTAACTATTCTTTTCTGAGATTGTGCTTGAGCTATCATAAATAAAAATATAAATGCTTTTGCTTAGGTGCTTTATACCCCTAAGCATAATCTATAGTTGATGGACTTAGTCACCCATGTGTGGGGTGATAAGTCCAATATACATTCTTGGAATTTGTGTGGTTGTTCTAACTAACCTTTATTTTGCAAGTGTTAATTAGATTTCTACTTTTCTTTTCATGTAAATTTATGCAATTAGGATTTTAGAATAATTGTTATGGGATTAGGATGAGCATTGGTCATAAGATCCTATCTTATGCACCATAGTCTTGGAGCATCCACCTTCCAACCATCCAAAAGAAGGAACCAAAGAAGAAGAAGAAAAGAAGAAGAAGAAGAAAGAAAAGAAGAAGAAAGAAGAAAGAAAAAAAAGAATAAATAAAGCTTGAAGACCCCATAACAATGAATTCCTTGATTAATTGTAACTTAATTCATTTGTAATCTAGGTTGTATAAAGGGTGTACCCATATTTGATATTTTGGTTTGTGCGATGGTTCTGACCCCCTTTTATTCTTTTTGCAATTAGCTTTATAAATTGATTGATGATTTGTTTAGGTTTTGCATTAAGTGGCATGTTTTTCCTAGTTTCTTCCTTACTTTATGTATGGCCTATGTGGATTAGGCTCTTTAGGAAAAAAATAAATCTTTTAACTTAACAACTGAAATAAAAATTAAATAACTCATAACCTCACCTAAAGCTTAAGTTTAAAATCAAGATAAAATAATTAGCAACCCGTTTACTGGATGAGCATTTCTTTTATAATATCATGCAAAAGTGCATCTTATTTCACTCTTGATTGGAGGGCTTCCACCTTTGCCAGAGAAACTTGGCTTGACCTTTGAGAGCCATGGTGGAAACTTACCTCATCCCTTCTCGCTGATTTTGGCCAATAACCTTCTTTTTCATATATTAGTCATATGAATCATATTAGAGTCAAAATATTTGTCCAAAAAAAATAAAATGAAATTTGAATTACATTAGATTTAGGTCATTTGAAGCATGTCCCTTTACATGATCTAGTCTCTTTAGGGTGAGTTTAAGGACTTAATCTCTTTCTAAATAAGTAATAGCTATCTTGCATAAGCATAATAACTTGCCTACATGTATTTAAAATCATAGGAGGAGTTAGTTGGCCCACCCGAGATGGTTGTAAGTCCAAGCTATTGGGATTTTTCCTCTCTTATGGAGACAAACCAATTACCCATTTTTCCTTAGATTTAGGTTGTGCTTCGGCTCCGAAGCTCCTAGATTTAGGTTCTCGTCTTCTCCCTTTTGTGGGCCATAAGTATAATTCCTCACCTCTTAGGCATTTTCTTAATCTTGTGTTAAGGAATCATAAGTCCTAAATTTCTAATGAAAAATTAACTCAAACAAATCAATTTCAAATATAAAGCCTAATTATAAGGTAGTTTGAGATGCTCGTTAGGTTTTTTAGCATCATGAGCATCTCTACTTATCTCCCATTTTGGCTTCGATAATAACTCCCACTTTGATCAATCTCATTTGATCTTCTAAAATAAATCAATAGATTGATAGTCCTTTCCTATTAAAATCTTCAAAAACAACGATCATTTACCTTAATAGAGAGTTTTCCTAAGGGATTTCGTCCCTTAGGATGTAATTAACTATGGGTGGTTGCCCCTGTAGGGAACTTAATGAATCTGGTTTAAAATAAACCCTATTTTACTTTTCCATATAAAGTAGGAGAAGAATCTCTGGTGCATATGCTGACCCATTGTCCTTAGGAGTCCTTATTGAGGTGATTAGGTCCATTAAAGGGTAGTGACTTCTGTCTTTTGAGATAGTACACTATTCCTTGATGACGTACTCGATCACCTGAATAAGTACATCTCAGTCATGGCATCTAAAAGATGAATTTTTTTAGGTCTTGCCTTTCTTTCTCTCCACAAATTTGAAGGCGACTCCTACAGAAATTTTAAACCAATAGTGATGGAGGTACTATATCCCAACTTCCTTGATGTTAAAGGGCCATGAATTCTTTAGACTATTGTTTTTTACTTGGAATCTTTGATGCCTAAAGAATAGGTGGACATGATCTGGATTTAAGAGGGAATAAGTAAAGGACTGCAGGATTTAGATTTTTTATTTTTGCTCGAGTAAGCATTGGGTGAGTATTGGTTGGTGGAGTTAGTTTGATAGGAGAATGTGATGATGTCAGTGATGGAGGATTGGTGGAGGTGCTAGAGGGCATAAGAGATGAAGATTACCTAGTTAATGGAGGAGGTGGTGAAGGATTGGTGTGAATAGGGATTGCATTGATTGTAGTGGGTGAAGGAAGGTGGGAGATAAGTACAAGCTGTGAGTGGTGGCAGGGGAAGAAAGAAGTTAGAGGCGGTGGGGTTAGTTTAAATGGATGGATGTCTTCCCCAAATAGAACATGTCTAGAGGTATATATTCTACCTATGTCAGGTTCATAGTAGTGTTACCCCTTCAAGTGTGGGGTGTAGCCTATATGAACTCAGTTGATAGCTGTTAGGGACAATTTGTTTGAAGTTATAGGCTTAATCCATGAAAAATAATGACAACCAAATATTTTGAGATGGGAGTAGTCATGTGACTTGTTGTATAGGAGTTGATGGGGTGAGTTATTGCTAAAGATGGGTAACGTAAGCTTGTTGATGATGTGAGTGTTGACCTCACTTTTGGAGTGAGGATTCAATCTTCTAACATAGAGTTAGAGTCTTCTAGGCACTAAGAGCTCCTTAATCATATGACATTTCTAGTGGCTAGTGAACACTTAACCTAAGCCTAGAGACTTAGAAGGGTTAACCATATGATTAGATGGGGCTTTGGGACTATGGTGGCTACTACATCTTATAGCTCAATCAAATCCATGACTACATCCTTAGCCAAAATCCAATCTCAAATACACATATCCAATTCCAATTGAATCTACAATCAAAACCAAGCAAAATCAATTCAATCAAAGCCAAGCACATGATTCAAACTTGTGAACTTAGAAAAGTTTCCTTCAATTAAAATCAAACTCAATTGATTTTCTCATCAATTCAATCCTTCATCAATCCAATTCCAATTGAATCTACAATCAAATCTCAAACTAAAATCAATTCAATCAAACCAAACCTAAGCCCATGATTCAAACTTATTGATTTAGCCAAATTTCCTTCCAGTCCAAATCAAATTCAATCGATTTTCTCTTCAATCAATTCAATCCTTCAATTATCAATCCAAACCAAATCAAGTGTACAATCAAATTAATCAAGCCAAGATCAATTCAATCAAACCTAACCTAACCCATTTGACTTGAAATATCCAAATGAGCCAAAATCTATTCAAACTCAAATCAATTGCAACCAAAGCTATAAATCAATTCTAAATTAGTATATAAACTCAACTCAACTCAATTCAACCCAAGATCGATTCATTTAGCCCAATTGGCTCACTTGACCCAAAGTGACCAATTTGATATAATTGAACTAAATCTGTCCAAATTGAATTGAACAAAACCAATCCAAACCTCCTATGATGATTGTTGATCATTCTTGATTGATCAATTATTATCAATTGGGTCAAACTAAGTCAACTTGGCCATTTGACCAAGTCAACCTACTTAAACTACATGAACAAAATTAACCATCTCATCTAAGGTAAATTAATTGAAACCAATGATCCACATCAACCTAAGATCAATCCTTGAACATGACTTGACCATCAATTGAGCCAAACCTATCCCCATTGGCTCTTTGACCAAAGTTGACCCAATTTGACCTAAAAGACCAAATTGGTTCAAATCAAAATGTAACCAAATTGATTGCAACCAATGGCTCAAGTTTATTTTGATCATTTGCTTTAAGTTAATATGATGAATTTCATAAGCTTAAAATTTAAACTCGACATGCTATTATCTCTGTCTTTAATAACATTCTTAATCGAAAGTTCTCTCGGCATTGAGAGGGTAATTAACTATAGGCTGCTTTATGTGGAACTAGATCTAAAGTTCTCACAAAAGGGGAGCGAAATTTCAAGGTAGTGTCTTATTTACTATTTCATCTTGTTTGGTGACATTTAAATCAAGCTCTCTTCATTGAGGTCGGTGGTAAATTTTCGCCTAACAACAATAGAAGTGATTTGATTCAAGTCCAAATAAACCTAAATTAAGTAATTAAAACATAACATAAACATTTGAGACAGCAATTAGAGGATTAACTGATTTTCAAATCCTGTATGCTTATAATTAAATCGAGCTTCTTGGTGAGACAAATTTAATGAGCTCAAGATCTCTTAATTTTGACATTAGTAAAATATTAAAAAATATGAGAATGTAATTTTAAATAAAAAATATGGTACATTTTGCAAACGCACCGTTGAATCAAATGTAGCCTTAATTATAAACTTACACACTTCACGTACTAACACTTGAATTCAAATATTTTTGATTGATAGCAACTTTCAATCACTTGAATTCAAATATTTTTGATTGATAGCTTAAACTTTCAATCATTAACGTGTGATACTTAGTCTGTGTTATATTTTCATGAGAATTTATTTGGTTTGAATTCAAAATTACTTTTTGTTCTGTGTTAGAACCTCTTTTTGGAATTTTGATCAATTTGTTTTTGTTAGAAAAGCTCAAAAGCAGATAAGTTTTTTTTTTTTTTCTTTTACTAATCACGTCTTCATCTGTCTTGCCTTCATTGAAAGTAGAATATTGGATGATTATAGTACTGCTTAGTTCTTAAACTATTAAGGCGAAATGCTAGGCTGTTTCAGTCTCACTGTCTGACTGTTCTCCAAACAGTCGAAGCACTTATTTATTGCCTTCATCCTTCCGTTTTTAATTTTTAATTTTTATAAATTTACGCCTGTAAGAGCAATTAAGCTATACCAAACCTAATCCGTTAATGCAAATCATATCTATCTTACAAATTTTTAATTTCTGTCCTTGTAATGGAGGGACTACTCCAACAATTACCGACTTCATTCTAAACATCCGCTCTCTTTCATTATTCAGAACAAGAAATCATCATGATTATCGTACAATATTATCCATACATATTATTACATCGAGAAACTATTATATGTGAAGACGTTCGGATTTTCACTATATACTGATGTATATAATGTGCATCATTTTTTTTCTTTTTTTCTTAAAATTTAAGAGATATTTTAAATACTTTTTATGTTAACACATAGTATATATATATAATTATTTTAAAAATAATTTTAAAAAAAATAAAAATAGCTAAAATAACTAATCTTTTAATTTTTTTTTCAATTTTTTTAATTGTGCTGAAAATATTTTTATACACATATTATATACTGATTTTAGAAGTATTTAAAATACTTTCTAAATTCTAAGAAAAAAAAAATTTTTGATGTATACATATTATATATCAGTACATAACAAAATTTATATATTATTCTATATAGGTTGCATTTTCACTTTTTGACTCTTTCCAAAATCATCTTTTAAAATTCAAAAAAAAAACGATACATTTTTACAATATTCCAATACACAATATTTTCACAATAATTCAACCCCTTGATTAGTCAAATGAACTCTCCTGAGCTCAATCAACTCAAACTACTTGCTTGTAGTAGATGACATAGTATATATATATAATTATTTTAAAAATAATTTTAAAAAAAATAAAAATAGCTAAAATAAACTAATCTTTTAAGTTTTTTTTCTAATTTTTTTAATTATGCTCAAAATATTTTTATACACATACTATATACTGATTTTAGAAGTATTTAAAATACTTCCTAAATTCTAAGAAAAAAAAATTTTGATGTATAAATATTATTAATACATAGCAAAAATCTATATATTACTCTATATGTTATATAGCGAAAATTTATATGTTACTCTATATACGTTGCATTCTCACTTTTTGACTCTTTCCAAAATTATCTTTTAAAATTCCCAAAAAAAAAAAACCGATATACGTTCACAATGTACCAACACACAGTATTTGAATTTAATTTTATTCAAATTTATCCTATTGAGTATCATTTGAAGCAACCAAAATTTACTTCCGTTGCTGACAAGAAGATGGTGTGAAAGGGATCAATTCCTATTGAATAATTCATTCCATGATGTGAGATGTAATGCTCATTGTTTGGCGCTTCATGTTGCAAAATTAAGTACTTAGTCATGCCTCAAAGTAGTTGCCATTAATTAATTTCAGTTTGCCGTTAAGGAGATGAGGTTGATGAATATGGCCATGTCCCACTCCTTTATATTTGACCTTCTTCTCGCATATATTTTATTTTATCCAGTATCTAAGATATTGAGTATCATGTCCTATATAGTGCTTTTCCTCCCTCATTTTTTTTACAAATTAAATTATTTAAGCTAATTCTTGAAAATTAAAGTAAAAAATATATATTATGAACAAAGCTTTTATAATGATCAAAAGTGAAGTTTAATAGAAAAAATATTGATATTATTTATAATTTTTTTTAGAAAGATTTTCATACATATTATATAATTTCTATGTACTTATATATCTAATATTTAAATTTTAATATTTATACTTGAAAAAGTGTATTCACTTTTAAAGTAATAATAATGATATTTTTGATGTGATGTTAAAAATTTGAGTATTATGAATGTAAATATCAAACTTTAGATATTAGACATATAAATATATAAAAAATGTGTGGTATGTATGTAAATATTTTTTTAGATATTAGATATATAAATATGTATGAGTCAGCTAGACCTCGAGTTGGTTGGCCATGGTTGTTGCATAAATGGAGGCGGAGGTTGTAGGTGTAGCGTTTAAGCTCTTGGGCATGGCTCAGGGAAAGAAGGTCACAACTATTGCATGTTGAGGATGAAGGTTGTTGAGCATAAGCCTCAATGAATGATCTTTGAACCTTATATTAGTAAATATACTGATTAAAACCATGAACAAAGCATATTTTTAAACTCTAAATCAACAATATCAAGCCAAGCCAATACAACTTTGCTTCACATTGTTCATGTGCAAGTTGCTTGATAGCACAAAACAAATCACTTTGTGTGTAGAAATTGCACCAATATAAGGTGAACATAGCCTTTACTACGTCGCTTCATTTTGCATCACAAGAACGCTTTTAACAAGCATGATGCATTTATATATGTGATAAAAAAAATCATGTTTTCAAGTTGAAGGCAACTCAAAATCAAGTAAATTCAAACCGATAGAGTTAGCTCGAATGTGATTTTCTACTATATGAGATCAAAATAAAATTACTACCACACTTATAAACAAGAATTGCATGGATTTTTTTTGATAGAAATGGTGGATGAAATAATCATGTTAACAATACCCTCACTTCAAAATCAATTATAACAAAACTTAGATACTGTATACAAAGTTATGTTTTGTATGATTCAGATATTGATTTTTATTTTAATTAATAGATATTGATTCAGATATTGGTGATGTTTGGGCAAGGGGCATATTATTTAACCAAATTACAGTGAATTTTTTTAGCAGATTGAGTCCAAAAATTAGTTTGTAGGCCCTTCAACAGACTCTAATGTTGCACCATCAGCTGAAGCTTATACTAACTGTTTGGGCTTCATTTGACAGTGCTTTCTGCCTATATATATATATATATAGTATATAGCATATTTTTAATTTTGATATAACTGTTTGGTCTTTCTTTATTTATTTTAATAAAAATAATGGTTCCTTTACTTATGTCAAATATTATAAACTGTTATTTTTTTGAAGCTAATATTACTAAATAATAATATTAAGTAAGAAAATTTAACAATCAATATTATTGTTTAGTAATATTGGTAAAAAAAAAAAATTAAAGAATAGTAGAATCTTAAGAGGTGCCAATATAAAAGAGTCACTTATAAGATTTTTTTTATCTTGTCATTGATCTGAAATACTTCTAATTGGCAAAAGAAACGCATTCCAACGTTTACTAAAAGCGCATAGTACGCCTGCATGGTTGGGAGGATTTGACTTTGACAGATCAGTGGGGTCACGAAGAAATAATACTTTCTTTTCCAACAAAGTTCACACCTTTTTAAGTACTTATTTGCCTCTTTTTAATAATTTTATATAAAACTTTTATATATATTATCATCTTATTTTTATATATTTAAAAATTAATTCTTTTTAACGTCAAAATTCTAAATTGAATGTAAAATATTAAAATTCATATCAAAATCCAATCTATATTTTTCATTTTTTATAAATATCTAATAATTTGATTGTGATGCATATAAATACACCAGTCTTTTAGTTAAAAATTAAATAAAGAAGATAATTAAATTATAAATATATATATTTTAAGATTTGATTTATAAATATCTTAATATTTAAATAAAAAATAAATGCGATAAATCCTAAAATTTTTAGATTTATTTTATAATTGATATATCACATTAAAATTTATCAAATCAAATATGAATATAGAGCCAATAAGTATATTTAATTTTATAAAATTAATTTAGAAATTATTTGAATTCTTATTTTCATAAATTTATAATCAAATTAAATGCTCATAATAAGACAAGTTCATTAGTGGCAAAATGATCTTATTCAAGTTCAAATGAGGTCAAATTAAGTTAAAAAGAATTACTTAAAATTTTGAGAAATTAATTTGATGGTCAATGACCTCCAAATTTAGCGTGCTTATAGTCAAATCGAGCTGTTCGACTAAACAAATCTAACGAGGCCAAGATCATTCAAATTGGAGATCATTTGAATGATCAAATTATCTAAATATTATTTATGATCATGAGAATCAATCTAAAATGTTCGATGAGGTGTTCTGAAATTTTGACCATAATTATCAAATGACTCTCTCAAAATCTTATAAATAAAATATCATTTTTGTCATGAGAGGGAGCAAGAAGCTTCAAAACGACTTGGAAGAATGATACAATTATATCAGAGAAGAAGGTTGAAGTCCATCATCACCTCAAGCTCTACCATCAATCTCCTACTGCTTTGCCAACCACAGTCGGTAACTATTACAACCTAACCACTATTATATAACTATTGTAGCGTGATTTTGAAACTCTCATCACCTTGATTTCTCAAATACAGTATTGTAATCTCATAATCGGAAAAATTGAAACTTTATATTTCAAAGCATATATATAGTGGACCATTTTAGCTAGACTAGATCTTGTGATTTTTTTCACTATTTTCTAGGATTTTTCACGTTAAAATTATGATGTCTTTTATTCTATTATTTATTATTTGTGTGTTAGACTCTCATATAAAATTAAAGTGTAAAATTCTACTCTACTGTAATGAAATTTTTGACACAGAACAGCAATAAATGTAATGTTGATTAAGAAAATTTACATATATGCCACACATTTTTTTATATATTTACATATTTAATATTTAAAATTTCAGATATATCATTAGTTTGAAGCACCAAAAATGTTTTATTCTTTGATTGAAAATTACACTTATATAAAATAAAATATATTTGAGAAGAAGGTCAAATATAAAGGAGTGGGACATGGCCATATTCATCAACCTCATCTCCTTAACGGCAAACTGAAACAATTAATGGCAACTACTTACTTTTTGCAACATGATGTGCCAAACAATGGGCATAAATCTCACATCATGGAATCAATTATTCAATAGGAATTGATCGTAACTGGAAATTCTTTTCACACCATCTTCTTGTCAGCAAAGGGCAGTGAATTTTGGTTGCTTGAAATGATACTCAATGGGATAAATTTGAATAAAATTAAATTCAAATATTGTGTGTTGGAATATTGTAAAACTCTATGGTTTTTTTTTTTGAATTTTAAAAGATGATTTTGGAAAGAGTCAAAAAGTGAAAATGCAAAGTGTTGTATGATAATCTCTCTTCTGATTTGTTTGGTACGTGCATTTGGAATCAGCATTTCAAATGCGCTTAAATATTTCAGCGTTTGGTTCCAAGTAAAGTAAAATTAGCATTTCAAATACATCGAAAGGTCGGTTCGTGTATTTGGAATTAATCCAATTCACATATGTGTAAAGTGATGTGGAGGGCCCGTGCCGCCGCCCAGCCGCGTCGTCGCCGTCAGCGCCCTCATGCCGCGCCGCCGCACCTCGGTCCCGCACTCTTGTAGGCTACTTGATTTACATTTTTGTCAACCAAACAAAAAAATGCAAAGTCATGAATTTGTAAAGCTCTCAACCAAACAACTATAAAGTAATCCTTTTACACTGCATTTCTTTTATCTACGTTTCTTTTACACTACATTTCAAATGCAGGCAACCAAACAGCTCCTAAAGAATGGTGAGAAGTGGATGATTAGAAGGCACTGGGTAAGTAGAGATAGTTGGAGTAGTCCCTCTACTACAAGAATGAAAAAAATAGGAGACCTAAAGTCAACAAGCCATTATAAGCGATGGAGGTAGTCACATTCTCCTAAGAAGAGAGTAAACTGGATGAACTATCTTTAGTGAGGAAGGATAACTTTAAGAATAGTAGTAGTGACTGATTAGCAACTTAGGTGTTGCTTCTAGTTTTAGGAGTGTGCATTTGATCATCGATTAATTTTTTTATTAAATCGAATAAACTTAATCGAATAACTTAAAATAATCTAACTATTCAAATAAGGATTAAAATTGAATCAATCAAATCGAACTAGAATTTAATTTATTCAATTAGATTTTTGATTAAGCCAAATAACATATAAAAAGAATAATTTTTTTAATGTTTTAATAAACTAAGTGACTAAAATACAATTTAATAAATTTTATACGTTAAACTTTTCTTACACAATTAGAAATCCAACAATTTATATAAAAAACTAAATATTTAAAATCAAGATTATATATTTATATATGACTTTTTTTTATCTATTTTTAGTTTATACAGTTTAACTGGTTTTTTAAATCAAACCAAAAAATAAAACTAAATTACTATGTATTTACAATCAAAAATTGATTAATGTGATTTCAAATTATGTATTATTTTTAATTTTGATTTGGTTCAAATTTTAGATTTGAACGAACACACCCCTAATTCTTTATGCTAGAAGACTTTTTGATTTTAGACTAATTTTAGATGTCTATAATATCTAGAATTATATTTTATTTATAAATTTTATGAGAGATAACTTTGTACTTTTTATTGTAACATATAAAATATGTGCCAACAATAGAAGTTTTTAATTGTGACTTCTTTTATTGAGAATGAGATCTAATAATTCAACCCCTTGGTTAGTCAAATGAAGCTCAATCAACTCTACTACTAGTAGTAGATGACAATGATTTGATTATAGTGGTTATAAGTCATACCATCAATTAGTGAAAATAATGTATCATTTTCTAACGATATATCTAAATTTTAATGATTAAATTGTTCAAAAAAATTTCAAAAATATAAATACAAATTAAATATAAATGTGTAAAAAAAAAGTTGATAGTCATCACTATTATAATGAAATGTATATATATATATATATATATATAGATACCTTGAGCTCAGATCCTCACCACCTCCTCGCCACGCCTCATCATCAGCCACCTTGCCATAGCGACCTCCACGTCGCCTCCTCGGTATCCATATGCATCATCGGTGCGGTATTCCTAGTTGCCACCAGGTAGCTGTCATTTACTCACTCTTATCAATAAATTGAATAAACATTATTCATTCAAGAGGGAGGTAGTCAGGAAGATCTTTAAGAATCTCTTAAAGAAACCTGATTTCTAGTTACCAGAGCCTAAGAGGCCAGAAGAAGTAATAAGAGTCACGATTCAAACTATTATCCCTACCACCGCATGCTAGAACATGTCTTAGAAAATTATTTTACTTTTAAAGATTGGCTTGAGCATAGCTTCAAGTCGGGTGCCATTGTTATCCCTATGGTACACGCGATCTTCTTAAGACGAGGAAGGTTGGGATATCTCTCTATCCTGAACCTCTAAGAAAATTATTTCTAAGATCAGAAAGTTACCCTTACAGGTGCCTGAAGTAGCTCAAACCTCCAACTCTAAGAAAGGTTTGCAAGTTGCTAAGGACAACTTGAGGAGGTAGAAGCCCAGCAGCAACAACGACATCCTCCACTTGCTCAAGATTGCATAGTAGCGTAACCACCGACCGAGTGCAACACTCTTTTCACAATTGCAGCTACAGTTCCTCTAGCTAGCTCTTCTTCTAGCAGCCGTATTATATCAGGGGGAGGGGGGTGCCAAATCCCTCACTCCACTTACTTTACTTGATTTCTATTTTTTATCTTCATTTGAATTTAAGAAATCAATGAAGAAAGTTGATTGCGCTTACATCTTGTGACTTCTGATGATCTCCCTAAGTTTATTCCTTTAGGTCGCTCTCCAAGTCTAATTAATAATAACTCTAGTTATAATCACTCCCCTTCTTCTGATTTAGAAATGGATTATCCATTCCATTATTAAATCATCCGGGTTCGCCCATTGAGATTAATTTGGAGTCATCCGACTCGATGATCCTATAGGAGAAGCTGTAGGTGAACCTAATGAGCAGGTAGAACTTTTCACTAAACCATCTTATGAAGTCACCGAAGCTAACCTCCGTAGTGGCAAAGTTTTACCTCCTATGGTAGCACCTTTATTCAAGATGTTGGATAGGCTCAACCAAGAATGAAACGGAGAGGTATCCAACAGAAAGAAAGCTAGTCCTGATCGGTGAGTGGCACTAGTATATTGCTGATATATAGAAATAATCACCTATTTCTAAAGATGTAGAGAGGAACCATTCCCCAGCGGAGTCACCAGAAAATATGTTGGTTCTTTTCTCTGGAATAGAGAAAACAAATGACACCACATAGGGTAATATTTTATTTAGATGATCAAATACGACATTAAGGAATAAACATATTATCTCAAAAGATAAATAAGCTCTCCTGTAATGGATTCAATCATTTCAATAAAAGACTCATAAGGCTAATGGGTGTTTCCTGTACCAGAGTATTTTCCCCTGAATTATATGGAAAGTAGAACATGGTATATTTTATCCTGGGATCATGGTTCCCTATAAAGGCAAGACTCTATAGTTAATTACATCTTAAGAAGGGTCTCTTCCTAAGAATACTCTCGATTAAAGAAATAAGTGATTATTTCTAAAGACTACTAGCATAGCTTTCAAAGGATTGATTTTGGGAAATTCAATTGGGAGAGGTCCAAATTGGAGAGAGTTATTTTCATGAGTTAGATGAAAAAAAGTAAGAAATGTCTATTGATATTGGGATGCCCAGTAGACATTTCAACTATCCTATAGTTAGGTTTCAAATTTGAGATTTAATTTTAGATTTCAAGTTATCATTTTCTTAAAAATCTAGGACTTAGATTCTAGCAGCACAAGACTACAAAAATGCCTAGGGTATAAGACTTATTCCTAAAGGATGCTTCAAAACCTAGTCTAGGTGCTTCTGACACATGTCAGATGCTTGACCTAATTCTATCCTTGAGAATCATTGGTCATTCTCCTCACTTGAGGGAACTAACCGACTCTCTAGACTTACAACTTGCCTGAAGGTTGCCCTAACACCACCTAAGCGCATTTTAAAACCATGAGGCTAAATCATATGAATGTAAGATGGGGTGGCTATTGCAATTTTGGAAACAAATCTACGAACTTAGACTTACTCCCTAATCCATAAGATTATGTAGGGTATCAAGATGCACCTCACTAATAAACATTTTTTAGATTTTAATAAAATTTGACTCAAGATTCATTTTAAGCCATAGGATTGCAATTTATGCCTAATGCATATAATTAGAAAAAGATTATGGGCCAAATCAGAATAGAAGAAGGTGTACTTCCATCATAGGCTCTCAAAGGTCAAGCCCAAGTTCTTTGGCAAGGATGGAAGTCCTTCATTAATCAAGAGTGAAATAATATGATTTATGCATGATATTAAAACATCCAGCTAAGGGGTTGCTACATATTTTATCTTGCTTTAATGGCCTAGGCTTTTATATGAAGATTATGAATTATATTTATTTTTATGCTTTAATTGATTTAGTTGGGTAAAAAATTTAGTTTATCCTATGAGCCTACATCCAGGCATTCATCACAGCACAAACATAGCACATAAAGAAACCTAAGAAAAACACGATGTTTCTATTGTGCACCCAAAATAAATCAAGCCAAATTAAATTATATAAGGAAAAGGGCAATGCAGTCGGGTACTATTGCACACCCCGAAAGAAAGAAAAATGGGCAGCCGAGTTCTGCCCTTATACAACCCGGCCTAGAACTACAAGTTCAGATCTATGGGTCTTCTTTCCAGGAAAGTCTCTTTGTTCAGGGACATCCATCGGGCTCCATAAGGGACCACTGCACCATCTCCTGGTTGGGTCAGCTCTTGCTAATCCTGGACCCCATAGATTTTAACCTAATTTTAAGCTCCAATTTACATTAAAATTTCAAAGAAAATCCTAAGCCCTGCAAAATAGATGTTAGGAAATACACACAGCACACAAAGCAGTTTATATTTCACAAACATACGGGCTTAGCATTTGCTTCTTGCCAAGCCCACCTTTCCTGTGAACTATGTTAAGGGATTTTTAGCACCTGTAATCAAATAATAATTTTATGATTTATTTATTATAGCAATCCCTTTAACACAGTACCCTACAGAAAATAATGTTAAATCTAGAAATAATGCCCTAACATCCAGTCAAACAAACAAACAAACCTAGGCATCCAGTCTAAAGAAATACACCACATAAACATATAAAGCACATCACAACATATCACAAGAGATTAAAAGAAAATCATAGAATGATCTAACCTAGATCTGGAGTCCGTGACCTAAGTAATCTAGTGTGTGTAGAAGTGGGGTTTGTGTGGCAAGGCTTTGCTAAGCCTATAAGTTTAAGTTTGAAGTTTGAATTTGTTTAATTTTTACCTTTGGGTGGTTTCAATTCAAATGACTTAATGATTTAATTCCCATTTTATGTTCATTTTATTTTGTTAAAGTTGTATAGGTTTTCAAGAATGAAGAATGGAATGATTCCATTTTTAGATGGAGCTCTTTCCATTCAACATCCTAATTCTTAATGAAGTTTCCAAAAGTCTAACTAAAATCCTTAAGTATTTTAATTAATTCTTTTGATTTTATTTATGTTTGGATTTGATTTATGTTATTTCACTTTTTTGAATTGTTTTATTTGATTTAATTTGTTTGATTTATTTCATTTTGAATTAAGTTATATGGATTTCATTTGATTTGGCTTATGTTAATTTAAAGAGTTTAATTTAAGTTTAATTTCATTCAATTTAACTTAAGATATTAAATCATGGATTTGTAAGCTTAAGGTTTAAATTTATTAATATGAATTAATACCTTAGGTTTGTTCATAGATTATTCTTAATCTGATTTAATTAACCTAGGTTTTATATTCATTATTTAAATTCATTAAGAATGAGTGGTTTCATTAAACTTAACTTAAGTTGTTTAATTATTTTTGAATTTCATTAAGTATTGATTTTCTTACAATTTTGATATTTGATTAAATCTTTGACTTAGGAAGTTTTGATGAATTACCCTAAGTATTTTTGATTTTTATTTTAGATTAGTTCAATTTATTTGTTGATTCAATGAATTAATGATTCTTCTTAATTATTATTTAGTTCATATTGACCTAGAGATTTGGAAAATCAAGAATTCCCAATTTATAGACTAATTGGGCTTGAGATAATTATGGCAAGTAGGGTTGTATGCCAATTTTATGTTTTTAAAGTTTCAACTTGATTAAATATGTTATTAGGGCGTAATTAAGTTTTAATTATTTCATTAAAACCTAAATTAAGCCTAATTTATTAAGATTCATTAAGTGATTTTATTTTTCACTTATTTTGCACTAAAATACCTTTCCAATGAGTGTTTATGCATAATTTTGGGTTAACTGGTTGATTTATTATGATTTAATTAAGTTCATATCATTTAATTGAATTATTTAATTATTTTAATTACCTAATTGAGTTAATTAGTGATCTATTAGGTTAATATAGATTTGATTAGGTTTAATTAATATTTTGATGTTCATTAATATTTATTATGTTGATTTAAGGTTATTAGATTAAAGTTTTCTAATTATTTCATTAAAAGGTAATTAATTTAATTAATTTAAAGGTTAAACACTTGAAATTATAATTTCCTATGAATTCAGAGAATTAAATCCCCAAAAATTTATCTAAGGTTTGTTTTAAGCTTAATTTAATTTTCCCAAAGTTTTAAATTAATTGGATTATTAAATTGAGAGTAATTAGAGTTTAATATTTTTCAATTAAACCCAATTTAAGGGAAAATTACCCAATAAAAATTAGGAATTTTAATTTCTATGGATTCCTCTCATCAAGAAGAATCCACAGAGCTCTTATTTGTAATTTTCTAAATTTGTTTTGATTTTATATGATTTTTTGAAGTTTTTAGGTTATTAATTAATTAATTAAATCGTTAATTAACTAAAGTTAACAGTTTTTTAAGCGGGAGGGACCCACGCGGCAGAGTTAAAATGCAGGATCGTTTATGGAACGTTTGATCAAAGATTGGATAGTCCATAGTGATCCGATGCCGCTGCAAGCGTGTCGCGGCGTGTTGAAAATCTTTCGATCGACCGTCCGATCGGTCGAGCGGTCCGTGGTCCTTAAGAAATTTAAATTAGATTGTGCGCCTAGATCTGGACCATCTAATCCAAATACATGGATCGGACAGTCCGGAGATCGTCTTCTTCATTGCCTGCGGGAGCTGAAAATTGTACACCTTATTTTGCTAATATCTTTTGATCGAGGCAACGAAATCATACAATTTCAAGTGCTAAACGATCGTGCAAAGAAATCTTATGATTCTATATGGTTATATCAACTTGAAAATCATGTTTCCTATGAAAACGATCAAAGCCAAATTTCTTAAGAAAGATGAGGGTTGTGCTAATGGCATACCTTGATCTATTGCTCGATTGGCTTCATAATTAATTCCTATAGATTCAATTCTTCGAAAGATGATTGTGCGCCAAAGGAATTGAGTCAATTTCTTATCTTTTGATCTCTCCACCAAGCTACTTCTCTACACAATGGCTTTAGTGGTTTGCACTATTTTGAACAGCTTGAGAAATGGGAAAAGCTTTGATTGAGTTTAGTTTTGGGTGTTGAAGGTGTTGGAGCAGCCAATTTGGCCGAGCACTGTTCACCTTATTTCCTCTCCTTCTTATCTTTTTTTTTCTTGGAGAAGCCAAAATTCCTCTTGGCTTTTTCCTTGATTGCCTCCTTCACTAGAAGGCAGCCATCTTTCATTAGGAGGTGGTATGGGATGAGGATGGGAAAAAGTGGAAGATGGAAATTGGCATTTTTCTTTCTTCTCATTTTCCATTTTTTAATTCCGCTTTTTTTATTTTGCTTTTATTATTTTCATGAAACATGGCATTATCATCATAGTTTGGACTAAAGTATGATATGCCCAAATTAATCTCAAAATGGATTTGAGATTAGATTTAATTTCATTTGAATTGTCTTAGGGAATTTGAATCTAACCAAGTGCTTTGATTTTAGCTTGATCCAATTCAAAATCAACTCAAGGGTATTTTTGAAATTAAATGTAATTTGAATTTTACTCATCTTGGATTGATGATTATTGATTGTTGATTTGATTAATTGATTTTGAATTTGGATGCTTGAGTTGATCGTACCTAAGCCAAATAAGTTATATCCAACCCAAGGTGAATTCCCTAGGGCACTAAGCATAGTGTCCTAAGCATTAGATTAGGAGAATCCTATTTGAGATTAGGATCTCCTAATTTCCAAATTAACCTTATCCAAAAATGAGATCAATAGATCCACCGCTGGACATTAGCTCCGGTGAGATAATTTTGCAAAACTGAGCCTTGTATGAAATAGGTTGGTCTTTTATGAAAAAAATTTGCATGTCATGCGTTTTTGACCGTTATATGTGATCTTCTTCTTCTTCTTCTTCTTCTCTAGGTGTGAGATCAATTTGATCCCAATCGGAGCTCGGGTGAGCTCGGATTGAACGAGGAAAGACATATCAGAACGAATGACCATGATCAGAACGAATGACCATAGCTCGCAAAGGAGAAAGGTCACAAGCCATCCGTTCTATGTGATCAGAATGAATGACCATGATTAAATCACGTTATATCCTCTGATTAATCCTTCAAAATCATGGATCAAATCATGACCATCTGATCTTGGATCAGATGGTCCACGGAGTTAGCGCATCTGCTGCCATCCGAGTCAGCCTTCGGATGTGACAACTTAAATAGCCACTCCCATCATGCCACATGGAAAGCATGACGCGTCAGCGCGCCGTATTAGATGCTACATGGCCTGACTAGATTAAGGCTATAATTAAGCCTAATTAATTCATTTTTAAGCCTGAAACTTCTAAAAATCATAACTAATCCTAAAAAATCCTAGAAAATACAAACTTAGGCTCATTTTAAAGATATTTCATAATAGAATCTAAAAAATTATTATTAATTGATTTTGAATAGTGATTTTAGCTTAATTAAGATTTAATTAGAAATCTATTTAGCTTAATTATTCCTTAATTAATCGACCAATTGATCTCCAACTTTCTATGGATGTTTGGGGGATGACCTCTGTCTCCCCCATTTTTCTAAATTTTATTGGTTGCTTAATTAGGGAAATCAATTGATTAAGATTTAATAATTTTCTTAATTTAATTAGTGATAATTAGTGAATGACTAGTAGTTTAATTAATTATTTATGCTTAATTACCTGTGTTGAACAATAAGGGAGCTTAGGGAATGTGGTTGAGATACTTTTCCTAATTCATTTCTGAAGTTTTCTTCACTTTTTGGAATATAATTAGTTAATGATTAATGAGGTAATTAATTAATTAATTAATCTCCAAGATAAAAATCAAAGCCTAATTGAGTGTTTGAAATGACTTAGGGGTTAGGATTGAAGCCTTGTCCTGGATCCCTTTCCCTAAGTTAATTTCATCATTCTAATCAAAATATAATCAAAGAATTCAATCAATTAATTAATAAGTTTGATTAATTCAATCTAAAATTTATTTCATACTTAAGGAACCTTTAATTAATCTTGGGTAGCTCTTTGGGTGTTCAAAAACTCAAAGTGAGAGATAATGAAATTATGGTTGGCTCATATGTGTGAGAAAACCATAAAAGTAGTTAAGTAAGTTCCCTTAAGCCTAATTAACTATTAATTATGAGTCAATTGCATTAAGCCCCTTCCATTTCTTAGGAGCATTGCAAATGTATTTTTCATGTGGTTGCATATCATATTGGATAATTATTAATTAGTTAATTAACTTAAGGTGATGTAGGTAAGTATTAATTAATTCACTTAATTCATACCTTAACCTAATTAAACCATAAAATTAACTTAATTACTTCTTCATCGAATCAAATTAACTCACAGATGGGGAATGAGATTAGGATTAGCAAACCTCTTTCATTTCTTAAATCAAATCAAACTCAAATTTTAAAATATCATCAAAGAACTTTGATTTATTTTAAATAGCCTTATTTAGCATGATTGTCCTTAAAAATTAATTAGAATGAATGAGATCACACACTTAAGTTTCGTTATTTCTTTCCAATCATGTTAAATGTTGTCTGCCATTTGTAATTATCCATTCATTTCTTTTAAAGTTAACTAAATGAAATGATTTATTTTATGTCAAATTGCATGTGTTGATCTAAATTAAAAATAGGTGTGGCTATTACTATTAAATCAAAAGTTATCTTCAAAAGTCCATAAATCAATTATAATATATGGAGTGATGTTAATTACAAATATCTATAAGTTTGCATGTGTTGATAATATAAAGTATGTAATATGAAGTTCTCTTTCCTTACCTTACATGGATTTACATGGGATTTACAAATGTATAGTTAATTTGAAAAGAACACAACATTTGTCTAAATATAATCTTATGCATCTCCAAGCTAAGACTTAGGAAGAATTTCATATCACATATATAAATCATAGAATCAACTCAAATATGACTTCTTGCATGACTTCTCATTCTTGTGGTTCTTTTTGTGCATTCATATGTATATAACAAAGTAGTATATTTGTCCGGACATCTGTCATGAGGGTTTAAGTATCCTTACGTAGGTCTTGTATTTTACACCCCTGTATAACAATGGGCCAGACTCACTTAAAACTCTTATACATATGTATGTATGATATGACCAATGAATAAGAATTATAAATCAAATAAATCAAATACAACTTTTGCATGGGTTTTCCTATTCTTATAGTTGCTTATACATCCATATGTATATAAGAAAAGTGGTATATTCAGACATCCCTGGCTACAAGGCTTTAAGTAGCCCTAAGTAGTTCTTGTACCTTGTGCCTTTAGTGTAGAACAATGGAGGCATACTCACTTAAAACTTTATACATGTGAATGTGTACTTAGCTAATGGATGAAAATCCCTTTTTCTATTAAAAAGACTTGCATTCATAATTCAATCAAATAAAATATTTAAATTCCAAGCACACTTCTTTGCATTCATCATTTTAGTGTGCTAAGACATACATTATATGTATAGGTATGATTAGGGCTAAACATATGCATGATATACATAATGGAAAGAAATGAATAAACATGTGTGTTGACCTCATTTTTAGGATGAGCTCTCAACACCTCCATCTTAGACATAGGACTTCTCTTAGACTTTAAGAGTTTCTTAGTCTTAAGAGACATCTAGTGATTAGGTGGACAGTCCAACCTAGCCCTAGAAGACTTAGAATAGTTAGCCATAGGAATAGGTCAGGCCTTAGGGGTGTTAGGAAAATTTCCTACCCTTAGCTTAAACCTTTCCTCACTTTCCTTATTTCAAGTCAAAATCCAAATCAATTCTATTTGATTTTCTCAAACTCAAATCAACTCCATGATTAAATTCCATGATTGAAACCCATGACCAAAATCCATCAAAAATTCCTAAGTTCAAATTTCCTAAGTCCTTAACCCTTTCTTAAGGACTTAGCCAAAATTGTGATTCAAACCTATTCAAATCTTTGAGATTTTTTCATGATCCATTTATATTCTCATTCATATTCTCATCTATAGATGAAATATAAATTCAAACACATCAAATCAAATTCAAAATTCAAAATCAATTCATGAAAATTTCCTTAAGTCCCTTTAATTTTTCATTAAAGGACTTAGCCAAAATCAACTCTAAACTTTGATCAAACCATTTTAAACTCATGGGATTTTCTAAAAAAAAAATTTATTTGTATTCTCATTTATATTCTTATATATAAATGAAATATAAATCAATCAAATCCAATTCAAAAATTAAATTTCAAATTAAAAATTCTCTTAAATCCTTTAAATTCTCTTTAATGGATTTAACTTCAAATCATGATTAAACTCTTTCAAATCCTTGAAATTTTCTCATAATCAATTTATGTTCGCATTTATATTCACATATATAAATAAAATATAAATTTAAACAATCAAATCAATTCCAAAAATCAAACTCAAATCCACTCAAAATCAAGTCTAAGACTTTCAAGCCAAAATCTTGAACTTAGTCAAATCATCTTCAAATCAAGCCAAATCCTTGATTTTCTCTCATGGTTAAATCAATCCTACAATCATGAGGGGATATATAAATCTAAACCTCAATCAAACAATCAAAACTCAAATCAAAAATCAAACCCAAGACCCCTTCATATTCGTCCTTTGAATATGAAATTTTCAAATGGATCAAAATCTATTTATTTTCAAACCACTCGTAACTGGATTTATATTTCAATCATAAGTCCATATACAAGATCAAATAAACTTCAAATCAAGCTTTGACCACGTCATTTGACCCACTTAGACTCACTTGACCCAAAGTGACCTAAAGTACCCTTATGAGCCAACTTTTAAACCTAACCAAATTGGATTGAACTAAACTCATATATCTCTCTCAATATGATCAATAATCATCATGGGATGATCAATCAATCAAATTAGGTCAAACCAAGTCAAACCTAAGGGTTGCCCAAGTCAACACTTAACCTAAAATGAAACCTAACATAGTCAAATTCTACCATAGGCCAAATTGATTGAAACCATTGATCTAAATTTACTCATGACTTATGTTTGAACTTGACCAAGCCAACATTTGAGCCTAACCTAGCCAAATTGCCCAAGACCCAAGTTTTGACCTGAAGGGCCAAAATGTGTCAAAACTTGATCTAAGCTAAATTGATTGAAACCAATGGGCCAGGTCCATCCCAAATCACTTGTGGAACTTCACCAAAGCCTCAATTGGCCAACTAGACCCAATGTAGCCCAATTGACCTTAGACCCAACATGACCTAAAGGGGTCTTGTTGAGCCAAAATTGAACTTAACCCAAATTGAATGGAAACAAAGATATCAATCCACTCCATATGAGTAACCAAACCTAAACTTATCCTTGATCTAACCCAAGTAGGTCAAATGGGTCAAATGGGTCAACTTGACCCATTTGACCTAAATGAGTCATATGAGCCAAAACCAAATCTATACCAAATTGAACCAAACCAAAGGCACCAAAACATTTCAAATGGTCATATGAACTTGACCCAACCCTTGGTTTGACCCAATTTGACCAATTGGTCAACTTAACTCAAGTTGACCTATTTTGACCTAAATGGGTCAACATGAGCCAAACCCTATGAAATGGATTCCAAATCCAATGAAATTTAGCCCAACCTATTTTTTCAACATACCAAATATAGCCAAAGTGAAAAAAAATAGCAAAATGATCATTTTATCCCTAGGCCATAAACAAAATTTGGCCTATCCCATGAGTATTTTGGTCATACCCTCATCATAATCACTTGAGGCTTTCCTAAAAGCTCAAGGGGACTTAGTGATGAGTGGTGCACCCAACCCAATGGGTTTGGGTCAACCCATTTGACCCATGGACAAAACCCGACCATATAGCCTAAAATTCAATTTTCAAACTCCCCCCTAAGCTCAATTCGATGCACATGGGAGGTTGGCATTCCACTCCTCTGGCCAAACTGACCATGTGCAATGATCTAACAGACTAAATAGCTCTCCATAGGGTCAATTGGATCAAAATGACAAGCTCATTTTCGGCCATCTGATTGCCATAAGGGGAGATATACTACCCCTAATTCACTGAAAATTCACTGCCCTCACACTCGATTGAGGCCTAGAGAAGTTAGCAATCATCAAAGAGCATCCCTAAGCCTTCTAAGGAAGATTATAATTGCTTCTTCTAAATTTTGCACTGTGCAAAAATAGGGGAGGTGGAGTGATTAGAAAACTTCTTTTACACTTGATCCCATCCAAATTCCTTCTACACTCTTCATCTAAGGACCAAGTCAAACCTGCCCAAGCATCCATTTGAGTTCCCATAATAAAGAAGAGCTCAATTCAATCAAAGATGCAAGGATCTTGAAGAGGAGTTGGTCCACCCATTGATCCACTCAACCTCAAGGTCTAGGAACTTAAACAGGGCTTCGTCTCCACCAGACAAAGCTACCTCATCGATCTCGAGCACAGGTGATCACGTCCAGCGAGGTTAGTGATTTTTTGACAACTTAGATTTGGAGGTGTGGTACTTTATGAAAGGAATTTTCATTGCATGTGAAATCTACTATTGGATTGGCCACTCTATTCCTTTAGATGGTGTGGGTTGAGTCTTGAATGAGTCTATGCTAGATCGGGTTCGGATCTCCCCGTGGAGCATGGACAGTCTCCATTAATCCTCAGGGAAGAACCTGGCTCATCTTAGTCATCCATCCGTGCATTTTAGATGGATGACTCAGAATATTAGGCACATTTTATAAATCCTTTATCCGATTTAAACCGCGGGTGTATCCTCAGCCGTACAATCCTTGATCGAATGGCTAAGGATATTAGCATGTGCGCGGCCAGCCACCCCCTTGATTTGACATTTAAGTGGATGGATCATGACGTGGCACGTGTAAAACACGTTGACCGCCACCGCCACGCGTTGCACCATGAGCCGGTATTAAGCAGGGATTAGTTGTGGATCTTAATTAATTCTTAATTAATTCAAAAATCTTCTAAAAATCATAACTCCTTCAATAAATTAAAAAAAAACAAAAGGAAAAATGCTATGGATAGATAATTTCATGTATAATATTTAAAAAATATTTTCAATGGATTTTGAATTCCCCTCTTTGAATTTGGGTTTTTGGGAATTTTAATTAGCTAAATTATTCCCCAATTGTCACTCAAATTTCTATTTCTATACCTCCTAATTTTCTTGAGATTTATTGAGGCCTTAATTGGAAAAAATTTCTATTTCCCCTAATTACCCCTTTCATATAATTAAGTGTAATTAAGGTGATTAGTGATTTATCCCCATGATTGATTAAGGTCGATCCAGTAGAGAGTTTTATGGAATAATTTTGGAGCATTTCTAAGCTATTCCCTAAAACCCCTTTCCTCCTTAATCCCATCTTAATTAAGGGTTAATTCATTAATCACTCCTTTAAATAGTTTTCAAAAATTCTAAAAATTCCAGAACTTAATTAATCTATCTTGGGTAGATGTTTAGATATTTAATAGCCTACGTCTAATTAAGAAAATTAAAGTCTCTTTCATAAGTGTGAAAGGGTGGTTTAAAAGTACTTAAGCTAAAATTCCTTAGCTTAATTAACTTTTAATTGTAAGCCAAATTGCATTAGGCCTTTTCATTATTAGGTGCATTACAAATTTAAATACCTTGTGGATTTTATGTCATCTCATTGGCTCATAATTACTTAGTTAATTCTCCTAAATCCAAAGTATTTTTAAAACTTCTAAATGAAACATCAGATCTAAAGTGTGCTATTCTTATACTTTAATTATAAGCTTGCATGTGATGGATTATAAAGTAATGTTTAGTGTAGCCTTTCCTTTCTTTCTTATGTTAGCCTAGTTTTGAATAGGAGTTGGTAAGATGTAGGGTTCATTTGAAAAGAACCCAACACTTACTTAATTCTAAACCATATTCATCCCTATGATCTCACTTAAGAAGGGTTGCTTATACTTACATGAATAAATTGCATAAACAAAAATGAAACTATTAAACAACTTTTGCATATTCCTTCTTCATTTCATTTATTTTATATGCATGTTTGTACTTAAGGAAAGTGGTATATTAGTCTGGATAACACCGAGGTTGTGAGGATTTAAGTAGCCCTAAGTAGATTTGTACCTTACACCTCTGGTTAACAATGGCGCTATACTCACTTATGCCTTTCTTACTTTCATGCATGTATGTGAAATTTTGGATAAAAATTTTTTCTACTTAAGAAAAATCATGCATATTCAACTTCTAAATTTTCTTAAATGGATTACTTAGCATGCATCCTAAAGTGTGTTAACTATCCTCATTTGCATGTATAGATATGCTTAGGGTCCAACCATATGCATGTTATATATGTTGGGAAAGAAATGAAGTAATGTTTGCTATGTGAATTTTGATTCATTTTATTTAATCTTAAAATGCCTTTCTTTTAGAATAAGTTTATTTAGGGTTTATCTAAACTTAGGAGTGATCAAAAGATGTAATCAAAAAATTCACCTAAATGAAATTAAAATGTGAACTTACCTTAGAAATTACTTAAGGATTAGGGAAGGAAAGAGAAGTTCTCTTCTCTTTCTCTCTCTTCATAACTTAGTAATTAATTATAGGTTTCACCCAAACCAAACTAAGATATGAAATAAAAATAACCCAAAATACTTAAATAACTTAAATGAAACCCTCCTCTAAGTTTAACATGTCATTCACACTTAGAAAACTTGAACTTAAAGTCCTAAGCTAAGCATGCCACACAAAGCTTCAAAGCACACTCATTAGCCTAAGTCACCACTTCTAGCCTTAGGTTAAGTCGGAGCATGGTTTGATATTATATTTTATTTTATGATGAATGTTTTAGACTGGATGTTAGGGTGTATGCTCATAGAATGAATGGTAGGACGTGCTTAGTCTAACTATTCTTTTTTGCAGGGGATTGTGCTAAATGGGCGCTATCATAAATAAAAATATAAATGCTTCTTGCTTATAGGTGCTTATACCACTTAGCATAATTCATAGGCCAGGTGGACTTAGTCACCCATGTGTGGGATGATAAGTCTAATATACATGCTTGAGATTTGTGTGGTGTGATTTAACTAACCTTTATTTTGCAGGTGTTAGTTAGATTTCTACTTTTGCTTTTCATGTAAAAGCTTGTATATTTAAGATTTTGGAATGATTTGTTATGGAGATTAGGATGAGCATTGCTCATAAGATTCCATCTAATGCATCATGTGAAGCCTTGGAACATCCACCTTCCAACCATCCAAAGGAGGAACCAAAGAAGAAAAGAAAGAAGAAAGAAGAAAGAAGAATAAAGCTTGAAGACCCCCATAACAATGAATTCCTTTGCTTAAATTATAATTTAATTCATTTATAATACGGGTTGTATAAGAGTAGAGCTCAGCTACCCACATTTGATATTTTTAGATTTGTGCGGTGGTGCCCGGCCATGAATGACCATTTATTCTTATTACGATTAGCTTTATAAATTGATTGATGATTTGTTTAGCTTTTGCATTAAGTGGCATGATTTTCCTAGTTTCTTCCTTGTTATATGTATGTACTGGATGTGGATTAGGCTCTTTAGGAAAAATAAATCTTTTACCCAACTTAACAACTCAAATAAAAATTGAACAACTTATAACCTCACCTAAAGCTTAGGTTTAAAAGAAAGATAAAAGAATTAGCAACCCCTTTGCTGGATGAGCATTTCTTTTGTAATATCATGCACAAATGTATCTTATTTCACTCTTGATTGGAGGGCTTCCATCTTTACCATAGAAACTTGGCTTGACCTTTGAGAGCTATGGTGGAAACTCTCCTCCTCCCTTATCGTTGATTTTGGATAATAACTTTCTTTCTCATGCATTAGTCATATGAATCCTATTAGCCCAAGTCAAAATATTTGTCCAAAAATAAAAATAAAATGAAATTTTAATTGCATTAAATTTAGGCCATTTGAAGCGTGTCCTTTTACATGATCTAGTTTCTCTAAGGAGTAAGTTTAAGAACTTAGTTTTTTCTAAATAAGTAACAGCCTAGCTATCTTGCATAAGCATAATAACTTGCCTACATGTATTTAAAATCATAGGAGTTAGTTGGCGTACCACCCCGTGTGTAAAGTCCATCGTGGTTTGTCCTCTCAGGAGGCAAACCAATACCCATTTTGCCTTAGATTTAGGTTGTGCTTCCTGCCCTCAATAAGCTCCCTCAGATTTAGGTCTTCCCCTTTATGGGTCATAAGTATAATTCCTTATCTCTTAGGCATTTCCTTAATCTTGTGTTAAGGAATCATAAGTCCTAAATTTCTAATGAAAAATTTAACTCAAATAAAAAAAATCAATTTAAAAAATGTAAAGCCCAATTATATGGTAGTTTGAGATGCTCGCTAGATTTTCCTAGCATCATGAGCATCTCTTACTTATCTCCTATTTTGGCTTTGATAATAACTCCCCCTTTTGATCAATCCCATTTGATATTCTAAAAATAAATCAATCAATTGATAGTCCTTTCCTACTAAAATCTTCAAAGATAATGATCATTTACCTTAATTGAGAGTTTCTGGAAATCCCTTAGATGTAATTATGGGTGCTTGCTCCTATAGGAAACTTAATGAACCTGATTTAAAATAAACTCTGCTTTACTTTTCCATATAAAGTACAGGAAGAATCTCTGGTACATATGCAGACCCATTGTCCTGAGGAGTTCTTATTGAGGTGATTAGGTCCATTAAAAGGGTAGTGACTTTTATCTTTCGAGATAGTACACTATTCCTTGATGACGTACTCGATCACCTAAATAAGTACATCTATGGATCTGTGTAACGTCCTAAAAAGATGAATTATTATAGGTCTTGCCTTTCTTTCTCTCACATTTGGATTAGAAATTTTAAACCAACAAATTTTTAGGGCACTGGAGGATGGTTTCTCTCTCCATCTTTGGTAAATGATTGTTTTCTTTGAGTATCGATAGTGGGTTTGTACTTTGTTATGAATCCAAGACTATCCTTCTTTCCATCGGCATAGCTCATTTCATTCTTGAGTTGAGTTAGCCAACATCTTTAGCTTTTAGGACTGCATTCCTTGTTGGTCTTAAAACCCCTATTGGGTTCTCCAATGGGTAAAATGAAAAGATTTAAATAAAAAGAGAAAACATTTTAAAGACTTTCTCCTTATCATTTTTATCATAAGGAAAGGTTCATTCTATAATAATAAAGACAAAAATAAATCTTCCATAAGAACTATGCTTTTCAAAAAGCACCATTTCAAAAATGCACTTAATAAAATATTTTCCACAAAAATTTTATTACTCTCATTTAAAAATTCCCATAATTGTTACATGTAGGGATTTTTAAAAATAAAACTAATAAAATTTGCCAAAAGCACAAATGAACATCTTCCTTCAATTCACTTTGATGGAGATTTCATTTTCAATAAAATGAACAACCATCTTTCCAAAAATCATAATCATAATCATAAAGTTTTCAAAATGCTCACATGAATTTTTCTATTCAATACACTCACACATATTGAATGAAAAATTCATTACCAAACAAAATTAAAATTTTCAAAAACACACATGAACACCTTCATTTAATATACTTAAATTTATTAAATGAAGATTTCATTCCCAACTAAATAAAATAAAATATCTTTTAGGAAACCCCACTCAAACATATCTCACATATGTTTTGAGTTGGAATTCCTCCCTTTCAAGAAACAACAATCACACACAAAAATTTCATATTTCAAAAATAAGATTGATCTCCATTCTACATACTTAAATTTGTTGAATGGAAGTCCTCTCTTCAAAACATTAAAACTTTAACAATCATATTTCAAAAATTTTCAAAACACATTTTGGAACTTCATTTAATATACCTGAATTTGTTAAGTGAAGTCTCCAAATCCAAAATCCAAAATTTTCTTAAACACATTTTGGAACTTCATTTAACATACCTAAATTTGTTAAGTGAAGTCTCCAAGTCCAAAATCCAAAAAATTTCAAAATACATTTGGAACCTCACTTAACATACCCAAATTTGTTAAGTGAAATCTCCAAATCCAAAATCAAAATTTTCAAACACCTTTAAGAACTTTTTCCCTTAGCATACCAAATTTGCTAAGGAGAAGTTTTCATTTTTCAAAACCAAAAATGAAATAAAAATTTTGAAAACATATTTGGAACTTCATTTAGCATACTTAAATTTGCTAAGTGAAGTTTGCAAACCCAAAATAAAAAATCTATAATCATATTTCAAAATTTTTCAAAACACATTTTGGAACTTCATTTAGCACATTCAAACTTTCTAAGTGAAGTTTTCAAATCTAAAATCAAAAATTAACAATCATATTTTAAAATTTTCAAAATACATTTGGTACTTCATTTAGCATATTCAAATTTGCTAAGTGAAGTTTCCAAATCCAAAATCAAACATTTTTCAAAACCTGTTTTTGGAACTTCACCTAGCATACTCAAATTTGCTAAGTGAAGTCTCCAAAGCCAAAAACAAAAATTTTCAAACACCTTTTGGAACTTCTTCTTAGCATACCAAATTTGCTAAGGAGAAGTTTCCATTTTAAAACCAAACCAAATCAAATTTTGAACATACTATTTGAATTTCATTTAGCATACTCAAATTTTTTAAATAAAATTTTCATTTCACAAAACCAAGTGGGACTTCATTTTAGCATACCAAATTTGCTAAAGTTAAGTTTCTACTTTCTAAACATATCAAAAACAAAATGAAACACTTAGGATTCCCTTAGCATACCAAATTTGCTAAGGATCTTACCCTTTTCAAAAAAAAAAATTTGAAATATTCAAAATAAAAAAAAAAACACTTAGGATTTTCTTAGCATACTTAAATTTGCTAAGGATCCTATTTTCAAAAATTAAATAAGACACACTTAGCTTCTCACTAAGCATACTTAAATTTGCTAAGTAAGAATTCTAAATTTTTCTAAAATCGAAACAAAATTCACAAAAAGAAACAATCACTTTCTCAAACACTTTACTTAGCATACCTAAATTTGCTAAGTAAAATTCCAAAACAATCAAACAAAAATAAAATCAACTTGATCCTTACTTTAACATATCTAAATTTGTTAAAGGAAAGGGTCCTCAAAATCACAAAAATTCAAATTCAAAACAATAATGAACATATGGAAGCATTCTATCAAAAATTTTGAATCCACATTTCAACATACCTAAATTTGTTGAAGTTGGATTCATATTCAAATTCCTCTTTCAATCAATCTTCTCAAATCCATTTGAACCCCACTTAACACTTCCAAGTTGTTGGATGTGGGTTCAAATTTTCAAAATTCAAAATTCAAAAAATCTATGGAGACAAAAATCTGATACAAGTTCATTTCTCATTGCCGATTATTTACATTCAGTGCATTACAATTCAGTTTCAGTTTATTATAGTTTTGAAAATGGCTAGTTCTCAAAAATTTGTCTTCACCTTCCCCCACGGTATGAATCTAGCTTTAGATCAAGTTTCCCTCGTGAATACCCACTTGATTCACTTTGGTTGGGGATTTGAGGGGGCCAAGATCTCTTGTGAGGGCTTTCATCTCACCACAGTCAGCAGGACCAAGGTGACCGGGCAGAAGCCGGTAATCAGGATAGACTTACCTTCTGATTCTGATGTCTTTTTACTAAAGAGGAAAGTTGTGGTAGTACCACAGACTTCAGTTATTATAGTGTTAGTAGTACCGATAGTTCTAGCTCCAATTACAGTTCATCTCAGAGTTACTCATGTTGCCCTAGTGAAGGCTAGTACCCTACCATCTGAACCCTCCAAGGGTAAGGCTCCCTTAGTCTTAGGGCTTGCCTCCCCTACATTTGAGTATGGGTCTAGCTCACACTCCTCCCATCCTACCCATACCTAGCATAGGAATAAGAACCGTATGATCAGATAATTCCACACTCAGATAGCTAGGTAGCTAAAGGCAAATGATCGCCCATGGATGAGTCTCCCATTATCACTTCAACACTGGTTACAGAAAACTAGTTCCATCCTCTCTAGATTAGATAGAGAGGATGCCAGGAGGATTCATTTATCACCTCCTAAGAGGTGCAGTTCCAGCCCACAATTTCCAAGAGTAGGAGGTGCACGCCCGATCTATTCTACGCCGTAGTGAGCATAATGACACTGAGAGGACACGCTGACCTTCAATTTGTTATCCCCCGCAACATGGAGAGGCATATTCATTAGGAAAGGGCCCATGAGGCCCATATATCACAAGTTACTAGCAGGGAGTGACATAGGTTCAGCAGTTAGTCGACAGCATCTGCTCTAATCAATTTTCTAGCTTGGCTCACTACCCACGCCGACTATACTGATAGTATTCTTCTCACTAGACCACCATAGAGTAGCTCCTGCATAAGAGTCGGCATCTCCACCCCACCGCCACCCCTCGCTCACATTGCAGCATAAAAGTTAGCATCTCCCATTCCATCCAAGGCCATGAAGGCCGCATCTAGGGAAAAGCGCACCTCATTGGTGATCTGACTATGACCAAGGGATCCTACTCTTCCAACACCACCCATTTTGGTAGGGTTGAGCTCTCCTGCTTGACCCTCTGCTCCAGTGGTGGTGCGAAAGGAGTGGCGACCCAGAAGCATCGTGGTCGTTCCTTTACCAACTCCTATACGCTGGGATGTTGGTGGTGATTACAGATTCTAGATGACACAACAAGTAGTGGTAGAGGAACATCCTAGGATTATTACCCCTCTTACATCTAGTAGTAGTCAGGAGTATCATTCATCTAGTGAGTACCGCATGTGATTGATCTCAAGTGGCAGGTCCTGCTCTCGCATGACAAGTGATCACACCGGCAACATAAACTGTTTGCACCATTTGAGTTGGATCATTCCTTATATGAGATAGTTGCACACTATTTCATGGAGAAGAAGGAGATCTTAGGGTATGCCCCGTCCGATGAAGAGAGAGTCAGCTTCAATCCCTACAAAGATGACTTGATGGTGGATTCAGCTAGGGTCTGCATGGTTGACACTAGAGGATCTCTTCTTAGGGAGCAACAAGCCATGGAAGGTGATGAGGTTGATCAAGAGGACATCACAGAATCATCCCAACACCTTTGATATCGCTTAAGGTATGATGAGAAAATTGATAGGATGGAACGCCATGTGACTTCTTAGCAGAGTGTCAATGCGAAAACAAGCCAGCTCATCCTATTACAATGTCACCTGAAGTTAGTGCATGTCTTAGACCCATAAGAATCTACCTCCTGAGCAAGGTAGCAGCTTGTATAGGAAGGGGGAAAGTATCTCCATACAAGAAAAGATATAAAATCCATGGTTGAGCAGGTGAAGGAAGCTTTGGCTCATGCCCGTGGATCACGGTCTAAAGGCTAGACCCTACCCAGAGAAATTCGATGCTATCCAATATCCCAAGGGTTTCTTGCCTCCTTCCTCCAAAAGCTTGATGGCTGGGAATGGAGACACATAGCTCAGGCCATTTATTACAACGCGAATGCTCTAGTCTTTCACCTTTTGTACAGCGGTGTATTTCTTTTGATTGGCATGCTGAACTGCCCAATGGTTTAGTGAAGACATTTGCTAAGTTAGAGCAACTCTTTATCAAGAGATTTGCTGGAGCTTAGCAAAGGGTTACTATAGGTGATCTCGTTGTAGCACAACAACACCCAGGTGAGTCACTTGTTGATTATATTCTCTGATGGCATAAGATGAGTATGAAGTGTGAATCGCAGCTGTCTGAACATCATACCATTGAGATTCTCTTGAAAAATATTCATGGCCCAATCACCTTCATCCTTAAGGGCTTGACTAATAAGACATTTGAGAAGCTAATCAACAAGGCGGTCTATAAGGAGTGGCCAAATAATTGCCTTCTCAAGATCAGTTGCCTAAGCAAAAGTCCCAAAAGGTCTATGAGAAGAAACCTAGAGTAGTAGTAGTAGTTGACAAGGGGAAGTAGTGAACTAGAGATCAGTCTGAGAGACCATGACCTCAAAACCTCCACCTCCTTTACCACCGCTGAGGTAACCCTACCTCCTCCACCGCAGCCTCCACGGCCAAATCCTCACCATACCACCAAAGTGTGGCATGCATATCCATGCCGGTGGTCCACCTACTCTTTTAGATAAGTTAAACAAACCTTATTCTTTTTAAGAGGGAGGTAATCAGGAAAATCTTTAAAAACCTCTTAAAGAAACTAAATTTTCAGCTATCCGAGCCTAGGAGACTGGAGGAAGTAGGAAAAAGTCATGATCCAATCTTTTGCCCTTCCCACCGTATGCTAGGCCATGTTTTGGAGGATTGCTTCACATTCAAGAACTAGCTTGAACACAGTTTCAAGATCGGTGTTGTAGTTATCCCAAAGGAATACCTTGTGGAACAACCTTCCAGTTCCATTAGGGCAATCCTTGGGGATACAAGTGATCCGACCAAAACTAAAGAAGATTGGAACATTTATTTATCTAAAACCTCTAAGAAAATAATTCAGAAGATCAACAAGATTTTCTTGCAGGTGCTTGAGTCAGCTCAAACCTCCAACACCAAGGAAGGTTTGCAAGTTTCCAGTGCCAACTCTAAGAAAGTGAGAGCGAAGAAGCATGTGTCACCGATAGCCCATTAGCACGCCACCGATGTGTCCATCCTCCCCATCAATCAACTTACACCGCAACTTCTTCCATTTCAGCTAGCTCTTCTCTTTCTTCTACTAGTAGAACTCTTGTATCAGTGGATAAGGGCATCAAATCCTTTACTCCACTCACTCTACTTGACTTCTACTTTGTACCTCCAAATATTTTCAAGAAATTAAAGAATAAAGCTAGTTTGAATTACATCTATGTCACTTCTAATGGGTTGTCTTCTTCTATTCCTAATGATAACTCTTCAAGTCTAAATAACTATAACAATTTCAACCTTTCTCTTTTTGATTCAGAATTGGACTTTCTAACTCTAAATATTACGAGTTCACCTCTTGAGATAGACTTAGAATCTTCCGATTCTGAGAGTTCCATAGGAGAGGGTGAGCGTGTGTGGTAAAACCTTCCACCACCTTGCCTCAAGAGATTACCCAAGTCAACCTCCGTAGTGGCAAGGTTCTAACTCCTTGGGTAGCACCTCAAGATAGAGGGAAATAAGTCATTGGTACTGAAGATCGAGAAGCCCTTCCACAGGATGCTCCACCTTTGGATATGCTTGTGGAAGACCAGCCGAAGGTGAACTACAACATCCTTTCTCATCTAAGAAAGTTGTCATCTAAGCTAAGCATATATGATGCCCTTATCTTATCCAAAGAGATGAGGGAATCAAAAATCAAGGCCCTCCTTGTTCCTGAAATATGCTTAGCTCAGCTGACCGCTATAGGTAAGGAAGCACATTATGCCAAACAAGCCCAAGGGATCACCTTTACAGATAAAGACCTTCTTCTAAGGGAGTTGGAGCACAACCGTCTCCTATACATCACGATGACAGTGCTCACTCACTGTTTTTGGATTGTGCATCGGTGAACATTATGAGTCTAAAGACCCTTGCCTATTTGAAGATTGACATCTCTACACTTCGAGAAGATAGGATGATGTTGACAAGATTCAATGATCAAGGCGAGCGGGCTTTAGGTTCTATAGTGTTACCTTTGGAGATAGGTGACTAGAAGACTAAAGCCAAGTTCTACATTATTGATTTGAATACTTCATTCACTGCTTTGCTTAGTAGGCCTTGGATACATCAGAATAAGATTGTTCCATCCTCCCTTCATCAGTGCATCAAGTTCAGAAAAGATAGAATTGAATATCGTGTCAACGAAGATGAAAAGCCATTTTTAGCTAGAGAGGTTGATATTTATGATGATGTGATCTACTATCTTTCCCAAAACACCCTTTCTCGTGAACTTGGATAAAATTCAAATGAAATTGCAAAACCAAAAGAAAATGAAACAAAAGAAAAGATAAAAGAAAATGAAAAGAAAAAAAAGAAAAGTCCAAGTGGGCAAGAAAGGGGAATTGAAAAAGAAATAGAACCACATATCACATTCCACCCACAGTTCATTCCATCATATGGACATGTGGGTAGGATGGCTCAACCTCTGCTAAGTAGAGAAAGACATAGAAATAGAGAGCAGGTGGGAGGCCCCTAGTTGGCCTTCAACCAAGAGGTCGTTCAGTTGGGAGTACCTTACTAATCATCTAGACTTAGAATTTAGCTCAGAGGATGAGTCTAATATGATTAGTAAACCAGCCAATCCCTCTCAGTGGGTTCCATTGGAGGTGACTTTTGATCCAGACAGAGACAAAGACCAGGCCTCCAAGCAAAGTAAAGTATTTGAATCTAGTTTATGTGAAACTATTCGACATTGGGAACCTTAGCTCTTACCTCACTTACATCTCAGAAAGTTTAAGGTTTAGTAGTTAAGGAAGTCCCTAAGTCTTCCAAAGGACATGCGAAGAAGTTCTTTTTGGGATCATCCTCCTCAAGCCATGAAGTTGATATAGAGCTTGAGGAAGATACTTTTAAAGAATTAATGGAATTAACTTTTGACTTTTACTCACCTTGTGTTCAAAAGCTTATACAAAAAAAAGGTATGCCCTAAGGATGGACTCTGACGTTACCCCTATTAAGCAAGCTCCTAGATATTAGATTAGAACAAAGGTCATCAAGTCAAGAAATTGATCGATGCTGGTTTAATCAGGGAAGAAAAATATCCTACTTGGTTAGCTAGTGTCATCCTAGTTAAGAAGAAGAATGGCCAAATTCACATTTACGTCGATTTTAGGGACTTAAAAAAGGTATGCCCTAAGGATGAGTTTCCTCCTTCTATACCAAAATTAATGGTGGATATTGCCTCATCTCATGCAGTCTTCTCTTTCATGGATGGATCATCCGGCAATAACCAAATCAAGATGTCTCATGGAGATGAAAGAAACATGGCTTTTTGAACCCCGATCGAATCTTCTGTTATAAGGTCATTCCTTTCTTTTAAAATGTCTGTATATACCAATAGGCCATGACTCAGATCTTCAACGAACTCATCCATCATCAGGTTGGGTGCTATATTGATGATCTAGTAGTCAAGAGCAGAGAAAAGGAAGACCACCTCTTTGACTTGAGAGTAGTTTTCTAACGGTTAAGATAATATAACCTAAAAAATGAATCTCCTGAACTGTGCATTCAGAGTCGGTTCAAGGAAATTCCTGGAGTTTGTTGATTAACACTGGGGAATAGAAATAGATCCTGAAAAGATCAAAGCTGTCTTAGAAATGCCACCTCCTAAGAGTTTAAGAGTTTATCAACTGGATCCTTTCAAGGATGGCATATCTAAGATGCTTTATCTCAAACCTATCGAAGATGGCCATTCTCGCACTTATCAAAAGGATGCTAAGTTAAAGTAGGATGATAAGTGCCAGCATGCTTTTGAAGATATCAAAGAGTACTTGGTCGCCTAGCACTCTATCATGGACCACTCATCCTTTACACTGTTGTATTGGATGACTATCTCGGCACTCTGTTCTCCCTAGCCAACAATGAATGGAAGGAAAGCACTCTCTACTAGCTCAGCCATCGTCTGATCCCTGCTGAAGCAAACTATCCACCTATTGAGAAATATTACCTAGCTTTGATCTTTGCATCTCAGAAGCTTCGACATTATATGCTTTCTCATAAGGTGAACTTGATCTCCCAAACCAATCCACTATAGTACCTCATGACATGGCCAATGTTTTTCATATGTTTAGCTCATTGGTCCATGATACTCTCGTAATTTGATATCACATTTGTACCTCCGCATGGTCAAGCACTAGATTTCTTAGCTACACACCACTTCCTAGATTCTCCGCTTAATGACAATCTCCATGAACAAATCAAGAACTTAGGGAGGCAATAAACCATGATAGATGTATTTTGATGGTGCTTCTTCTTTTCTTAAAGGTGAAGCACCGCAATATATTCTCTCAGGAAAGGTAGGGGTAGGAATAGTTCTTCTAACTCCAAATTGCAATGTGATGAGATTCTCATACTATCTGTCCAACACCTACACCAACAATGAAGCTAAGTATGAGGCATTGATCGCTGGTCTAGAGTTATCCATCACTATCAGTGTCAAGAGCATCATATTTAGGATTCTCAGCTGGTCATTAACCAGATTGTCGGGTCCTACTAGATTCTCAAACTCAAGCTTTGTCATTACTACAAGTATATCATGAAGCTATTGGGCAAGATTCCAGAAGTCACCATTTATAAGGTTCCCCGAGTATAAAATGTAGTAGCAGATGCCTTGGCAAAACTTGCCAAAGAGTTGGCATGTCTGGAAGATGAGTCCATTTCAATAAAGGTCCAAAATAGATAGGTCTTATCCCTTATTGATGATGAACTCATCGAGAGACTTTCTTTTGAAGGGGAAGTTGACATTGCCAAAATGGATAAGGAGCTGGATTGGAGGCAACCATTCATAGATTACTTAAACACCGGCAAACTGCCTCAAGAAAAGTCACATGCCCATTAAGTGAAATAGAGATCTCTCTCCTACGCTCTTGTTGATGGCACCTTATACTATCGGTCCTTTGACCAAATTTAGTTACATTATTTAGACAAACACAAAGCCTGTGGCATTGTAATTAAGGTACACACAGGTCTATGCGGAGCTCATCAATCCCGTTCGAAGATTAAAATGAAGATCAGAAGATTTGGATACTATTGGCCTTCGATGGTCACAAATTGTATGGATATAATTAGGAGATGTCATCAGTGTCAAGTGCACGGTGTGGTCCTCCACCAACCACCTAACATTCTACATCCTACATTGGCTTCATGGTCATTTGAGTGTTGGGGTACCAACATTATAGGTCCGATCAATCCTCCTTCTTCCAAGGGGCATTGATTCATCTTAGTTGTCACCGACTACTTTTCCAAGTGGGTGGATGCCATCCCACTCAGAGACGTCACAGCTCACCATGTGCTTCAATTTTTCAGAAACCATATTGTATATAGGTTCAGGGTGCCTCAATGAATTATATTCGAAAATAGTATTGCATTCAAAAGCATGAAGATCAACTTCTTTGCCAGAAGACACGGCATAGATTGGAGATACTCCACCATCTACTACCCCAGAGCTAATGGTTTAGCAGAAGCATTCAATAAAACTCTCATCTAGATACTGATGAAGACTCTTCATGACTACAAATGCTAGTGGAACGAGCAATTGGTTGAAGCCTTTTAGGCTTACTGCATCACATACTGAACTCCAACTCAATCTACCCCATTTTCCTTGGTGTTTGGGTCTGAATCCATTCTTCCTTTAGAAGTTCAACTCCCATCACTAAGGATAGCATTGGGTAACAAGATCACTGCAAAGTAGAATGCAAAGTTGCGGTTAGAAGTGCTCGAAGGTTTGGAGGAAAGTTTCCTATGGGTGTGCCAAAATCTCGAGTTGTACAAGGCCAAAATGATTCAAGCTCACAATAAGCTGGTCAGCCCTAAGTATTTTTGAGTAGGAGAACTTGTGTTATTCTTAAGGAGACCAATTGTAGCCCATCAAAAGATGGGAGGCAAGTTTGAACCCACTTGGGAAGGCCCCTATGTCATAGAGATGGCCTACCAAGGAGGATCTTATCATCTTATTGATTGCAAAGGGGAACACCCGATGCTTTCAATTAATGGGCTTTATCTAAAGAAATATTACCCATGAAACAAATCATGTTTAAAATTAATCATTAATAAAATAACAAAATTTGATTCCATTCATCAAATCTTCTCTTCTTTCGAAGTCTTATTTGCTTGTCTTGTGAATCCATCGTGACGTGTTTAGGGTTGGTGTAAGAGTCCCCCAGTGGCATCCTATCCCTCTTTCACAACAAAAATACAGTCTCTCGATGCTATTAGAATAGGTGTGAGAGAACCCGAGAGGCATCCTATTTTGATTAGCATAACTAAGATAGGTGTGAGAGAACCCAAGTGGCATCCTTTCTTAGTGGGAATCATTTTGCCATCCATGGCATCATTTCATCAAACCCCTAGTGTGTTTAAGATAGGTGTAAGAGTGCCCTAGAGGTGTCCTATTCCTTTTTGACACATGCACAACAATAAACATAAATCTTTTATCTCGAGCTATTTTGATGAGGGAGCAAGCCCCTATGGCACTCAATCATTAGCTGCTCTAGGTCGAGTATACATGCTACCTTGCTAACCCAAGTGGTCATTTGTTTGGAAGATGTGAGTTCCCGTGCTTTCTTCCTAACTTGACCATTACAAACCAATGAGCGCCTTGTTAGTATGGTAGGCTTCACTGCCCAGCCAGTAAGCTACCTCATGATTGACTTTGTTTAAAAAGATGTGACTCCCCGTGCTTTCTTCTTGAATTAGCCATCATGCTCTAACTAGGTCGAGTATATTTGAGGTTTAGGATAAGTCCCCTAGAGGCTACTTTTCTCTTGCCTACTTTTGAGTTGATATAAGTCCCCCAGTGACATTCACTCAGTAGTCACCCTAGGTCGGATAACACTTATCGAGTCGAAGATAGACTATCCCGGTAGTCAGTTCTATTATAGGAGGATGCGAGTCCCTGAACTTTCTTCCTAAGCTAATTATTGCAAACCAATGGGCACATTAGATTGGTTGATGTCGTTATGCTGAGAGCGACTCACCTCGTGAGTACACCACTCTTGGTAGATATGAGTCCCCATGCTTTCTCCTTGAGTTGGACACCAAATACATATTGGGTATATGACTAGCCATGTCATTTTCTCCAGGGTGTTGGATTAAGCCCTTATCGGCCCCATCTCCTGTGGGCACTCTATTTGGATCAAGTCCTTTGCGACCTCATTTAGGCACTACCATTACTTTTGGGTTGGACATTCCCCTTTCCTAGTTGCCACCCTTGTGGTTGAAAAATCTATTCAGTGGATGTACAGATTCTCCCTTGGTTCAGTAAATCTGAGATAGGTCTAGGCTGATATAAGCTCCTTCTCAATTTGATCCCTCACAAACTAACAGGGTCTAAGATAAAATAATAAACTAAAATAAAATAAACAAAATTAATTTGCTTATGGATTAGAAATTCAAACCCCCGAAAGGACCCCTTTTCCCAAGCAGGCATCCTATTTTTAAGGTAGTGTCAACAGAACTTCCTATAGGATTTTCCTGACTACCTGTGTTGAGATAAATCCTTGGGTCGGTACTCACTCTGTAGTCACCCTTAGGTTGGGTTCAATCTATTTTTCCATAAGCAGGTTACCCCGACAATCATTTCACTTTGAAAGATATAAGACTATGATGCATTATTTCTAGCATGATTCTCACAAACTGACGGGCAGCCTTAGGTCGGGTTTGATTTGTTGCCCAAAGCAATCGACCACCCCAATAATCTTTTCTAGAAGATGTGAGTCCCCAAGCTTTCTTCCCTTCAATTGATCATTGCAAACTGAAAGGCACTCCTTTGGTCAGATAGTTCTCCCATATACCGGGAAGCTACTCCCTTTATTTTAGTGAATCTGAGATAGGTCTAGGCTTCTAAGCTCCTTCTCGCAGATCCATCAAACCAATGGAATCCATAAAACAAAATTAAAATGAAATTAATTTTGATTATTCTGAAAGTTCCCGGCATTCACTCAATACCTAGGTCGGGTCATTTGTTGCCCAAAGCAACCAATCACCCTAGGTTCTTTATTTTAAGAAGATGTGAGTCCTGCTTTCTTCTTAAGACTTGACCATTGTATACCAAAAGGTATTTTCCTTTGGTTGGATAGTCCTACCTTATGGTTGGTAGACTTATCACTTTGAATTGGTAAATTTGCGTTAGGTCTAGGCTTCCATAGCCCCTACTCAATGTAGTTTATCGCAAACCTATGGGATCGATCATAATCAAAATAAATAAATCTAAAAATGAAATTAATCTTGACTATCTTTAAGTTGATCTAAGTCTCCTAGTGGCATTCACTCAATAGTCAGCCCTAAGTTAGGTTTAATTTGTTTTCTTATCAATAGATTACCCAGCAACTGGTCTTTACTTTGGAAGATATAAGTCTACTATGCTTTCTTCCTCGTACAGCTGCTGCATACCGAAAGGCATCCCTTTGGTTGGCTAGTCCTACTATGTGTTTTGTAGACTACCCCTTTATATTGGTAAATTTGAGTTCGGTCTTAGTCTCCAGGGCTCCTACTTAGTAAAACCCATCTCAAACCAACAGGGTTCATCTAAAAATTCAAACCTAACAAAATTGAAATAAATTCAACGCTCTTCCCCAACGGAACAAATCAAATATTTTTCTCTTCAATGAGAATCAAATCAAACTTTTCATCCCCTTGTCGATGATTTTGAACCTGCTTCCCTAGTGGAAGTTTCACACTCTATCCCTTAATGGATTCTCCCTCTCTCTTATGTTTTGGATATAAGTAGAGCCACATTGTACTAAGTTTTGGATTCTCTCTATGCCTTGGGTTAATGATAGATTGTTTCTATTAGTGCTTATCATCTTTCAGTATTGTTGATCATTTTAGTCAACACCAATACATGCGTGTGTTTCACACCACACCTACCCCTCTATTGACCTCATTTTAGAATGAGCTCTCAACCCCTCCATCTTAGACATAAGACTCCTCTTAGACTTTAAGAGTTCCCTAAGACACATTTAGTGATTACTCAACCAGCCCTTAGAGACTTAGAAGGGTTAGCCATAGGAATAGGTCATGCCATAGGGGTGTTAGGAAAATTTCCTACCCTTAGCTTAAACCATTCCTTACTTTCCTTCTTTCAAGTTAAACTCCACATCAATTCTATTTGATTTTCTCCAAACTCAAATCAACTCTCAATGATTGAAATCTATTATTGAAACCCATGATTAAAATCCATCAAAATTCCTAAGTTCAATTTTTTCCTAAGTCCCAAGGACTTAACCAAAATCATGATCTAAACTAAATCAAATCTTTGAGATTTCCTCATAATTTTATATTCTCATTTATATTCATATATAAATCTAAACTTATAATTCAAAATTTAAAATCCTTGAAATTTCCTAAGTCCCTTAATTTACTTTAATGGACTTAGCCAAAATCAACTCTAAGCCATTTCAAACTCATGGGATTTTCTCAAAACTCATTTATATTCTCATTTATATTCACATATATAAATGAAATATAAATATAAATCAATCAAATCAAAAGCAAAATTAAAATTCCAATTTAAAATCTTCTTAAGTCATTAATTTTCCATTAATGAACTTAGCCTAAATCTTCATCAATATCAAAGTCATGGGATTTTCTCATAACTTATTTATATTCTCATTTATATTCACATATATAAATGAAATATAAATGTAAATCAATCAAACCAAATTCAAAAATTCAAAACCCCACTCTAAATTTTCCTAAGTCCCTTAAATCCTCCTTAATGGACTTAGCCCAAATCATGATTAAACCACTTCAAATCCTTGAAATTTTCTCATGATCCATTTATATTCTCATTTATATTCACATATATAAATGAAATATAAATTCAAACAATCAAAACCAATTCCAAAAATCAAACTCAAATCAACTCAAACTCCAATCTAAGCCTTTCAAGTCAAAATCTTGAACTTAGCCAAATCAACTTCAAATCAAGCCAAACTCTTGATTTTCTCTCATCATTCAATCAACCCTACAATCATGAGCTCATATATAAATCCAAACTCCAATCAAACAATCAAAACCTAGTTCAAAAATCAAACAAAAAAAACACTTTCATATTCTTCCTTTGAATATGAAATTATCAAATGGATCTAAACTCATTTGACTTCAAATCACTTGTAAATGAATTTATATTTCAATCATGAGTCCATATACAAGATCAATCAACTTCAAATCAAGCTTTGACCAAGTCATTTGACCCACTTAGGCTCACTTGACCCAAAGTGACCTAAAGTACACTTATGAGCCAAATTTTGATCCTAACTAAATTGGATTGAACCAAACTCATATTTTCCTCTCATCATGATCAACAATCATTATGGGATGATCAATCAATCAAATTGGGTCAAACCAAGTCAAACCTAAGGGTTGACCAAGTCAACACTTAACCCAAAATGAAACCTAACATAGCCAAATTCCTCCATAGGCCAAATTGATTGAAACCATTGATCTAAGTTCACTCATGACCTATGTTTGAACTTGACCAAGCCAACATTTGAGCCTAACCTAGCCCAATTGGCCACTTGACTGAAGTTGACCCATTTTGACCTAAATAGTCAAAATGTGTCAAAATTTGATCTAAGCCAAATTGATTGAAACTAATGGGTCAAGTCCATTCCAAATCACTTGTGGAACTTGACCAAAGCCTCAATTTGCGAACTAGACATAACCTAGCCCAATTGACCTTAGACCCAACATGACCTAAAGGGGTCATATTGAGCCAAAATTGAACTTAACCAAAATTGATTGGAAACAAAGATACCAATCCACTCCATATGACTAACCTAACCTAAATCTACCATTGACCTACCTCAAATAGGTCAAATGGGTCAAATAGGTCAACTTGACCCATTTGACCTAAATGAAGTCATATGAGCCATATTCAAAACTATACCAAATTGAATCAAACTAAAGCCACCAAAATATTTCAAATGGTCATATGAACTTGACCCAACCCTTGGTTTGACCTAATTTGACATATTGGTCACTTTGACCCATTTTGACCTAAATTGGTCAACATGAGCCAAACCCTATAAAATGAATTCCAAATCTCATGAAACTTGGCCAAACCTAATTTCTCCACATACCCAACATGTCCAAAGTGGAAAAAAAATAGAAAAATGGCCATCCTACCCCTATGACATAGAATAAATTTTGGCTTAATCCATGGGTAATTTGGTCATACCCTCTTTACATTCACTTGAGGCTTTCCTAAAAGCTCAAGGAGACATAAGGGAGAGTGGTGTACCCAACTCGATGGGTTTGGGTCAGTCGAATTGGTCCCTAGACTAAACCCAACCCTATAGGTCAAAATACTATATCCAAACTCCCTCTCAAACTCAAATTAAGGCACATGGGAGGTTGGCAATCCACTCCTTGGCTCAAACCAACCATGTGCACTCTCCTAACTGATCCAACAACCCACAGCCTATGATCAATTGGATCAAAGTGCATTGTCGCCATCCGATCCTTCAAGGGGAGATATACTCCAATTCAAATTCTCACTTCCCTCTATCGATTGAAGAGGAACTCAGCAATCATCGAGAGTAGTCCCAAGCTTCTTAGAGAGATTTGAAAAGCCATTTCTCAATTTTCAAACAAGTGAAAATAGGGAGCTCAATCCATTCTCCAACTTCTTCCACATCATATAATCCACAATTCTTTTGCAAGCACTCTTGGTGACCAAGTTGAGCTCACCTAAGTTCTTTCCCAAGCTCTAAAGGAAAGAGGAGACCTAATTGAATCAATGCGCAAGCTAGCTAAGGAGGAGTTAGTCCATTCATCAATCCACTCAACCTCAAGTGATCATACTCTCAACACGAATCTCAACTGATGAAGCTTCTCAAGGGAATCGGCGCGGATCACCTCCGGTGAGGTATGGGATTTTTTGACCATTAAACTCAATGTGGTGTGGAGCTTTGTGAAAGAATTTTCACCCCATGGATGTTTGACCGTTGGATTTACCGCTCTTTAGCTTTAGATGGTGTGGGTTGAGTTTGATTTGAATCCATGCTAGATCGAGCTTGGATCTTCTCCTTGATCATGGATGGTCTCTGTTGATCAAGTGGAAGAACATGGGAGATCTCATCCATCCATCCGTGCATTTTAGATGGACAACTGATATATTTTCACATGTTTAGAAATCCTTTACTCATTTTAAAACCATGGGGAGATCCATGGTCATCCGATCTTTGATCGGACGACAGAAATCAAATCGCGTGTGCCGCCAGCTGCCATCTGGGATTTGACAACTTAAGTAACCCCCTCACAATGCGATGAATGTAAAGCGTGCTAACCGCCGTCGCCACGTGTCGTGCCGTGAGCCAGGGGATTACTTAAAATTCTTAATTACTTTCTAATTAACTTAAGGATCTTCCAAAATTCATAACTCCTTTTAGAAAATTTAGAAATTATGAAATAAAATCCATGGAAAGATAATTCAACCAAAAATATTTTAAAATTAAATTCAATGGGTTTTGAGTTATATTTTTCTCTGAATTTGGGTTTTATTAGAAAGTTTATTTTGTTAATTACCTTTTAATTAAGCCTACGATTAATTCCACTTTTCTTGGGTAGGTTTTAGGGGATGACTTTACCTCCCCTAATTTTCTTGGGATTTATTAAAGGCTTGATTAGAATAATTGCATATGAATTTCCTAATTACCCTCTTTATGTAATTAAGGATAATTAGGGTATGATTAGTGATTTTAATTTATGATTAGGGTTGATTAAGGTCAGATCCAATAAGTAGGAGATTTATGGAATATTTTTGGGGCATTTTCCCAAAGCTATTCCTTAAACTCCCTTTTCTCCTTAATCTCTCTTAATTAAGGGTTAATTCATTAATTATCCCCTTAATTAATTTCTAAAAATTCTAAAAGGTTTAGAACTTAATTAATCTACTTTGGATAGATACTTAGGTGTTTAATAATCTAAGTTCAATTAAGGAAATCAAAACCCAATTCACATGTGTGAAAGGGTGTTTTGAAATTACTTCAGCTAAACCCCTTAGCTTAATTAACTTTTAATTGCGAGCCAAATTGCATTAGGCCTCTTTCTTATTAGGTGCATTGCAAATTTAAATTCCTTGTGGGTTTTATGTCATCTCATTGGCTCATAATTATTTGATTAATTCTTCTAAGGTGGTGTGTAGGGTTAATTAATTAAGTTAATTCATACCTTAACCTAATTAATGCATAAAATGGATCTAATTATTCAAAAATTAAAAAAAAAATATCAAACACATGTGGAATGGGTTAGGAATAACAAACTCATCTCACCTTTTCAAAATTAAATCAAACTTCAAACTAAACAAAATCACTTTGAATTCATTTTGATTTATTCTAAATTTTCTTATTCTATAAGAATGTCTTTAGGATTTAAGTGAAATGAACTTGTTTACATGCTTTCATTGCTTTGAATCTTTCCCTAACATGTTAAGTTGTATGTCATGTGTTTTCATGCATTCATAATTTTAAAATTCAAATTTTAAAATGAAATTATTTACTTTATGTCAAATTTGCATATGTTGGCTAAAGTAGAAATATGAGTGGCTATTATCACTACTAAATCCAAATTATTTTCAAAATATATAAATCAAATACCAAATCTGAAAGTGTGCTACTTATACATTAATTATGAGTTTGCATGTGATAGAATATAAAGGTATGCTTAGCATAGGTTTCCTTTATTATGTTGGTATAGTTTTGAATGGAGTTGGTAAGATGTAGGGTTCATTTGTAAAGAACCCAAAACTTACTTAATTCTATGTCATATTCATCTCTATGCTCTCACCTAAGAAGGGTTACCTATATTTGCATACATAAAATGTATAAAATAAAATGAATCCATTAAACAACTTTTTGCATTCTCCTTTTCCATTTCATTTCTTTTATACTTATGTTTGTATTTAAGGAAAGTGGTATATCACCGACAAGGTGAGGATTTAAGTAGCCCTAAGTATGTCTTGTACCTTACATCTTTAACAATGCTATACTCACTTATGCCTTTCTTACTTTCATATGTGTATGTGAAAATTTGGATAAGGAAAACCCTTTCTACTTAAGAAAAATCATGCATATTCAACTTCTAAATTTCCATATATGGATTACTTAGCATGCATCATAAAGTGTGTTAAATACTCATTCACATGTATAAATATGCTTAGGGTCCATCCATATGCTTGTTATATATGTTGGGAAAGAAATGAAGTAATGCGTGTTATGTAAATTTTGATTCATTTTATTTAATCTTAAAATGCCTTTCTTTTTGAATAGGTTTTTTTAGAGTTTATCTAAACTTAGGATTGATTAAAATATTTAATCAAAATATTCACCTAAATGAAACTAAAATGTGAATCTACTTTAGAAATTATTTAGGTTAGGGGAAAGAGAAGTCTACTCTTTCCCTCTCTTCATAACCTAGTAATTAATTATAGGATCCACTTAAACCAAGTCAAAACATGAAATAAAATCAACCCAAAATAATTAAACAACTTAAATGAAACTCTCTTCTAAGTTGAACATGTTCTTCACACTTAGGAAATTTGAACTTAAAGCCATAACTAAGCATACCACATAAGCCTTCAAAGCACACACATTAGCCTAAGTCAACACTTCTAACTTTAGGTTAGGTCAGTGCATGATTTGATGTTTATTTTATTTTGTGATATATATTTTAAACTAGATGTTAGGGTGTATGCTCGTAGAATGAATGGTAGGACGTTCTTAGTCTAACTATTCTTTTCTACAGGAGATTGTGCTTAAGGAGCGCTATCATAAATAAAAATATAAATGCTTTTGCTTACAGGTGCTTTATACCCCTAAGCATAATCTATAGTTCAGATGGACTTAGTCACCCATGTGTGGGGTGATAAGTCCAATATACATTCTTGGAATTTGTGTGGTTTATTCTAACTAACCTTTATTTTGCAAGTGTTAATTATATTTCTACTTTTTCTTTTCATGTAAATTTATGCAATTAGGATTTTGGAATAATTGTTATGGGAATTAGGATGAGCATTGGTCATAAGATCCTATCTTATGCACCATGTGAAGCCTTGGAGCATCCACCTTCCAACCATCCAAAAGAAGGAACCAAAGAAGAAAGAAGAAAAGAAGAAGAAAGAAAAGAAGAAGAAAGAAGAACAAAAAAAGAAGAAATAAAGCTTGAAGACCCCATAATAACAATGAATTCCTTGATTAATTGTAACTTAATTCATTTGTAATCTAGGTTGTATAAAGGTAGAGCTCGACTACCCATATTTGATTTTTTCGGGTTTGTACGGTGGTGCCAGACCACAACAGCCTTTTATTTATTTTGTAATTAGTTTTATAAATTGATTGATGATTTGTTTAGGTTTTGCATTAAGTGGCATGTTTTTCCTAGTTTCTTCCTTATTTTATGTATGGCCTGGATGTGGATTAGGCTCTTTAGGAAAAAATAAATCTTTTAGCCAACTTAACAACTCAAATAAAAATTAAATAACTCATAACCTGAGCTAAAGCTTAAGTTTAAAATCAAGAAAAATAATTAGCAACCCATTTACTGGATGAGCATTTCTTTTGTAATATCATGCAAAAAATGCATCTTATTTCACTCTTTTGAGGGCTTCATTTGCCGTGAGAAACTTGGCTTGACCTTTGAGAGGCATGGTGGAAACTTACCTCATCCATTCTCCCTGATTTTGGCCAATAACCTTCTTTTTCATGTATTAATCATATGAATCCTATTAGTCCGAGTCAAAATATTTGTCCAAAAATGAAAATAAAATGAAATTTGAATTACATTAGATTTAGGTCATTTGAAGCATGTCCCTTTACATGATTTAGTCTCTTTAGAGAGTGAGTTTAAGGACTTAGTCTCTTTCTAAATAAGTAAGAGCCTAGCTATCTTGCATAAGCATAATAACTTGCCTACATGTATTTAAAATCATAGGAGGAGTTAGTTGGAGGCCACCCCTAGATGGTTGTAAGTCCAAGCTGTCGGGTGATTTTTCCTCTCTTATGGAGACAAACCAATTACCCATTTTTCACCTTAAATTTAGGTTGTGCTTTTGGCCCTCGCCAAAGCTCCTTAGATTTAGGTTCTACGGTTGCTTCTCCCCTTTGTGGGCCATAAGTATAATTCCTCACCTCTTAGGCATTTTCTTAATCTTGTGTTAATGAATCATAAGTCCTAAATTTTTAATGAAAAATTCAACTCAAAAAAACTAAATCAATTTCAAAAATGTAAAGCCTAATTATAAGGTAGTTTGAGATGCTCGTTAGGTTTTTCTAGCATCGTGAGCATCTCCTACTTATCTCCCATTTTGGCTTCGATAATAACTCCCCACTTTGATCGATCTCATTTGATCTTCTAAAAATAAATCAATAGATTGATAGTCCTTTCCTATTGAAATCTTCAAAGGCAACGATCATTTACTTTAATTGAGAGTTTTCCTAAGGGATCCCGTCCCTTAGGATGTAATTAACTATGGGTGGTTTCCTCTGCATGGAACTTAATGAATTTAGTTTAAAATAAACCATGCTTTACTTTTTCATATAAAGTAGGAGAAGAATCTCTGGTGCATATGCTGACCCATTATCCTTAGGAGTCCTTATTGAGGTGATTAGGTCCATTAAAGGGTAGTGACTTCTGTCTTTCGAGATAATACACTATTCCTTGATGACGTACTCGATCACCTTAATAAGTACATCTCAGATCTGCATGGCATCCTAAAAAGATGAATTTTTATAGGTCTTGCCTTTCTTTCTCCACAAATTTGAAGGCTAACTCTATAGAAATTTTAAACCAACAGTGATGGAGGTACTATATCCCAAGTTCCTTGATGTTAAAGGGCTATGAATTCTTTAGACTGTTGTTTTCTAATTGGAATCTTTGATGGATAAAGAATAGGTGACATGATCTAGATTTAAGAGGGAATAAGTAAGACTGAACTGCTGCAAGGGATTTAGATTTTTATTTTTGCTCGGTGAGTATTGAGCAATACGTAACCGGAACGAAGTGAATGTGATGATGTCAGTGATGAAGGATTGGTGGAGTTGCTAGAGGGCATAAGAGATGAAGACTACCTAGTTAATGGAGGAGGTGGTGAAGGATTGGTGTGAATAGGGATTGCATTGATTGTAGTGGGTGAAGGAAGGTGGGAGATAAAATAACTGTGAGTGGTGGCGGAGGTGGAAAGAAGGGTTAGAGTGGGGGTTTAAATGGATGGATGTCTTCCCTAAATAGAACATGTCTAGAGGTATATATTCTACCTATGTTAGGTTCATAGTAGTTACCCTTCAAGTGTGGGTGTAGCCTATATGAACTTCAGATCATAGGGACAATTTTTTTTGAAGTTATAGGCTTAATCCATGAAAAATAATGACAACAAAATATTTTGAGATGGGAGTAGTCACGTGACTTGTTGTATAGGAGTTGATGGGGTGAGTTATTGCTAAAGATGGGTAAGGTAAGCTTGTTGATGATGTGAGTGTTGACCTCACTTTTAGAGTGAGGATTCAATCTTCTTAACATAGAGTTAGGAGTCTTCTAGACACTAAGAGCTCCTTAATCATATGACATTTCTAGTGGCTAAGTGAACACTTAACCTAAGCCTAGAGACTCAGAAGGGTTAACCATAGGATTAGATCAGGCTTTGAGGACTATGGTGGCCTACCTATCCTATAGCTCAATCAAATCCATGACTACTTCCTTAGCCAAAATCCAATCTCAAATTCACATATCCAATTCCAATTGAATCTACAATCAAAACCAAGCAAACTGAAATCAATTCAATCAAACCAAGCCTAAGCACATGATTCAAACTTGTGAACTTAGAAAAGTTTCCTTCAATTAAAATCAAACTCAATTGATTTTCTCATAAATCAATTCAATCCTTCATCAATCCAATTCCAATTGAATCAACAATCAAATCTCCAAACCAAAATCAATTCAATCAAACCAAACCTAAGCCCATGATTCAAACTTATTGATTTAGCCAAATTTCCTTCAATCCAAATCAAATTCAATCAATTTTCTCTTCAATCAATTCAATCCTTCAATTATCAATCCAAACCAAATCAAGTGTACAATCAAATCAAGCCAAGATCAATTCAATCAAACTAACCCATTTGACTTGAAATATCCAAATGAGCCAAAGTCTATTCAAACTCAAATCAATTGCAACCAAAGCTATAAACTAATCCTAAATCGTATATAAAGTCAACTCAACTCAATTCAACCCATGATCGATTTATTTAGCCCAATTGACTCACTTGACCCAAAGTGACCAATTTTATACAATTGAACTAAATCTTAATCCAACCCAAATTGAATTGAACCAAACCAATCCAAACCTCCTATGATGATTGTTGATCATTTTTGATTGATCAATTATTATCAATTGGGTCAAGCTAAGTCAACTTGGTCATTTGACCAAGTCAACCCTACATGAACAAAATTAATCACATCTCATACTAAGTTAAATTAATTGAAACCAATGATCCACATCAACCTAAGATCAATCCTTGAACATGACTTGACCATCAATTGAGCCAAACCTAACCCAATTGGCTCTTTGACCAAAGTTGACCCAATTTGACCTAAAAGACCAAATTGGGTCAAATCAAAATCTAACCCAAATTGATTGCAACCAATGACTCAAGTTTATTTTTGATCATCTGCTTTAAGTTAATATGATGAATTTCATAAGCTTAAATTTTAAACTCCACATACGGCTATTATACACTGTCTTTAACGATCTAACAACTAGCCTTAAGAGGGGTAATTGACTATAGGCGCTTGCGCCTATAGGAAACCTGGAACAAGATCTAAAGTTCTCACAAAATGAGAGCGAAATCTCATGGTAGTGTCTTATTTACTATTTCATCTGTCTTCTGAAAGTTTGACCGACATTTAAATCAAGCTCTCTTCATTGAGAGGTCGGTGACAAATTTTCGAAGCCAACACTAACAACAATAGAAGTGATTTGATTCAAGTCCAAATAAACCTAAATTAAGTAATTAAAACATAATATAAACATTTGAGATAGTAATTAGAGGATCAAATGATTTTCAAATCCTGTATGCTTATAATTAAATCGAGCTTCTTGGTGAGACAGATTTAATGAGCTCAAGATCTCTTAATTTTGACATTAGTAAAATATTTAAATATTAAGAAAATAATTTAATATAAAGGGGATCACATTGAGTTGTTAGATAAAGTGTATTAAATTTTGATTGTATTAATAAAATAACCACTAAAATTTGATTTAATTTATCATTTTATTAATTTTAAATGATCATATCACTATTATAAAAATAATCATCTAATAAGATCTTCTTTAAATCATTATTCAAATAAAAGTAAAGACAACTTATAATCTCACATAAATAAAGTTTAGAGTTTTAAACATGAGCACAAATTTAAATAATTTGATGTGTCAAATAATGTTTAAATTAATTTATCAAACTTATTTTTCCAATCACTTGTAAGAAATATAAATTAGAAAATTGTTGTGGTCCTCACGCGGAAATCAAAATTTGTGACAGATGTATCGTATTAGTCAATAGTAAGGGTGTGCGTTTGGTTGATTTGGATGGATTGGATGATAAATTTTTAAAACTAATTGGTTTTGGATTCCTAAATATATTGAACCAAATCGACTAAATAAAATGCAAAACCAAACAAACCAAATAATAATTTGGTTCAATTATTTTGGTTTGGTTTTGGATAAACCGAAGTTGGCTACATTTAAAAATTATTTGCATAATTTTTTATTGTATAATGAACAAGCTATAAACAAAATAATATAAATATAATCAAAATATAATTAACTACTTCATGCGATAAAAAAAATTTAAAACTAATTTTTACTTAACTAAATGATGTTTTCAACTTAGAAGTTAATGGAGCCATATTACCATAGTATGAGATCAAAATATTTTGAAAAATTAGATAATGGTCCTCCAAAAAAGCATCTATCCAAAATAAATAAAAAGAAGTATATAATAGATAAGTCTATTATATATAAATTAATAATATCGTATTACATATAATTACTTTAATTTTTTTGGTTCTATCCAAAATTTTATCTAACAAATCGATCCAAAAACTAAAAGCTTAAATTTTCATTAATTAAAACTAAAATCTAAATTACTAAATTCAAAATTGAATTAAATTACTTAAAATTTTGATTCAATTTAATTTTTTTTGACTAAAATCAAATAATGCACATCCTAGTCAATAGGTCATTGATTTGAAATACTTCTAATTGGAAAGGAAACGCATTCCAACGTTTAGTAAAAGCGCATAGTACTCCTGCATGGTTGGAAGGATTTGACTTTGACAGATCAGTGGGGTCACGAAGAAATAATACTTTCTTTTCCAACAAAGTTCACACCTTTTAAAGTACTTATTTTGCATGGTCATTATTTATCTTCTATAAATAGCTATTTATCATCGGTTTGTTATTATTCCAGAGATATTATTAAAAAATTTGCTCTTTATAGCTAAATTTTTCTATCATTCGTGGGAGGCTAAAAGTTGCATACTATTTCTTGGGAACGTACTACTTTTACCCAAAAAAAGGTGGAGTTGTTACTATCCGCTTCTTCTTAATCGATCGAACTAAAATTAATGTGGAAAATTTGTAAGAGAGATACTCCTTTCGCTAATTGGTGTTTAGCCAAATATACTTCACTATGGAATCCATGCATTTTTAGAGTTTCTCCACTTTGGAAATCGATTATGAAAGTTGCTGAAAAATTTAGGAACAAATTGAATTTCCAAGTTGGGGAAGGTAATGTTTTTTCGTTATATTATGATCCTTGGTGTAATGGGCACTCTTTTGCAATTTGGGAGTAAATGGTCAAAACATTTGAACCTCTCTGATGATCTAAGGGTTCATACTTTTATACAAAATGGGCATTGGAACCTTCCTACTTTACTTGAGACCTCTCATCCATGGTTGTCCAACAAGATTTTGGAAACCACATTAAAAGAAGGTGACGATTCGGTAAGTTGGCTCAACTCTAATTCTCCTTCTTCCAAGGATTTGCTATCTCACCCCTCTTAGATTGGACCAAGGGAATATGGTTTAAAGGCTATTCTATCAATTATGCTCTCTATTGTTGGATGACATTTATACAGGGTCTCAAATTATCTGATAAGTTAGCAAACAAAGGAATTGGAACTCAACTCCCTTGCTGTTTTTGTCATTCTATTTTTGAATCTCATAATCATATATTTTTTGAATGTCCTTTGGCTATGAAATTGGTGAGAGTTCTTATCCCAAACGGTAGGTTCCTATACTCTTCCAGTTAATTTTATCAATGAAGGGGAGCATAAAATGTTATATAGATTACACTATTTGATTATTCTTTTGTTTTTTATACCGGAGAGAAAGGAACAATCGTCTCTTTTCATCTACCTCTCTCCCATTTGCTGCTTTATTAACTCAGGTTAAAGAAAGGGTTTCGGCCAAAATGCAAAGTTGGAAATTGAAGGTTGCTTGGCCCAGTAACGTGCAGGAATTAATTTGCAATTGGAGGAACTATCATCCTCCTTAACTCTTCTTTAATTACTTGTGGCTGTTTCTTTATTTTCTGGATGTTTTACGCCTCTTTCTCGATGTCTCAAGGGGCGGGCGTTCTCTGTTTTCTTCTCTGTCTCTTGGAACTTCGTGGTGGCTCTTTCTTTTTTGCCATGGCGATGAGGAGGTTTTCTTTTTCTGTTTTATTCCTCATGTGTTGGCATAAGCGGAGGTGTTGGAATTCGGAAGATATATTTGATCTTCTCCCGCTCGGAACTCTATGTTGGTTATGGGTTTTGGTGGTGCTATCGGTTGCTTTTTGGTATGGATGATGATGAGGTTTCCTTGCACAACTTTAGACTTCTCAAACTGCTCCTCCTCGCTGGATGGTCATTCTGCAACCACGATCCCTCTTTTTGATTGTGAATAGATTGCTGGATGATACTGGGATCGTTAGGGGCGCTTGATAACCGTGAGGGACTTTCTGTCGCATATGATGAATCTTGTGCTTGTTTTTGGGCATCTCTGACGTATTTTGTATCTCTGAGTCCATCTGTGTTATCGTAGTTCCTCTTTTCTGCAGGTTTCTCCTCTAACTGCTAGTGCTATGACCATGTTTCTAGAATTGCTTTTCTAGTCTAGTCTTTTTCTTTTTGTTTCAGTCCTGTAAGGGATTAGTTTCTTTTGTAACCTCATTTTGGAATACAATTGGGCTTCGGCCCTTAAAATTTTTCCAAAAAAAGTACTTATTTGCTTCTTTTTAATAATTTTATATCGAAATATTTATAAAACTTTTATATATATTATCATCTTATTTTTATAAATTTAAAAATTAATCATTTTTAACATCAAAATTCTTAATTGAATGTCAAATATTAAAATTCATATCAAAATCTCAATCTATATATTTCATTTTTTTTATAAATATCTAATAATTTGATGGTGAGCATATAAATACGTGAGTCGTTTAGTTAAAAAATAAATAAAGAAGATGATTAAATTATAAATATATATATATATATTAGGATTTGATTTATAAATATCCTAATATTTAAATAAAAAATAAATAGGATAAATTCTAAAATTTTTAGATTTATTTTATAATTGATATATCATATTAAAATTTATCAAATTAAATATGAATATAGAGTCAATAAGTGTATTTAATTTTATAAAATTAATTTAAAAATAATTTGAATTCTTATTTTCATAAATTTATAATCAAATTAAACGCTCATAATAAGACAAGTTCATTAGTGCCAAAATGATCTTATTCAAGTTTAAATGAGGTCAAATTAAGTTAAAAAGAACTACTTGAAATTTTGAGAAATTAATTTGGTGGTCAATGACATCCAAATTTAGCGTGCTTATAGTCGAATTGAGCAGTTCGACTAAACAAATCTAACGAGCCAAACATCATTCAAATCAGAGATCATTTGAATGGTCAAATTATCTAAATATTATTTATAATCAAGAGAATTAATATAAAACGTTCAATGAAGTGTTTTGAAATTTTGACTTGATATGACTCTCAAAATACCACTAGTCAAAGCACAAATCTTGATGTCGAAAGTGATATGATTTTGAGTCGAAACCGATCGAGATCAAGCACTTAAAATATCATTAGAATCTTTGGGACATCAATTAAATCCCAAAACAACTCTCAAATATAAAGTGTTTATAGTCAAATCGAGCGTCTCGACGAGCGGATCTAACGAGCCTAAGATCTCATAATTCTGACTTCATTTGGGCATCAAAATGCTCAAAATACATCAAATGATCGAAGGAATCATCCTGAGCCGTCCGATCGAGAGGAGTGGTACGAGCCTTACATGAATTTACAAGAATGCCCCTCCTCCCATCTATAAATAGACCTTCATTCCTCACATGAAGGGGGAGGCCAAGTGAAGTGAAGAGAGGTGAAGAAGAAGAGGAGCTGAAGCAAGTAAAGAAAAGGAAGAGTCCAAGCAAGGAAGAAGAGGAAGAGTCCAGCAAGAAGAGGGAAGAGTCCAAGCAAGGAAGAAGAGGAAGAGTCCAAAGCAAGGAAGAAAAGGAAGAGTCCGAGGAAGAAGAGGAAAAGCCTGTGAGGAGGAAGAGAGAGCTCAAGCTTGAAGATCCTCTAAGAAGATCGCACTCGCCTGCCATCAACCACCGCCATCGCCACCGTCCGACCATTGTTGCCATCATCACCACTATCGTCATCGGCCACAACATCGATCAACATTGTCTATTACTAGCAACTATTATCCATTTCTCATATACAATTCTATAATCCCAGTATCAGGAAGATCTTGTACTCTGAAACAGATACATAGTGGAAGCTTTTATCAAGGCCCCTGGTTTTCCCTCTTTTGAGGTTTTCCACGTAAAATGGAGTGTCTCTTGTTCGCTCTTTAATTACTGTGTGCCGGACTTCACAAGGCTAAGGCGAAACTTTCACTCTACCGCGGAGTTAAGACGCATGCTTTTGCCGTGTGGAATCGATTCCCATTATATCATCTTGTATGGTAACCAAGTTCCCCAACAAGATCAAGCCACCATTGAGATGGAGCATTTCAAGCTTTTAAGGAGCGCAAGCGAAGAATGAAGATTCATCAAACTTTATTCCTTCAGATTTTATCGGAAGCTGGGGGGCAACTCTTAATCTCAAAAGATTATCCAAGTTTCCCAACAAGATCAAAACTACCATCCAGGTGGAGCAATTCATGCTTTTAAGGAGAAGAAGAATGAAGGTTCATCAAACTCCATTCCTTGATTTTGTCAAACGGGGCAAATCTTAATCTCTAAGACTATCCAAATCAATATTTTGGATATCTAATTGATTATCGTAGAAGCAAGGCCAAGGTTAAGGAGAAACTTTGGCTACAACCACAAACGGATGTTTTAATCAACCTCTTCCACACAGGTTAACGTCATGGGATAACACTCTGACAAACAACCTCGGATAGGTCAAAAGGCCCTTGGTGGACTTCCCATGACCTCTTCCATACAGGTTAACATCATCGGGTAACACCCTGACAAACAACCTCGGATAGGTCAAAATCCTCAGCGGATTCAATTCAACCTCTTCCACACAGGTTAACGTCATCGGGTAACACCCTGACAAACAACCTCGGATAGGTCAAAAATCCTTAGCGGATTCAATTTGACCTCTTCCATACAGGTTAACGTCATCGGATAACACTCTGACAAACAACCTCGGATGGGTCAAAATCCTCAGCGGATTCAATTCAACCTCTTCCACACAGGTTAACGTCATGGGGTAACACTCTGACAAACAACCTCGGATAGGTCAAAAGGTCCTTGGTGGACTTCCCACGACCTCTTCCATACAGGTTAACGTCATCGGGTAACACCCTGACAAACAACCTCGGATAGGTCAAAATTAGGATTTTCAACCTCTTCCACGCGTTAACGCCATCGAGCAAAGACGAGACAACCTTGATAGGTCAAAATCCTCTGATTCAATTCAACCTCTTCCACAGTTAATATTATCGTGTTAACATCATTGAGCAAACACTACAAACAACTTTGGATAGGTCTCAACGACGCCCGCCGCCGTACTTGCCGCGGCCGGCATCGCTGACAACCCGCGGCGCCAACCTCAGAAGTTGACACGCCGACTACTGCCGGTATCGCTGCCACCATCGCCGAATCTTCACGGCATATTATCCATACGCTACTGAGCGTCAATCGCTATCGACTACGCATATCGCTGCTGACTACCCCCGTTTGGCCGCCCCTATCGTCTCCGCTGTCACTGGCTGCCACGCTGACCATCATGGCAATTTTGTTTGCCACCACTAACGCTCGGTATCTCGCTAACATTGCTGACCATTATCGCTTCTGCTGACCACCCCGGCTGGCTAACCATCGCTGATGATCCGCGCCATGATCGCCAGCTGCTGAACTGCCGCCGGCTACCGCTTCAATATCACCGTAATTTCCGGTTACCATTATCTTCGCCGCCATCTCTCGGCATCGTTGCCTCTGGACTTTGCCGCTGCGCTGCCACCACCTCGTTGCCGAACCACGTTGCTGGTACCGCTGCCGCCATCACGCCTTCGCTCCACCACCATCATCGAGTCATCCCGCCGACTATCGTGTACCACTACCGCCGACCATCGACCGGCAATCTCCGGTCCGCCATTGCCGTCATCGACCATCCGCTGCAGGGACACCATCGCCACATCAGTGTCCAAATCAAAATTCGGATATCGATTGATTATTAGTTCAAAAGCAAGTCGCAATAATAACTAAAAGGCAAAGATCAATGGTCAACTTTTGCTAAGCTCATACAAATAATTGACCTCTTCCATAAAGGTTAAGCGTAATAATATTCCGCAATAACCTCGGATAGGTCAAAACGCCCCTTGGTGGAACCCATGACCTTCCATACGGTTAATGTCATCGAGCAAAAATCGACAAACAACCCGGATAGGTCAAAACGCCCTTGGTGGACTTCCCACGGCCTCTTCCATACGGGTTAATGTCATCGAGCAAAACTTCGACAAACAACCCAGGATAGGTCAAAACGTCCTTGGTGGACTTCCCACGGCCTCTTCCATATGGGTTAATGTCATCGAGCAAAAACTCTGACAAAAAACCCAGGATAGGTCAAAACGTCCTTGGTGGACTTCTCACGGCCTCTTCCATGTGTTGGCGAAATATTCTCGACCAAAGAACCTAGAAAGGTCAAAACTTTATACCCACTCCACACAGGTTAATGTCATCGGGTAACACCCTGATAAACAACTTCGGATGGGTCAAAAATCCTCAATGGATTCAATTATATCCATAACGTGTTAACCATCACTATCAATCGAACCATCGCCAATCTTCCGGTCACCATCATAATACTCGCTTAACTACCGACGTCCGTCGACTACCATCGTCAGTTGCCGCTGCCGACCACCCCCGTCGGGCGCCAACCATAATCGTCGGTCACCGCCGCCGACTATCAATGCCAGTCGCCACCATCGCTGACTATCGTCGCCGGCAATCTTCGCCGGTCACCACTATCATCGCCGGCAATCTTCGCCGGTCACCACCATCGTCACCGGACACTGCCGCCGACCATCGCCGGTCTTCTCCGTTGCCGCCATTCTCCGCATCGCGGAACCTCGCTCTCCGGTATGCGGGCCTTGATCGCTCTAACCCGGACGACGGTCCGACGAGGCAGAACCGGAACCACGACGTATATTTACCATGGGCCTTGATCGCCTCTAACCTGACGACGGCCCGACGAGACCGAACTGGAACCACGATGTATCGGTCGCTTCCTAACCCGGACGCCGACGAGGCCGGCAAACCGGAACCACTACGTATACCGTGGCCTTGATCGCCTCCTAACCCGGACGAGGCCGGTGAACCGGAACCACAACGATACCGGCCTTGATCGCCCTAACCCGGACGGTTCGACGGGGCGAACCGGAACCACGATATACCGGGCCTTGATCGCCCTAACTCGGACGGTTCGACGGGCGGTGAAACCGGAACCACGACATACCGCGGGCCTTGATCGTCCTAACCCGGACAACCGACGAGGTCGAACCGGAACCACGACGATACCGTGGCCTTGATCGCCTCCTAACCCGGACAGGGAGCCGAACCGAACCACGACGATACCATGGGCCTTGATCGCCTCTAACCGGACGGTCCGACGAGGTCCAGAATCGAACCACGACGATACCGTGGCCTTGATTGCCTTGATCGCCTCAACGCCTCTTGATCGCCTTCTTGATTGCCTCCAAAGGACCTCACTCAAGAAGAAAAGGAGAGGGGTGTCTCCCTCTCACCCTATTTATATGGCCCCAACGAGCAAAAAGGGTCAAAACTCCTCAAAAAATGGCTCAAAAAATAGCTCAAAATTCCTCAAAAAATGGCTCAAAACTCCTCAAAAAACGGCTCAAAAAATGGCTCAAAACTCCTCAAAAAACGGCTCAAAAAATAGCTCAAAATTCCTCAAAAAATTGCTCAAAACTCCTCAAAAAACGGCTCAAAACTCCTCAAAAAACGGCTCAAAACCCTTCAAATTCTCTTCATGGCCACCTGAACGCTACAGACAGCAGACGCTCCTCCCGACCATTCGCCCAGGGGCATGAATGTCAGGACTGAGCGTCAGAACGAACCATCGGCGTCGAACTGTCAGCATGACCGGCCAGACGGCCATGCCATGGCCACGATCGGCCACGATCGCTCCGCGACGACCATGCGGCTCCACCGCCCCCCGCCAGTTAAATAGCTTCGCCCGCCATCGTAGATGACCACATGAAGCACTGGCGCTGCCATACGGGCACCTGCGCATAAGGCGCGGTCCTAAAAATGCCTGAAAATTTTCGTGAGTATCCAAATAGATCCGTAACCTCAAAATCTCATGCCTACGGCTACACATCTACTTCCCTAATCATAATTTTGTATTTTTATGATGATTTCTTCTCTCAAAATGTATGATTCATGGGCCCGCATGTTTCGTTGAAGAATTCGTTATTTTCGAGCATTTGACACATATTTTTGGATGATTAAGCTAATGTCATCCAAAAATAGGGGGGCAACTGATATGACTCTCAAAATACCACTAGTCAAAGCACAAATCTTGATGTCAAAAGCAATATGATTTTGAGTCGAAACCGATCGAGATCAAGCACTTAAAATATCATTGGAATATTTGGGACATCAATTAAATCCCAAAATAGCTCTCAAATATGGAGTGTTTATAGTCAAATCGAAGGCTCTGAGCGGATCTAACGAGCCTAAGATCTCATAATTGACTTCATTTGGGCATCAAAATGCTCAAAATACATCAAATGATCAAGGAATCATCCCAGCCGTCGAGGGGAGGTATGGGCTTTACTTGAATTTACAGAATTCCTCCTCCCATCTATAAATAGACCTTCATTCCTCACATGAAGGGGGAGGCCAAGTGAAGTGAAGAGAGGTGAAGAAGAAGAGGAGCTGAAGCAAGTAAAGAAAAGGAAGAGTCCAAGCAAGGAAGAAGAGGAAGAGTCCGAGCAAGGAAGAAGAGGAAGAGTCCAAGCAAGGAAGAAGAGGAAGAGTCCCAGCAAGGAAGAAAAGGAAGAGTCCAAGCAAGGAAGAAAAGGAAGAGTCCGCGAGGAAGAAGAGGAAAAGCAAGTGAGGAGGAAGAGAGAGCTCAAGCTTGAAGATCCTCCAAGCAAGATCGCACTGCAAGATCGCACTCCGCCGCCCATCAACCGCCATCCGTCGCCACCATTGTCACATCATCACCACCACTATCCATCACCAACATCGTGCCAACATCGCCAACATTGTCTATTACTAGCAACTATTATCCATTTCTCATATACACTCGTAATCCCAGATCGGAAGATCTTGTACTCAAAAAGACATAGTGGAAGCTTTTTTGCAGCCTGATTTTTCCCTCTTTTGAGGTTTTCCACGAAAAAATTTAGTGTCTCTTTTTCTTTAATTACGTGTGCTTTGACTTCACAACAAGACTAAGGCGTAAACTTTCACTCTACCGCGACTGGTTTTCTAGCACGCAACATGACTATAATTATCAAATGATTATCTTAGAATCTTATAAATAGAACATTATTTTCGTCATGAGAGGGGACATGAAGCTTCAAGATAACTTTGAAGAATGTTGTGAAAATACCAGAGAAGAAGGCTGAAGTCCATCATCATCTCAAGCACCACCATCAATCTCCTACAGCATCGCCAACTACAGTTGATAACTATTACAACCTAACCACAATTGCATAACTATTGTAATGTGATTCTGGAACTCTCATCGCCTTGATTTCTCAAATAGAGTATTGTAATCTTATAATCGGAAAATTGAAACTTTGTATTTCAAAGTATATATATAGTGGACCATTTTAACCACCATTGCATAACTATTGTAATGTGATTCTAGAACTCTCATCGCCTTGATTTCTCAAATAGAGTATTGTAATCTTATAATCGGAAAATTGAAACTTTGTATTTCAAAACATATATATAGTGGATCATTTTAGCTACACTAGATCCTATGATTTTTCACTTTTTTCTAGGATTTTTTTCACGCTAAAATTATGATATATTTTATTCTATTATTTATTATTTATGTGTTAGACTCTCATACAAAATTAAAGTGTAAAATTCTACTCTACTTTAATGAAATTTATGACACACAACAATAATAAATGTAATATTGATTAAGAAAATTTACATATATGCTACACTTTTCTTTATATATTTATATATTTAATGTTTAAAATATCAGATAATGATTACATTATAGCACAAAAAATGTTCTATTCTTTGGTTGAAATTTTGGCTTAAATAAAATAAAATATATGCGAGAAGAAGGTCAAATATAAAGGAGTGGGACATGACCATATTCATCAACCTTATCTCCTTAACGGCAAACTGAAATAATTAATGGCAATTGCAACATGAAGCGCCAAACATTGGGCATTACATCTCACATCATGGAAACAATTATTCAATAGGAATTGATCATGACTGGAAATCCTTTTCACACCATCTTCTTGTCAGCAACGGCAGTGAATTTTGGTTGCTTCAAATGATACTCAATGGGATAAATTTGAATAAAATTAATCAAACCATCGTTTTTTGTTTTTTTTTTTTTTTTGAATTTTAAAAGATGATTTTGGAAAGAGTCAAAAAGTGAAAATGCAAAGTGTATAAGACATGTAATTTCTTATGTATAAATTTTAAAAGATAAAAAAATTAAAGTAATTTTATTTTTTATTTTCAAAAATAAATAACATTATTTTGAAAAGGACTTAAATTAAATTTTAGATATTTTAACTGTCTTAAAAATAATAATTACTATTAAATATATTTTATTTTAAATAAAATATAAACAAAATAAAATAAAAATATGAAACAAAGAACGAAAATAAAATGGTAATATATATATACCTTGAGCTCAGCAGTATCCTCTACCATCTCCTCTACCACCAGCTCGGCCATCATACCAGCCACTTCTTGCTACAATTTCTACGTCACCTCCTCAGATCCTCATCGATTATCAGTAGCAATATTCCTACTTGCCACCAGGTAGCTATCATTTACCCACTCTTGTCGATAAATTGTATAAACATTATTCATTCAAGAGGGAGATAGTCAGCAAGATCTTTAAGAATCTCTTAAAGAAGCCTGATTTCTAGTTATTAGAGCCTAAGAGGCCAGAGGAAGTGGTAAGAGTCACGATTCAAACTATTATCCCTACCACCGCATGTTAGGACATGTCTTAGAAAATTATTTTACTTTTAAAGACTGACTTGAGCATAGCTTCAAGCCGGGTGCCATTGTCATCCCTAAGGAATACCTACTAGAACAACTTTTTAGTTTTGTTAGGGTAATTCTTAGGGATACACGCGATCTTTTTAAGACAGAGAAAGGTTGAGATATCTCTCTATCCCGAACCTCTAAGAAAATTATTTCTAAGATTAGAAAGTTACCCTTGCAGGTGCTTGAAGTAACTCAAATCTCCAACTCTAAGGAAGATTTGCAAGTTGCTAAGGACAACTTGAGGGAGGTAGAAGCCCAGCAGTAACAGCGACATCCTCCACTTGCTCAGGATAGCATAGTAGCGTAACCATCGACCGAGTGCAACACTCATTTCATAATTACAGCTACAGTTCCTCCAGCCATCTCTTCTTCTAGCAGCCGTATTATATCAGAGGAGGGGGGTGCCAAATCCCTTAGTTTGCTTACTTTACTTGATTTCTATTTTATGTTATAATATTAATGTTATAAGGTTATAATTATAATTTTGTTATTAGCTGTAACAATTTTAAGGTAACGGGTAAGTAACATATTATTGATTTAAATGAACAATAGTATTTTTCAAGTAGCATGAAGGGGCCGTAATGGTAACTCGCCAAATAAAAGAGGTGATAGGGAGGCTAAGGTTTTATTTGAGTCGGTGGTGTCAAAATACATAGCAGTTGCTCTTTTTGGGTAATTGTATTTTAGATAAGTTATGATGGGAAGTTGTATTTTAATAACTCATCGTGTAGAGTTTGGTGGATGACAAAAAGTTATATTTTGACTTCTTTAAAATAAAAAAATATATATAATGATCACAATAGTTTTTAAAATAATAATTTTATTGCTATGTTTTCATATTGTAGTTATCCTAAGCAGATCTTATGATTTTAAGAATGAGATCAAATATTAAATAAAAAAATGCTATAATATGACTTAAATAACGTAATATAACGTAATAAATATTAACATAATTTGAATAGGATTTAAATAATATAATAATAATACAATATTATAATTTCATTAATTTAATATATAATATTTACATTTAGTTCTATTTATTATTGAATATTATTTAAATCAAAATATTAGGATAATATTTAAATTATTTATCTATTTTATAATTTAAATATTATATTTACAGTCATCTAACTAAAATAAAAAAATTAAAAAATTTTCTAGTATTAGAATCCACTTGTTCGTCAAAAAATAATCCATTTCACCGATTTAACTGCTCTGATCGATTTTTTCGCAGAGAAATTTTTAAAGGCATAGTTATTTGGTACTTTCACCCAAATAATTCGCATTTTGTATATATATATATATATATATATATATATATATATATATATATATATATATATATATATATATATATATATTGATATTTGATGAATTTAAGGCAGCTATAGTTGTCTTAAAAAATATTGATAAAACTGTTGTAAAAAAAACTATTTTATAAAAAGTTGTGAGTATTGTAATTTTTTTATTTAAAAAAAAAATCAGATTACAACTTTATAACAGTCAACTCAATTAGTTAGATCAAATTAAAAAATACAAATTTCTCATAATAAGTTCTTCAAAATATGATCAGAATACAATTTTCAAATATAACCTTAATTATAAATATACACACATCACATGTGCTAACACTTCAATTCAATATTTTTGATTGATAGCTTAACTTTCAATCATTAACGTGTGATGCTTGTACTTAGTCTGTGCTATATTTTCATGAGAATTTATTTGGTTTGAATTCAAAATTACTTTTTGTTCTGTGTTAGAACCTCTTTTTAGAATTTTGATCAATTTGTTTTTGTTAGAAAAGCAGATAAGTTTTTTTTTTTCCATTTACTAATCACGTCTTCATCTGTCTTGCCTTCATTGAAAGTTCTTAAACTATTAAGGCTGTTTCAGTCTCACTGTCTGACTGTTCTCCAAACAGTCGAAGCACTTATTTATTGCTTTCATCCTTCCGTTTTTAATTTTTAATTTTTATAAATTTACGTCTGAAGAGCAATTAAGCTATACCAAACCTAATCCGTTAATGCAAATCATATCTATCTTACAAAATTTTAATTTCTGTCCTTGTAATAGAGGGACTACTCCAACTATTACCGACTTCATTCTAAACATCCGCTCTCTTCCATTATTGTACAACATTATCCATACATATTATTACATCGAGAAACTATTATATAATGTGCATCATTTTTTTTCTTTTTTTCTTAAAATTTAGGAGATATTTTAAATACTTTTTATGTTAATACCTAGTATATATATAATTATTTAAAAAAAATAAAAATAGCTAAAATAACTAATCTTTTAAGTTTTTTTTTCAATTTTTTTAATTGTGCTCAAAATATCTTTATACACATACTATATACCGATTTTAGAAGTATTTAAAATACTTTCTAAATTCTAAGAAAAAAGAAAAAATTGATGTATACATATTATATATACCAGTACATAATAAAATTTATATGTTGCTCTATATCTAAACTCTGAGCATAATAATTTCTCTCTTTTATCACCTCAATTAGAAGACACTTGTTTTTTTTGCAATTTAAGCCTTTTATATTTTAATGACCCTTATCCAATCATAAGAATAAATGATCTTCCATAATATAAGACTAAAACTAGGATAATTATTTATAATGATATTATGCCTAAAAAAAAAATTTTCTTTTTAAATTTGTACATAAAAAATTGCATTTTGACTTTTTGACTCTTTCCAAATCATCTTTTAAAATTCAAAAAAAAAAAAAACCGATATATGTTCACAATGTACCAACACACAGTATTTGAAATTAATTTTATTCAAATTTATCCTATTGAGTATCATTTGAAGCAACCAAAATTTACTGCCGTTGCTGACAAGAAGTAATGTGAGATGTAATGTTCATTGTTTGGCGCTTCATGTTGCAAAAAGTAAGTACGTAGACATGCGTCAAACTAGTTGCCCTTAATTATTTCAGTTTGCCGTTAAGGAGATGAGGTTGATGAATATGGCCATGTCCCATTCCTTTATATTTGACCTTCTTCTCGCATATATTTTATTTTATTCAGTATCTAAGATATTGAGTATCATGTCCTATATAGTGCTTTTCCTCTCTCATTTTTTTACAAATTAAATTTGATATGGCTCTCAAAATACCACTAGTCAAAGCACAAATTTTGATGTCGAAAGCGATATGATTTTGAGTCAAAATCGATCGAGATCAAGCACTTAAAATATCATTAGAATCTTTGAGACATCAATTAAATCCCAAAACAGCTCTCAAATATGGAGTGTTTATAGTCAAATCGAAGCGTCTTGTGGCCGGGATCTAAGAGCCTAAGATCTCATAATTCACTTCATTTGGGCATCCAAATGCTCAAAATACATCAAATGATCAAAAGAATCATCCGAAGTCCGTCGAGGGGAGTGTACGGCTTTACATGAATTTACAGAATGCCTCCTCCTCCCATCTATAAAGCCCTTCTCATGAGGCCAAGTAAAGAAGAAGAGGGCTGAAACAAGTAAAGAAGAGGAGGTGCAAGCAGGAAGAAGAGGAAGGGCCAAGTAAAGAGAAGAGGAGGCTGAAACAAGAAGAGGAGGTGCAGAAAAGGAAGAAGAGGAAAAGGCCAAGAAAAGAAGAAGAGGAGGCTCAAGTAAAGAAGAGGTGAGCAAGGAAGAAAAGGAAGAGTCCAAACAAGGAAGAAGAGGAAGAAATCAAGGAAGAAGAGGAAGAGTCAAGGAAGAAGAGGAGGAAAAAGGAAGAGTCAGCGAGGAAGAAGAGGAAAAGCCAGTGAGGAGGAAGAGAGCTCAAGCTTGAAGATCCTCCAAGCAGATCGCACCCCAAGCAAGATCGCACTCACTCGGACTCAATCAACCAGCCACCGGTCGTCATAATTGTATCCGCATTCTACCGATTCCACCATCAAGAATACAATTCTGATCATTGTTACGTTATTCTCTCTCATATGCATTTCTGTAATCCCGTTATCAAGAAGACTTTGTACTCTGAAACAGATACATAGTGGAAGCTTTTAAGGCCAGGTGGTTTTCCCCTCTTTTCGAGGTTTTCACGTTAAAATTTTGGAGTGTCTCTCGTTAATTACTGTTATTGTCTTTGGACTTCACAATGAGGCTAAAGTAAACTTTCACTCTACTGTGGTTTCTAGCGCAATAAAATTATTTAAGCTAATTCTTGAAAATTAAAGTAAAATATATATATATATATATATATATATATATATATATATATATTATGAACAAACCTTTTATAATGATCAAAAGTGAAGTTTAATAGAAAAACATTGATATTATTTATAATTTTTTTAGAAAGATTTTCATACATATTATATAATTTCTATGTATTTATATACCTAATATTTAAATTTTAATATTTATACTTGAAAAAGTGTATTCAATTTTAAAGTAATAATAGTGATTTTTTTGATGTGATGTTAAAAATTCGAGTATTATGAATGTAAATATCAAACTTTAGATATTAGGCATATAAATATATAAAAAAATGTGTGGTATGTATGTAAATATTTTTTTAGATATTAGACATAAATATATACGGTCGGCCAGAGCTCGAGTTGGTTGGTCATAGTTGTAAGTGTAGTGTTTAAGCTCTTGGGCATGGCTGAGAGAAAGAAATTCACGACTATTATATGTTGAGGATGAAAGTTGTTGAGGATAAGCCTCAATGAATGATCTTTGAACCTTATATTAGTAAATATACCGATTAAAAATATGAACAAAGCATATTTTAACTCTGTGTGTAGGAACTGCACCAATATATGGTGAAGAGAGCCTTTACTATGTCGCTTTATTTTGCATCACAAGAACACTTTAAACAAGCATGATGCATTTATATATGTGATAAAAAAACATATTTTCATGTTGAAGGCAACTCAAAATTAAGTAAATTCAATCCAATAGAGTTAGCTTGAATGTGATTTTCTACTATATGAGATAAAAATAAAATTACTACCAAACTTATAAACAAGAATTGCATGGATTTTTTTTTTTTTGACATAATTGGTGGATGAAATAATCATATTAACAGCGATAAAATATTATATGCGAAGTCCTGATATATCCGGACTCCAATGAAAGTGGGTCATGTAACTCTAAATAATTTTTTATATTATTTTTAATATAAATTATAAACCTTTTTTATATGAAGATCTTGATAAAAGCTACATCAAGACTCCGTATATAATATTTTCTCGTTAACAGCACCCTCACTTCAAAATTAATTATAGCAAAACTTAGATACTTTAGTTATGTTTTGTATGATTCAGATATTGTTTTTTATTTTAATTAATAGATATTGATTCAGATATTGGTGATATTTGGGCAAGGGATATATTATTTAACCAAATTACAGTGAATTTTTTTAGCAGATTGAGTCCAAAAATTGTAGGCCCTTCAACACACTCCAATGCAATTGAGGAGTATTAGTATGTTGCACCATCTAAGCTTATACTAACTGTTTGGGCTTCATTTGATGGTGCTTTCTGCCTGTTTTCTTTTATAATATATTTTTTTTAAAATAGCATAATTTTAATTTTGATATAATTGCTTGGTCTTTCTTTATTCATTTTAATAAAGATAATGTTTCTTTTACTTATGTCAAACATTATAAACTTTTATTTTTAAACTAATATTACTAATAATAATATTAATTAAGGAAATTTAACAACCAATATTATTTTTTAGTAATATTGGTAAAAATAATTAAGATTAGTAGAATCTTAAGAGGTGCTAATATAAAAGAGTAACTTATTAATTTTTTTATCTTCTTAATTTGACATTAATCAGCCTTAAAGTAAATCTCTTTTTGGATTTAAGTTTAATCATTTTTAATTGATGTAATCATTAAATTCAAAAATTTAATCCATCGCATAAGTTCAATTACTTGCATTATTGATCATATGATTTTTAAAAAAATATTTTGACTTTTGACTAAGTAAAACATGCCTATATGACAATGCCCTATTTTGGTTCTTAATCATGTGACTAATCCAAAGACAATTCACTAATGAATTCAAATATTCAATCCTAAAATAAAATGACCACTAAAATTTCTGGTCCTATTTCTGATAAACTCTAAGAACTATTTTATTTTATATATCTTATTTGGACATTTCTAAACATTTGATTTAATCTATCATTTTATTAATTTTAAATGATCATGTCACTATTATAAAAATAATCATCTAATAAGATCTTCTTTAAATCATTATTCAAATAAAAGTAAAGACAACTTATAATCTCACATAAATAAAGTTTAGAGTTTTAAACATATGAGAACAAATTCAAATAATTTGATGTGTCAAATAATGTTTAAATTAATTTATCAAACTTATTTTTCCAACCACTTGTAAGAAATATAAATTAGAAAATTGTTGTGGTCCTCACGTGGAAATCAAAATTTGTGCAGGACAGTTGCGCCTATCGTATTAGTCAATAGTAAGGGTGTGCGTTTGGTTGATTTGGATGGATTGGATGATAAATTTTTAAAACTAATTGGTTTTAGATTTCTAAATATATTGAACCAAATCGACTAAATAAAATGTAAAACCAAACAAACTAAATAATAATTTGGTTATTTTTTTTTTGGTTTTGATAAAAAGTTGGCTACTTTTAAAAATTATTTGATAATTTTATTGAGAATAACAAGTATAAAGAAAAAATAATATAAATATAATCAAATACAATTAACTACTTCATGATAAAAATATTTAAAACTAATTTTACTTAACTAAATGATGTTTTGAACTTAGAAGTTGATGGAGCCATACCATAATATGAGACCAAAATATTTGAAAAAATTGGATAATGGTCCTCCAAAAAAGCATCTATCCAAAATAAATAAAAAGAAGTATATAATAGATAAGCCTATTATACATAAATTAATAATATCGTATTACATATAATTACTTTGATTTTTTTGGTTCTATCCAAAATTTTATTTAATAAATTGATCGAAAAATCAAAAACCAAAGTTTTCATTAGTTAAAACCAAAATCCAAATTACTAAGTTCAAAATTGAACCAAATTACTTAAAAACTTTGATTCGATTTGATTTTTTTTGATTAAAACCAAATAATGCACACTATTTAGGTCATTGATCTGAAATACTTCTAATTGGCAAGGAAACGCATTCCAACGTTTAGTAAAAGCGCATAGTACTCCTGCAGGCAATTTTTTTAAATTAAGTATAGTTAGAAGCTTAATTAGGTAATTAAGTATTAATACAAAAAATTTAAGAATAGTAATTAGTGGACGACCGGTCACGCCATGCCGGTCCATGAGTGCCATGCCGCCTAAAGTGGGCGATCGCTTCACAGAGCCGCCACCAATCTGACCGCCCCTACATATATTATTAGTCGATCGACGCCCATCTCCTCTATTTTGCTCGCCTCAAATCGCTTCCTCAGATCTCACCAAACTCCACCACCAACACGATCTCCCCCCTCGAACTTCCGCCGCCGGTAGGTCCACCGTGACATGCTGCCTTGTCCGTGTATTTGATAGAAACTTCTTCTTTTTTCCGCCATTTGGATTCTTTCTTTCCCGACACTACGTGATTTGTTGTTTTGTCCGGCTAATTGGTTGTCCTCTTTCAATGGATGTGGGTTTGTTTAGTCTTCTATTTAGAGCGCATTCTATCTATGCATCTAGAAAATTAAGTTTTAGTTGTATTTTAAAGCATGACATGGAATAAGAATATGGTGGGTTACAATGTTAGGATGATATTGATGAATTAGGCTTAAGGATAAATCATATACCTATACACTCTATGGACTTCTAATACTAATGGTATAAGTTATCCAAATATTTGGATCACACATATATTATCATATTTGATTTAGTGTTTCTATGGATCAAGGCTTTCCAAAAGAACATTATTTTTAAGGTTTGTTATATAGTAAGAATGATATAAAGAACTCTCGCTTAAGAAATGTCACTTATGTCGGACTTATACTCAATTAAAATACATGCCTATTCTAGTGAAGCAAAGTTTTAGAATTCAAAATGAAAAGGCATATGAAAATTTGATAATAGATTTCTAGAATATGGCATGCCTCTTTGATTTATTATGCCTCGTAGATTGTTTTCTTTCATCCATGATATAGTTGTATTTTCTAAATATAATATTGCTATGTTGGAGTAATTGATTTTATTTTATTTCATATACCATGCAACTTGAATTTTTGCCCCAATTTTATTCTCAATTCAAATTTAATTAGTTCAACTTAGTGTTTTGATGAAGATTTGTGTCAATTTGACTTTAGCTCTTTGTTCTTGATCAATATTTTAATAGATGTTTTGTTAGTTTTCTCATTAAATCAATCATTTTTTGAGAGCTTTAAAAGATGTGAATCTATGCTCAATTTAGGAGCTCTCAACCTTCAAACATTTCATCCCTCAAAATAGTATTCTTTATCTAAGTGCTGTGAAGCATGAATTTCTTTAATTCTAATATTAAGTTTATACTTATATTTTAAGCCATTTTTCTCCACTCCTTAAATTCTTCAACCTACAAATTTTTTCAACTTTATATGGTATCTTGCTTTGTACTATGATCCCATTATTTTGATTAAATTGTAAACTTTTTTTACTCATAATTATAAACATTTTTTCAACAAAATGCCTTGTAATCCGCCATAAAGAAAATTTTAGAAAGATTTACATACATATCATACAATTATTCTGCATTTACATATCTAACATTTTTATGAATGGAAGTTGCTTTTCGTTTTGGGAAGAAATTATGATTCAAATTGGGAATCGTAAGTAATATATCTTATCATGAAGTTATCTCCATATTCCCTTTGAGATAAATCTTTTCTTTGATGTATCTTAACACTATTATATTTATGATTCTTTTGACATACGATGGCGAGGAGCACCGCCGCCTAGACGCACATAGACATGCTAAGGAGGTCACCCCACCAATGGAGGCTACGTGAGGTTCATCCTAGTATTGCCTCCCATGTGATCGATCAGCCACCGAGCATGTAAGTGAATTTTATTTTTTAGAATTACCGCTACCTTTTATTTCGGTGACTTAGATTTTTTTTTCAGCACCTTACTGAGGCCACATCACACTTGCTTTGTAAGGAGTGGCCCATTACATACACGAGATTCATCCGTGGCTAAAGCAGTGCTGCACTGTGAGTCGTATGCTTCATCGGCTAGATCATCATTTCACCGCCTTTGGTTGAGAGATGGTCTCCATAAATACCTTCCACATTTGGTGAGATGACCGTGATGCTCCAAACATGCGATTATCCGACTATTGATTGATGGGCCACCTATCATAGCCATTGGATTGGGCGAGGAGAAGAGATGGGACACTTGGCCCGATTGCTGCGATTTGGGACGACCCCTTACCTGACGCGGATGTGTCATGATCCCATCACCCCTGATCGATCGATATTCGTGGATCGTCGATAACACGCAGACATGCATGCCACCGGTGGCAGGTGGACTTTCTGTGGAGTCATCACAAAATACGAGGAGTTCTTGTCACTTGAGTTTATATTTTATTTCGAGCTTTACTACCGATACTACTTGGTTTAGAGGTCCACCTACGATTTACCACTCGAGGACCGGATTCCTTTAGCATGATGTCTATAGTGGAGTAGTTTTAGCTCATCTATATGGAGATGCACGAGTACTAGCCAATATAACATGGTCGGTTGCCTACACCTCCTTGGGGATCTTGGAGCATATTCATGTGGGCAATTTTTACATGTTCCATATCGCAGAGCTTGTCTCGGTGTGGTGAGGTTGTTAATTATACTTTCAAATTATGCAGCTTATATTTATGTTTAAACTGTACTCTGTGTGTAGATGGAATGAGAACTATGTGACATTGGCAAATGTTGAAAATGAAATGAGCTAGATGGTTTATGCAAACACAGTTGGATCAGCTAACACTTTAGTTTAAATATCTCAGAATGTAGATTATGTTTTAATATAATTTTTACTATATGTGCGTGATCCGAGTCATATGGTGTGATCACAACACATCTATCGATACATGCTCCAGCTGATATACAAGAGTCTCTCATCGCCTTTAAGAGGTTCGGCATTTACTAGATAGAGTGATGCGCCTGCCTTATTCTCGAGTAGATGTAGTGACCCTAGTTTCAAAAGGGTTGATGGTGGTAAAGCGGATGTCGACGGTTGACCACAACACATTTTTCTTGGGAGAAAGAGGATTGCCTCGAGGGCCTGATGAGGATGTGGACAGAAGACCATCACCAAGACATGTCGGTTCTGATCAGAGTCTCTCAGATTTACGCCTACATCTTCCGACCACTTACTACGCCAGAGCACCAGTGGAGCGTATTTATGTAAGTTCTGATATAAGTAAGTATTCAATATTTTATGTAAATGCTAATTTTACATTCTATTTTTTGTGTAGGCGGAGCATATCGTGGCAACTCGGGACAACTTTCAGCCATACTTCGGTGCTGTGGATGATCACCCTTTACAAGGATGTGTTGATAGTACGATGATATGTAGAGACTGGATGAGGTACATATTGGTGACACATATTACACGGCGGTTTTAGAGTGTCGCTATGACAGAGTCGCCATCTACTTCTACTAATCAGTCCTTCTAATGAGGCCGATCCGTGTCTACATATCGCTCATATGACTGCAGCCCACCTATATTCCAAATCAGATGATATGACGCTGCCAGGATCTTGCGTAGAGGTCACCATCACCGCGGATCGCCCATCTCGTGCACGACCGCATACCCTGGAGTGGTGCAATTCCACGCATTAACAGGAAGACAGCTTGTCACATGGTATAGAGGAGATAGTATACTTTTTCAGTTACATTTTATTTATCTGTTTTCATTATAAACTTGAGACATATGCTAACTTTGATTATGTCATAATGAACTTTATTATTTGTCTATTTCTAAAATGAATTGATTAACTTCATATGATTGTCATCCATTAAATTATTATCAACTTTATGCGGTCTAACCATTTCAAGCTCTAAACCGTGACGACTTTTATCTCACATAATAAGCACCTCCTGTAGCTCGGCTTCACACTTAAAAAAAATTCAAAGCCGCCAATTAGTGGAGCTTGAATTAAGCCGCCGCTGGGTATGATCTGAGCCGCCACTTGGTAGGTTCGATAAGTTGTCGCCCATTAATGGATCCACTTCACGAGAGCCAGAATGAGGACCAGCATTACCAATTGGGCGACTATACTTATTCTTAAATTTTTTTATTAATACTTAATTACCTAATTAAGCTTCTAACCATACTTAATTTAAAAAAAGTGCCTACTCCTGCATGGTTGGGAGGATTTGACTTGGACAGGTAAGTGGGGTCACGAAGAAATAATACTTTCTTTTCCAACAAAGTTCACACCTTTTTAAGTACTTATTTGCTTCTTTTTAATAATTTTATATCGAAATATTTATAGAACTTATATATATTATCATCTTATGTTTATATATTTAAAAATTAATCATTTTTAACATCAAAATTCTAAATTGAATGTCAAATATTAAAATTCATATCAAAATCTCAATCTATATTTTTCATTTTTTATAAATATCTAATAATTTGATGGTGACGCATATAAATACATGAGTCTTTTAGTTAAAAAATAAATAAAGAAGATGATTAAATTATAAATACATATATTTTAAGATTTGATTTATAAATATCCTAATATTTAAATAAAAAATAAATGGGATAAATTCTAAAATTTTTAGATTTATTTTATAATTGATATAACATATTAAAATTTATCAAATCAAATATGAATATAGAGTCAATAAGTGTATTTAATTTTATAAAATTAATTTAGAAATAATTTGAATTCTTATTTTCATAAATTTATAATCAAATTAAACGCTCATAATAAGACAAGTTCATTAGTGCCAAAATGATCTTATTCAAGTTCAAATGAGATCAAATTAAGTTAAAAAGAACTACTTGAAATTTTGGAAAATGAATTTAATGTTTAATGACCTCCAAATTTAGCGTGCTTATAGTCGAATCGAGCAGTTTGACTAAACAAATCTAACGAGCCCAAGATCATTGAAATCGAAGATCATTTGAATGGTCAAATTATCTAAATATTATTTATGATCAAGAAAATCAATATAAACGTCATAAGTGTTTTAAAATTTTGAATTATAATTATCAAATGATTCAGAATCTTATAAATAACATTATTTTCATCAGAGAGTATGAAGCTTCAAGACAACTTTGAAGAATGATGTGAAAATATCGGAAGGAAGTTCATCATCATCTTAAGCACCACCATCAATCTCTATCAGGCCGCCAACAATATTGATAACTATTACAACAACCACCATTATAACTATTGTAATATGATTTTGAACTCTCATCGCCTTGATTTCTCAAATAGAGTATTATAATCTTATAATCGGAAAATTGAAACTTTGTATTTCAAAATATATATATAGTGGACCATTTTAGATACACTAGATTCTGTGATTTTTCACTATTTTCGAGGATTTTTTCACGCTAAAATTATGATAGATTTTATTCTATTATTTATTATTTATATGTGTGTTACTCTCATACAAAATTAAAGTGTAAAATTCTACTCTGCTGTAATGAAATTTATGATGCACAATAATAATAAATGTAATATTCATTAAGAAAATTTACATATATGCCACACTTTTTTTTTATATATTTATATATTTAATGTTTAAAATATCAGATAATGATTACTTTATAGCACAAAAAATGTTCTATTCTTTAGTTGAAATTTTGCTTAAATAAAATAAAATATATGCGAGAAGAAGGTCAAATATAAAGGAGTGGGACACGACCATATTCATCAACCTCATCTCCTTTACGGCAAACTGAAATAATTAATGGCAATTGCAACAAGAAGCGCCAAACATTGGGCATTACATCTCACATCATGGAATCAATTATTCAATAGGAATTGATCATAACTGGAATCCTTTTCACACCATCTTCTTGTCCGCAACTGCAGTGAATTTTGGTTGCTTCAAATGATACTCGATGTGATAAATTTGAATAAAATTAAATTCAAATATTGTGTATTGCAATAGTGTGAAAATGTATCGTTTTTTTTTTTTTCTGAATTTTAAAAGATGATTTTGGAAAGAGTCAAAAAGTGAAAATGCAACATAAATAATTATGTATAATTTAAAAAAAATGGTGGGAAGTGTTCCCTCGACTACAAGAATGAAAAAAATAGGAGACCTAAAGTCAACGAGCCATTATAAGCGATGGAGGTAGTCACATTCTCCTAAGAAGAGAGTAAACGGGATGAACTATCTTTAGTGAGGAAGGATAACTTTAAGAATAGTTTTAGGAGTTTGCATTTGATCCGTTCGATTAATTTTTTGTTAAATCAAATAAGCTTAATTGAATAACTTAAAATAATCTAACTATTCAAATAAGGAATAAAATTGAATCAACCGAATCGAACTATAATTTAATTTATTCAATTAGATTTTTTATTAAGCCAAATAACATATAAAAAGAATAATTTTTTTAAATGTTTTAATAAACTTGTATGTGAAAATCATGAGTAAAAGTTTTCATACAAAATCCAAAGACAATAAATTTTAAAGAATAACGAAAATATTTTACAAAATCTCAAAGAAAAATCTAATAGAAAAAAATTCTATATATATGTTGAAAAAGATCTTACAAATTATAATTATATATGAGAAAAACAACAGATACAACTAATAAAAAAAGATGATGGTAATCAAAGAATCAACGGCATAAATGAACAATTAAAATGCAACAATCATTAGAAAACGAAACAATCATGGTTATCATTAATGCAAAGAGATGACATGTGATCAACATTACAAGAATGTTGGAGGATCTTGAGCTCTCTCCTCTCTTTTCATCAAGAATTTAAGATTTATAGAGGAGTGGCGCCTTAAATACAGAAAATAACCACTAGAGATGATGGTTTTAATCATATGATGTATTTTGTGTATTTGAATGCTCAAATGAAGTCAATTGTAAGATCTTTGGCTTAATAATATATATAAACATTCCATATTAACTTTATAAATTTAATCGATGTCAAAATTTCAATGATATTTTAATTGATTCAATTAATTTTGATCATTTTTTTATCAAGATTTTTCTATTAGAGAAATTTTCAAGGTCATATCAAAACTAACTAACTAAAATACAATTTAATAAATTTTATACGTTAAACTTTTCTTACACAATTAGAAATCCAACAATTTATATAAAAAACTAAAAATTTACAATCAAGATTATATATTTATATATGACTTTTTTTATCTATTTTTAGTTTATACAGTTTAACTGGTTTTTATAAATCAAACCAAAAGATAAAAACTAAATTACTATGTATTTACAATCAAAAATTGATTAATGTGATTTCAAACTATGTATTGTTTTTAATATTGATTTGGTTCAAATTTTAGATTTGAACTGACTAGTGCACACCCTAATTCTTTATGCTAGGAAGACTTTTTGATTTTAGACTAATTTTAGATGTCTAGAATATCTAGAATTATATTTTATTTATAAATTTTATGAGAGACAACTTTGTACTTTTATTGTAACATATAAAATATCTACTAACAATAGAAGTTTTTAATTGTGACTTCTTTTATTGAGAATGAGATCTAATAATTCAACCCCTTGGTCAATCAAATGAACTCTCCTGAGCTCAATCAACTCGAACTACTTGCTAGTAGTAGATTCCATACCATCAATTAGTAAGAATAATGTATCATTTTCTAATGAAATATCTAAATTTTAATGATTAAATTGTTCAAAAAATTTTCAAAAATATATATACAAATTAAATATATAAAAAAACAAAGTTGATAGATCATCACTTTTATGATGAATATATATATATATATATATATATATATATATATATATATATATATATATATATATATATATATATATATATATATATATATATATATATATATATATATATATATATATATATATTTACCTTGAGCTCAACAAGATCCTCTACCACCTCCTCTCGCACCATTTCATCATACCGCCACTTCAGCTTGCACAGAGCCTCTACTATCGCCTCCTCAGTAGTATCCTCATCGATCATCGAAGAAGATACTTGCCACCAGGTAGCTATCATTTACCCACTCTTGTCGATAAATTGAATAAACATTATTCATTCAAGTGAGAGGTAGTCAGGAAGATCTTTAAGAATCTCTTAAAGAAGCCTGATTTCTAGTTACCAGAGCCTAAGAGGCCAGAGGAAGTAGTAAGAGTCACAATTCAAACTATTATCTCTACCACCGCATGCTAGGACATGTCTTAGAAAATTATTTTACCTTTAAAGACTGGCTTGAGCATAGCTTTAAGTCGGGTGCCATTATCATCCCTAAGAAATACCTACTAGAATAACCTTCTAGTTATAGGGGTAATTCTGGGATATATGATCTTCTTAGAGGAAGGTTGGGATATCTCTCTATCCTGAACCTCTAAGAAAATTATTTCTAAGATCAGAAAGTTACTCTTGCAGGTGCCTGAAGTAGCTCAAACTTCCAACTTTAAGGAAGGTTTGCAAGTTGCTATGGACAACTTGAGGGAGGTAGAAGCCCAACAGCAACAACGACATCCTCCACTTGCTCGATATAGCATGTAACCACCAGAGTGCAATACTCCTTTCATAATTGCCTATAGTTCCTCCAGCCTCTTCTTCTAATAGCGATTATATCGAGAGGGGTGCCAAATCCTCGCTTGCTTTACTTGATTTCTATTTTGTATCTTCATTTAAATCTAAGAGATCAATGAAGAAAGCTGATTTCGCTTACATCTTTGTCACTTCTAATGATCTCCCTGAGTTTATTCCTTTAGGTAGCTCTCTAAGTCTAATTAATAATAACTCTAGTTCTGATCACTCCTCTTCTTCTGATTTAGAAATGGATTATCCATTCCATTCTTAAATCATTCAGGTTCACCCATTGAGATTGATTTGGAGTCATCTAACTTCGATGATCTTATAGGAGAAGCTGTAGGTGAACCTGATGAGCAAGTAGAACTTTTCACTAAACCATCTTATGAAGTCACAACCTCCTCAGTAGTGGAAAAGTTCTACCTCCTAGGGTAGCACCTCAGGATAAGGGTAAACAAGTCATTGGTTCAAGTGATCAAGAAGCCCATCCACAGGATGCTCCACCTATGGATATGCTTGTAGAGGATCAGCCTAGAGTTGACTACAATGTCCTCGCTCACCTAAGAAAGTTCCTAGCTAAACTAAGCATATATGATGCCCTTGTCTTATCCAAAGAGATGAGGGATTCATTGACCAAAGCTCTTCTTGATCCAGAAATATGCTTAGCTCAGTTGTCCGTTATTGGAGAGGAGGCATGTTTTTCAAGAGAAATTCATGGATTTACATCCACCGATGAAGACCTTCTTTTGGGGACAACAAAGCATAACCGCCCCTCTACATCACAGTGGACATGGGCAGATTCAGACTCTCCAGTGTATTAGTTAATCCAGGTGCATTAGTAAACATTATGAGTCTAAAGACCCTTGCTTACTTAAGGATTAACATCTCTAAACTCTAAGGAGATCAGATGATGTTGAGAGGATTCACTAAGCAAGGTGAGAGGCCTTTAGTCTCCACAATGTTGCCATTAGAGATAGATGACCAGAAGATAGAGGCCAAGCTCTACATAATCGATTCAGATACATCTTTCACTGCTTTGCTCAATAGGCCTTGGATACATGGGAACAACACAGTTCCATCCTCTTTACATCAATGCATCAAATTTCGAAGAGGGAGAATCAATTATCGTGTCAAAGGAGACTTGAAGCCATTCTCAGTTAGAGAGGTCGAGATATATGAAGATGTAGCTTACTATCTTCACCCAAATGAAAAAGTCTATTCTTGCAACCTTGGTGAAAGTTCAAAAACAAAAGAAAACAAAACAAAACAAAAAGAAGAAAAAGAAAAAAAAAGAAAAAAGGAAAAGAAAATGAAAATACAGCTAAGCAAGAATCAGACACCGAGAAAAAAGTAGAGCCATATATTGGATTTCTCCCAAAGTTCATTCCTTCATATGAACACATGGGTATGATGACTCGACCCCCACTAGGTAGAGGCAGCGGGCAATCTAGAGCCAGTTCCAGAGATAGAAGACCTCCTTGCTGGTGGCCAGCTGGTAGGAGCTATATTTCAGCTCACAGGAGTACCCCCGCTATCCACATAGACTTAGAGTCTAGTTCGGAGGATGAATCTCATGTGATTAGCATGCCGACTAACCCTTCTCAGTAGGTCTCTTTGGAGGTGACATTTGAGCCAAACATCATTGAAGACCAGGCCTCCAAGTAAAACATGAATGTATTTGAATCACTATTATGCAGAACAATCAGGCAACAGTTGGAAACTTTGGCTTTAACATTACTTTTTTTTAGAAAGTTGAAGGTTTATTAGTTAAGGAGGCCCCAAGTCATCCATAGATGTGAAGCCAAAGAGATTTTTGTTGGGAGCATCATCCTCAATTCAAGAAGCTGATGTAGAACTTGAGGATGACTCTTATAATGATTTAATACAATTACCTTTTGATTGGTATTCACGTTGTGTTATTAACTTAGCAAAGAAGGGATTAATCCCATACACTTGGTCTAAGCATAGGTCGGATTACTTCAAAAGAGTATGGGACAACCAAAGCAGATATTCTCAATCAAGACTAGGACTAGGATTCGACAAAGTGGTACCAGCCGATGATGACAACCATTGCCTAGTCATCACCAATCATTTAGAGTATGATAGGTTCTTTTCAAATCATGCTAACTCTTATGAGGAGGTGCGTCTAGAAACTTCAAATGATCCAAATGATCTTGAAGTCAAGGATGCACTGCAAAATTTGAAGAAGAAATTAGATCAATTATTGACGAACTCAAAAAAATTAACTTAGAAAAAAAAGAAGATCCACACCCAACATATATCAGTTCCTTGTTGAATGAAAAAAGAAACCAATGTCTTAGTTAGGCTATTAGCTGAGTTTAAGGACTACTTTGGATGGAGTTATGAAGAAATGCCTGGTTTATCTCCTGACATAGTAGTCCACAAACTAGCAATAAATCTTAATGCTAACCCTATCAAGCAGGCTCCTAGATGCATGCGATTAGAAATTGAGCAATAGACCTTTTCTGAAATCAAGAAATTGATCTATGATGGATTTATCAGGGAAGAAAAATATCTTACCTGGTTGGGCAAATTCGCATATGTGTCGATTTTAAGGATCTAAATAAGGCATGTCCTAAGGATGAATTTTCACTTTCTATACTAGAGCTAATGGTGGACATTGCCTCATCTCATGTAGTATTCTCCTTTATGGATGGGTCATCTGGCTATAACCAAATCAAGATGGCTCCTGAAGATGAAAGAAATACTACTTTTCAAATCGCGATCTGAATCTATTGTTATAAGGTCATGCCTTTCGGCCTTAAAAATACCAGTGTTATATACTAGCGAGCCATGACTCGGATCTTTAACGAACTCATTCATCATCAAGTTGAATGTTATATTGATGATCTAGTAGTCAAAAGAAAAGAAAAGAAAGATGATATCTTTGACTTAAGAGAAGTTTTCAAACGGTTAAGATAATTAAACCTCAAAATGAATCCCCTAAAGTGTACATTCAGAGTAGCTTCAGAGAAATTCTTTGGGTTTTTTATCCGACGCTGAGGAATAGAGATTAATCCAGAGTTGATCAAAGCTATTTTAGAAATGCCACCCCCTAAAAGTCTAACTCAACTCAGATCATTTCAAGGGCGATTGGTGTATCTAAGATGCTTCATATCCAACTTATCAGGAAAATGCCATCCATTCTTAGCACTTGTAAAAAAGGATGCCAACTTCAAGTGGGATGATAAGTGTCAGCATGCCTTTGATGACATCAAACACTACTTGATAACGCTATCAGTTTTAGTAGCCCCTATCTCGGGTAAGCCGTTCATCCTCTATACCACTGCATTAGAACACTCTTTTGGCACTTTATTGGCACAAACCAGTGATGAAGGAAAATGAAATGCAGTCTACTACATTAGTCATCGTCTAATCCCTGCTGAGGAAAACTAAGCACTGCTTAGCTTTTATCTTTGTATCCCAAAAGTTACAGCATTACATGCTTTCTCATAAGGTGAATCTGATCTCTAGGATCAATCCACTACAATATCTCATGACATGGCCAATATTTTTTGGACAGTTGGCATGATGGTCCATAATTTTGTCGTAGTTCGACATTATATTCATACCCCTCTGTGCTATGAAAGGAAAGACACTAGCGAATTACTTAGCAACATACCAATGTTTTGGTGATTCTCTGCTTATAGATGACCTCCTCGAGGAACAAATCATGAACTTAGGAGAATATATTTTGATGGTGCAGCTTCCTTTCAAAAAGGAGAACAACAATCTACTCTCCTAAGGAAGGCAGGCGTAGGAATAGTTCTCCTAACTCTAGATCATGATGTGATGAGATTCTCATATCATCTGTCCAATCCATGCACCAATAATGAAGTTGAATATAAGGCTGTGATTGCCGATCTAGAGTTAGTCATTATACTATGCATCTAGAGCATCAACATCTTCAGAGATTCTCCCCTCGTCATCAACCAAATTGCTAGATCTTACAAAGTTCTAAAGCCTAAGCTCCATCGTTACCATAAGTATACCATGGAGTTATTGGCTCAAATCCCAATGGTCATTATCTACAAAATTCCTCAAGGAGATAATGTTGTAGCAGATGCATTGGCCAAGCTTGCCAAGGAGTTATCATATCCGGAAGATGAGTCCATTACAATAAGGGTCCAAAATAGACAAGTTTTATCCTTTATTGATGCTGAACTCATTGAAAGACTCTCTCTTGAAGGGGAGGTTGCCATTGCCAAAAAGGATGATGAGTCAGATTGGAGGCAACCATTTGTGGATTATTTAAATACAGGCAAACTACCTCAAGAGAAGTTATTAGCCCATCAGGTGAAGTAGAGAGATCTCTCTTATGCTCTCATGGATAGCACCCTATATCGGCGGTCCTTTGATCATATATGGTTATATTATTTAGCCAAACACAAAGCCTATAAGATCATGACAAGGTATATTCGTGTTTAGAGCTCATCGGTCTAAGATGAAAGCTAAGACCAAGAGACTAGGATACTACTGGCCTTCGATGATTAAAGACTGCATAGATGTAGCTAAGAGATGCCACCAATGTTAGGTGCACGGTGTGGTCCTACATCAACCACCCAATATTCTACATCCTATATTGGCCTCGTGACCATTTGACTGTTGGAGCACTGACATAGAGGGTATGATCGATCCTCTTTCTTCCAAGGGTCATCGGTTCATTCTAGCTACCACCGATAAATTTTCCAAGTGGTCGTAGATAATCCCACTTAGAGAGGTCACGATGTGCTCGAGTTTTTTTTCGTGAACCATATATATAAAGATTTAGGATACCTCGATGAATTATATTTGATAATGGTACTGCATTCAAGAGCACTAAGATCAATAATTTTGCCGAGAGACACAACATAGACTGAAGATAATCTACTATCTACTACAAGGGGGAAAACAGTCTAGCAGAAGCATTCAACAAAACTCTAATCCAGACATTGAAGAAGATGCTTGACGATAATAAGTGATAGTGACATGAGCAGCTGGTTGAAGCCTTGTGGGCATACCGCACCACATTAAAATTCCAACTCAATCTACCCCATTCTTCTTTGTGTATGTGTCCAAAGCAGTTCTACCTTCAGAAGTCCAACTCATATCACTGAGGATAGCTATGGGCAGTAAGATTACTACAAAGCATAACACCAAGCTACGATTAGAAGGGCTTGATGGTTTGGAGGAGAGAGGCCTCCAGGAATGCTAGAACCTCGAGTTGTACAAAGCCAAAATAATTCAAGCTCACAACAAGTTGGTTTAACCTAGAGATTTTCATGTAGGAGAGCTTATTTTAGTTCTAAGGAGACCAATTATTGCCCATCAAAAGATGGGAGGCAAGTTTGAACCCACTTGGGAAGGTCTTTTTGCCATAGGCAAGGCCTACCAAGGAGAATCTTATCAGCTCATAAACTATAAGGGAGAGCGCCCTATGCTTCCAATCAACGGGCTCTACCTAAAGAAATATTATCCATAAATCTTGTTTAAAAATAATCATCAATAAAACTTCCTTTTCATATCAAATTCCATCTCTTATGTGTTATAAATATCTTTTGCTTGTGAATCCACCACGACGTGTTTAGGGTAGCTGTAAGAGAACCCAAGTGGCATCCAATCCCTCTAGAACACAAACACAAACTACAAATAATCCTCCCGTGCTATTAGGTTAGGTGTAAAAGAACCCAAGAGGTATCTTATTTCGACTAACACAAATAAGTTGAGTGTAAGAGAACCCAAACGACATCATATTTCCTCTTTCACAATACGAACAAACACATATCTTTTGTCTCGAGCTATTTTGATGTGGGAGAAAGCATCTCGTGGCACTCACTCATTAGCTGCTCTAGGTCGGGCCGATATGCTACCTTGTTAGTGTGTCACCCTAGTGGTCCCTTGCCTGGTGAATGTGAGTCCTCGCTTTTTCTTCCTGACTTGACCATTGCAAACCAATGAGTGACTATTAGTAGGCCCACTTGTAGCAGTAAGCTACCCCATGTTGACTTTATTTAAGAGGATGTAAGCCTACATGCTTTCTTCTTGGACTAGCCACCATGCACTCAGTATATCTTAGGTTTAGGTAAGTCCCCGGGCTCCTTTCCTCTGACTACTTCAAGCTTGGTTTGGTCCTACGACTCCTCGCAGTAGTCTCTAGGTGGATAGCCCATCTCACCGAAGATAGACTATCCTGACAATCAATTTCACTTTATAGAGATGTAAGCCCACACGCCTTCTTTCTAGAATAATCATCCCAAACTAACGGGCACCTTAGGTTGGTTGGTTATCATCATCGATGGCACCCACTCGGGTTACATCACTCTTGGCGATGTGAGTCCTCGCTTTTCTCCTTGAGCCACCAAATACCTACAGACTTTCTTTTACATAGTTTTGGATAATGCCCCCAGTGGCACCTCCCCTGTGGGCACTCTATTCAGATCATGCCCTTAACGACCCCATTTAGACACTACTTGGGTTACTTTTGGATTGCATAGTCCCCCTTTCTTAGTAGCCACCCCTATGGATGGAGAATTTGTTCAGTTGATGTGCAGACTCTCTTTTGGTCCAGTAAGTCTAAGAAAGGATTTGGCTGATATGAGCTTCTTCTTGGTGTGGTCCCTCGCACACCAACAGGGTCCACGTAAACATAAAATAAACAAAATATATCTTCGCTTGTGGATTAAGAATTCAAGCCCCCAATGACCCCTTTTCCAAGTAGACATCCTATCTTTAGGGCAGTGTCAGCAAAACTCCCTATAAAAATTGGCTGACAACTTTGAATTGAGATAAGTCCCTGGGTCGGCACTCTTAGTAGTCGCCTTTAGGTTGAGTTCAACTTGTTGTGCCACTAATGAGTCACCCCGACGGTCGTCTTTGCTTTGAAAGATATAAGTCTCTTACGTATTCTTTCCAACACAACCATTGCACACTAATCGCCAGCCTTAGGTCAGGTTCAATTTGTTATGTAAGCGACCGATCGCCCTAGTGGTTCCTTGTGTAGAGGATATGAGTCCCCGCGCTTTCTTTCTAACTTGACCATTGCACACCGAAAGGCACCCCATAGGTTGGTTACTTCTACCTCACAGCCGGTAGACTATCCCTTTGGATTTGTAAATCTATGACAAGTCTAGGCTGATATTTGGCCCTTCTTAGTAGATCCATCGCACACTGACAGGATTCATCAAATTAGAACAAATGAAATTAAAATAAATAAAATTCAATCAAATGACATTATCCTGACTACTTCCAAGCTGATATAAGTCCCCGGTGGCATTCATTCAGTAGTTGCCCTAGGTTGGGTTCGATTTGTTGTATCAACAGATCACCCTACCGGTTGTACCTTATTTTTGGAGATGTAAGTTTGTTATGCTTTATCCCTAGCACAGTCATTGTACACCAAAAGGTAACCTTTTAGGTCAGACAGTTCTACCATGAGGATGGTGGACTACCCATTTGGATTGATAAATCTGAGATAGGCTAAGGTCGACATAGCCCCATCTTAGTGCATTCCATTGCAAACCGACAGGGTCCATCCTAAAATTTAAACTTAAACAAACAATCAACCAACTTCTCCCTAGTAAGACATAGATCATCCCAATCTCCCTAATGGAGTCAATTAAATCCAATTCAAACTGCATTCCCTGGAGTGCACCCCTCAAAAGAAATTTCATCAAATCATTATCCCTAGTGGATAACCCGAACCTACTTCCCTAGTGGAAGGTTCATGCATCTATCTCTGGCGGGTTATACATTCTAATCCCCAGCGAATACTCTCCCCAAATCATATCAAATAATTCAAATATCTTATCCTTAGTGGATAACCTGAACCTGCTTCCCTAGTGGAAGGTTAACTTGCTTGATCCCTTGGTGGATCCCTTCTTCCTCCCTTATGATCTTGAGTTGAGTTGCATTGCACTAAGATGTTGATTCCTTCTACATCTCGGGTTTAGGAGTAGATCATTTCTGTTAGTGTTTGTGATCCTTTGAATGTTGTTGATCATTTTGGTCAACACCAATACGTGCAGTGTGCCTTGTCAATCACACCACACTTATTGGGTGCCCTTTGTTGACCTCACTTTTGGAGTGAGCTATCAACTTTCTCATCATAGATCTAGGACTCTTATAGACACTAAGAGTTTCTTAGTCTTAAGACACTTCTAGTGATTAGGTGAACACATAACCTAACCCTAGAGACTCAGAAGAATTAGCTATGGGAATAGGTTGTGCCTTAGGGATTTAGGAGGACTTGCCTACCCTATAGCCTAAATCCAATCCTTGCTTCCTTCTTTCAAACCAAACCTCAAATCCCAATTCAAATTCCAAACTCAAATCCAACTATCAAATGATTGAAATCCACCATTAAATTCAAATTCCAAATCCCTTCCTAATCCCTTTGATTTTAACTTATGGACTTAGTCTTAACTAAATTCAAATCAACCCCAATCTAATTGATTTTATAAATTATCAAATTTAATCTCAAATTAAATCCCAATCCAAATTCCGAATCAATTCCAAATTTATTGATTGAAATCCATCAATAAATTCAAATTACAAATCGCTTCCTAAGCCCTTTGATTTTATCTTATGGATCTAGTCTTAACCAAATTCAAATCTACCCCAATCCAATTGATTTTCTCAATTATCAAATTAAATCTCAAATTAAATCTGAATCCAATATTATAAATTCTAAATTAACTCATAATGATTGAAATCCATGATTAAGTCTAAATTCCAAAATCTCTTCCCAAGCCATATGAACCACCGCCATATGCTTAGTCAAAACTAATTCAAACCAACTCAAACTTGGATGATTTTTTTATAAATTAATCATTCCTTCATTTATATTCATAAATATAAATGAAATCCAGGTTGAAACCTTCAAACTAAATCAGAATAAATCAAACCAAATCAAAATCCAAGTTAGCCTTTTGACTACATCCCTAGATTTGGTCAAATTTTCTAAATCACTCCAAACTCAAGTTATTTTCATGAACCATTTATACCTTCATTTATATTCACAAATATAAATGAAATATAAATCAAATGACCAAAACCAAACCTAAATCAAATCAAATTTAATTATTTTAGCCAAATTCTTGAACTTGGCTAAATGATATCCAAATTAACCAAAACTCTTGGATTTCTTTATGATTCAATCATTTCTACAATTATTGACCCAAATGTAAACATAAACCATAATTGTCAAACCAAATGTAAGTCAACCCAAGTCAAGCCCATGTTGACCTTTGGCTTGAAATTGTCATATGAACCAAAACCCATTTGGCTCCAAACCACTTAAATTTATATTTCCACCCTAAGTCCATATGTGAGTTAAACCAAACTTGAATCAAGCCATGATCACATCCCTCTCAAGTGATTCCAAGTGTTCCCAAGCTCTTTTTGATTGATAATCCTCCTCCCCGAGCAAAATTGAAATAGGGCACCATTCGTCTGAGCATTACTCCTCCCCTACTTGATCAAATTAAAATTTCTTGCATCCACACCATCCTCCAACTCCGTTGAAGCAAACTGAATCATCTTCAAGTCTTCTCGAGCATTGGAGATAGGAGTTCGATCAGAGTCGATGCCTTTGCATGCGTGGATTGGTCAACTGAGCACTCTTCCCCAAATCAAGCTCAAAGCTTCTCAACAGGGCCTCACCTTAACTAGGAAAAGCTACCTCTGACGATCATGTTGGTTCTTTTCTCTGGAATAAAGAAAAGAAATGACACCACATAGAGTTTAGGAATATTGTATTTTGATAATCAAATATGACATTAAGGAATAAACATATTATCTCAAAAGATAAACATGCTCTCATGTAATGGATTCAATCATTTCAATAAAAGACTCCTAAGGCTAATGGGTCTTTCATGTACCAGAGTATTTTCCCTTGAACTACATGGAAAAGTAGAACATGGTCTATTTTATCCTGAGATCATGGTTTCCTATAAAGGAAAGCCTCTGTAGTTAATTACATCTTAGGAAGGGTCTCTTCCTAAGAATACTCTCGATTAAAGAAATAAGTAGTTATTCCTAAAGACTACTAAGGTAGCTTTCAAAGGATTGATTTTGGGAAATTCAATTGGGAGAGGTCCAAATTGGAGAGAGTTATTTTCATGAGTCAAATGAAAAAAAGTAGAAATGTCAATAATTCCCGACATTTCAACTATCTATAATTGGGCTTCAAATTTGAGATTTAATCTTATATTTCAAGTTGTCATTTTCTTAGAAATCTAGGACTTAGATTCTAGTAGCACAAGACTACAAAAATTCCTAGGGTAGAAGACTTATTCCTAAAGGATGCTTCAGAACCTAGTCTACAGGTGCTCATGACACATGCTAGATGCTCGACCTAATTCTATCCTTGAGAATCATTGGCCATTCTCCTCACTTGAGGAAACTAACTTATCCCTGACTCTTCTAGACTTATAACCTGCCTGGAGAAGGCTGTCAGCTAACACCACCTAAGCGCATTTTAAAATCATGAGGCTAAGTCATATGAATGCAAGATGGCTGGGCTGTTGCAATTTTAGGAAAGAAATCTATGAACTTAGACTTACTCCCAAATCCCTAAGATCATGTAGGGTATGAAGATGCACCTAACTAATGCACATTTTTCAAATTTTAATAAATTTTGACTCAAGATTCATTTTAAGCCATAAGAATGCAATTTATGCCTAATGCATATAAAAAAAAAAGATTATGGGCAAAATCAGAATAGAAGAAGGTGTACTTCCATCATAGGCTCTCAAAGGTCTAGCCTAGGTTCTCTGGCAAGGATGGAAGTCCTTTAATAATCAAGAGTAAAATAATATGATTTATGCATAATTTTAAAACATCCAGCTAAGGGGTTGCTACATATTTTATCTTGCTTTAATGGACTAAGATTTTATATGAAGATTATGAATTATATTTATTTTCATGCTTCAATTGATTTAGTTGGGTAGAAAATTTAGTTTATCCTATGAGCCTACGTTTAGGCATTCATAATAGCACAAACATAGCACAGAAAGAAACCTAAGAAAAGCATGTTGTTTCTATTCCACACCCAAAATAAATTAAGCCAAATTAAATTATGTAAGGAAAAGGATAATGCGTCAGATCACGTACACTCGGAAGAAAGAAAAATGGGCGTAGAGTTGCTTTATACAACCCTTTAGAACTACAAGTTGGATCTATGGGTCTTCTTTCGGAAAGTCTCCTTGTTTAGGGGACATCCATCTTCCACAGGGGACCACCATCTGGTTGGGTCACTCTTGCTAATCCTAGACCTCATAGATCCTAATCTAATTCTAAGCTCAAATTTACATTTAAAATTCAAAGAAAATCCTAAGCCTTGTAAAAAATGTTAGGAAATAGAACATACACAAAATAATTTATATTTCATAAACATATGGGTTTAGCATTAGTTGCTTGCCAAGCCCACCTGTCCTATGGACTATGTTAAGGGATTTTTAGCACTTACAAGCAAACATCAATTTTATGATTTATTTATTATAGTGATCCCTTTAATACAGTCCCCTATAAAAATAGTGTTAAATCTAGAAAGAATGCCCTAACATCCAGTCTAATGAACAAACAAACCTAGGCATCTAGTCTAAAGCAATACACCACACGGACATGTGAAGCACAACACAACATATCATAGGAGATTAAAAGATATTCACAGAACAATCTAACCTAGATCTAGAGTCTGTGACCTAATTAATCTAGTGTGTGTAGAAGTTGGATTTTCGTGGTAAGGCTTTACTACGCCTTTAAGTTTAAGTTTGAAGTTTGAATTTGTTTAATTTTTACCTTTGGGTGGTTTCAATTCAAATGACTTATTGATTTAATTCCAATTTTATGTTCATTTTATTTGGTTAAGTTGTATAATTTTCAAGAATGAAGAATGGAATGATTCCATTTTTAGATGGAGCTTTTTTCATTCAACATTCTAATTCCTAATGAAGTTTCCAAAAGTCTAACTAAAATCCTTAAGTTTTTTAATTCAAATTTTTGATTTTATTTATGTTTGGATTTTATTTATGTTATTTCATTTGTTTGAATTGCTTTATTTGATTTAATTTGTTTGATTTATTTCATTTTGAATTAAGTTATATGGATTTCATTTGATTTGGCTTATGTTAATTTAAAGAGTTTGATTTAAGTTTGATTTCATTCAATTTAACTTAAGATATTAAATCATGGATTTGTAAGCTTAAGGTTTAAATTTATTAATATGAATTAATACCTTTGGTTTGTTCATAGATTATTCTTGATTTAATTAACCTAGGTTTTAGATTCATTATTTAAATTCATTAAGGATGAGTGGTTTCATTAAACTTAACTAAAGTTGTTTAATTATGTTTGAATTTCATTAAGTATTGCTTTTCTTATAATTTTGATATTTGATTAAATTCTTTGACTTAGGAAGTTTTGATGAATAATCCTAAGTATTTCTGATGTTTATTATAGATTAGTTCACTTTATTTGTTGATTCAATGAATTAATGATTCTTCTTAATTATAATTTAGTTCATATTGACCTAGAGATTTGGAAAATCAAAAATTCCAGATTTATAGACCAATTGGGTTTGAGATAATTATGAAAAGTGGGGTTACATGCCAATTTTATATTTCTAAAGTTTCAACTTGATTAGCGATGTAATTAGGGTGTAATTAATATTTTCATTATTTCATTAAAACCTAAATTAAGCCTAAGTTTTTAAGATTCATTGAGAGATTTTATTTTTCACTTATGCATCACTAAAATACCTTTCCAATGAGGTTTATCATAATTTTTTAGTTAATTGGTTGATTTATTATGATTTAATTAAATTCAGGTCATTTAATTGAATTATTTAATTCTTTTAATTACCTAATTGAGATAATTAGCGACCTATTAGGTTTATATAGGTTTGATTAGGTTTAATTAACATTTTTATGTTCATTAATATTTATTATGTTGATTTAAGGTTATTAGATTAAAGTTTTCTAATTATTTCATTAAAGGGTAATTAATTTAATTAATTTAAAGGTTAAACACATGAAATTATAATTTCCCTCGAATTCAGAGAATTAAATCCCCAAAAATTTATCTAAGGTATGTTTTAAGCTTAATTTCATTTCCCCAAAGTTTCAAATTAATTGGATTATTAATTTGCGATTAATTAGAGTTTTAACATTTTTAATTAAACCCAAATTAAGGGAAAATTACCCAATAAAAATTGGAGATTTTAATTTCTATTGATTCCTCCCATCAAGAAGAATCCATAAAGGTCTTATTTATAATTATTTTATTTTTCTTTAATTTTATATGATTGTTTGAAATTTTCAGGTTTTTAATTATTAATTAAACTATTAATTAACTAAAGTTAACAGTTTTTTAAGCGGGAGGGACCCACGCATTAGAGTTAAAATGCGGGATCATTTACGGAATGTCCGATCAAAGATTGGATGGTCCATAGTGATCCCATTATCCCGCGCAGCAAACCGCATGTCATGCGGTGCGTTGAAAATCGAGGGACGGATGCGATCGTTCGGGACGGTCGATCATCCCTGGTCCTTAAAGAATTTAATGATGATGCTTGACGGACTCCAATCACGATCGACATGAATCATCCCGTCCTTACAAAATTTAAATTAGATCGTGCGCTTAGATCTGGACCGTCAGATCCAAATACATGGATCGGACGGTCCGAAGATCATCTTCTTCATTTCCTGCGAGAGCTGAGAACCGTCTAACTTGTTTTGCTAATATCTTTTGATCTAAGCAACGAAATCACATGATTTTAAGTGCTGCACAATCATGGATAGAAATCATATGATTCTATACAATTGGATCAACTTGAAAGTCACATTTCCTATGAAAATAATGAAAATTGAATTGCTTAAGATAGATGAGGGTTGTGCTAATGGCATACCTTAATCTGTTGCTCGATTGGCTTTAGAATTGATTCCTATAGCTTCCGATTGGCTTTAGAATTGATTCCTATAGCTTCAATTCTTTGAAAGATGATTGTGCGCCAAAGGAATTGAGTCAATTCCTTGTCTTTTGATCTCTCCACCAAGCTACTTCTCTACACAATGGCTTTAGTTGTTTGCACTATTTCCAACGGCTTTGGAAGTGGAAAAAGCTTTGATTGAGTTTAGTTTCGAGTGTTGAAGGTGTTGGAGATGGAAATTTGGCTTGAGTTTGTGTATATAGTCTTCCTTTACTTTGACTGAGCACTATTCACCTTATTTCCTCCCCTTCTTATCTTTTTTTTTTCTTGGAGAAGCCAAAATTTCTCTTGGCTTTTCCTTGATTGCCTCCTTCACTTAAAGGTAGCCATCTTTCATTAGGAGGTGGTATGGGATGAGGATGGAAAAAAGTGGAAGAGGAAATTGGAAAATCTTTTTCTTCCCATTTTTCATTTTTTAATTCCCCTTTTCTATTTTGCTTTTAATATTTCCATGAAATATGCCATTATCATCTTAGTTTAGACTAAAGTTTGATATGCCCAAATTAATCTCAAAATGGATTTGAGATTAGATTTAATTCCATTTGAATTATCTTTGGGAATTTGAATCCAACCAAGTGCTTTGATTTTAACTTGATCCAATTCAAAATCAACTCAAGGGTACTTTCAAAATTAAATGTAATTTTTCTTTTAATCATCTTGGATTGATGATTATTGATTGTTGATTTGATTAATTGATTTTGAATTTGGATGCTTGAGTTGATCCTACCTAAGCCAAATTGGTTAGATCCAACCCAAGGTGAATTCCCTAGGTTACTAAGCATAGTGTCCTAAGCATTGAATTAGGAGAATCCTATTTGAGATTAGGATATCCTAATTGCCAAATTAGCCTTATCCAAAAATGAGGTCAACAAATAGACCCCAATATGTGTAGTGGATAAGCCAGAATACACTGCACATATTGGTGTTGACCAGATTGATCAACATGCAAGTATAAACTTGGGGTTCCAATTCATGGTTTTAATTTTTGATTTGAATTTTATTTTGATTTTGATTGTGAAAGATAGGTATATGTATACCTATATTTACTTCGGAGTGTGATTCATGTGATTAGCTAATAAGATGGGGCTGCTAAGGGCATGATCTATCCTAGTTAGCTAAAGAGAGGAGAGGGTTCTTTAAATACATGATCCAATCCTCAAAGCAATGCTGAAGAGAAGAGGCTTGAAATACTTGATCCTAATCCACAGCTCTTTGACTACTAAACATGGGTTACATGGACTTGATCCTATTTAAGTAGTTCAAAGAAATGGGGCCTTCAATGGCTTGATCCCATTCCTTAGAAGCTTGAATAGGATACCAACTAGGGACTTACTTCAATGTGATTAGCTAATAAGATGGGGTTGTTAAGGGCATGATCGATCCGAATTAGTTGAAAAGAGGAAAGGGGTCTTTAAAGATGTGATCCAATCCTCAAAATAAGATGCCAACTGGGGACTTACTCCTATGTGATTAGCTAATAAGATGGGACCGTTAAGGGAATGTTCCATCCTAATTAGCTGAAAAGAGGAGTGGGGCCCTTAAATACATGATCCAATCGTCAGAATAGGATGCCAACTCAGGACCTACTCTTATATGATTAGAAAGAAGGCCGACTAAGGGACTTATATCTTTCTAGCTATTAGAAAGGGGTCATAAAGACTTAATCCAATCTAACTCACCAGTGTAACATGAAAGGGGCCTTAATGGCTTGATCCAATCATGTACACAAAAGTATGAATGGTGCCACGAAGGGCTTGCTCCAAATCCAGAAGGACATGAGAAAGGTGCCACAGAGGGCTTGCTCCCATATCAAGTCATGTATAGGAAAGGTGCCACAAAGGGATTGATCCTATCCTATAGGTGATATAGATGAGGAAAAGGGATCAAAGTGACTTATTCCTAATCCTCAAAAGTTTTAATTAATAAGCAATAGTCTCATGGACTTAACCCTTACTTGATTAGTCTAACTTGACGAAAGGGTGATGGAAGGTTAGCCTCCATTTCTTGATTTCACTAATACTCCTTGCACATGCAGAAGTTTAGTGAAGGAGGTTTCAAAGAGTTGGAATTTATTTTTGAAGGAAGACTTAGGTATATTTTGGAGTCAATGTTTTACTATGCCATGAGCATAGAAGTTCATCATTTTTCTTTCTTTCTTCTTTTTATCTCAAAGTTATAATGAACCATGCTAGATGTCTAATTCATTAAAGGCAAGTCATCATAGGGTAATAACCTGAGAATTCTACCTCTTTGAGCTTGCATGTGGTAGTAGTTTTTAGGCAATAAAACCAAAGTTAACCAATGCTTCTCAAATGGAATTTCTTTTTCTTTTTGTTTGGACATGTATGTTATTTTTAATTTGTTGACATGAATCAACAGCTTATAAGGCCTTCTCTTAGATTCAATAAAGATTAAGAGATTCCTTTAAAGCTTTCTAAAGTGAATGAGAATTAGGATAATCTTTTGGATTCTCATAAAGAAAATTTTATTTTATCAATAAGCGAATTGAAAGGATTAACTTCTTAGAGAAATTAAGATTCTCTTGATAAGTTTGAAATTGAATTTCTTCAGTTGATTTATTATTATAGAAAATGAAATTTCATAATTGTCTTTGATTAATTTCTTATTTTTATATTTTGATCCTTCTACATTTACTTTGCAAGGTCTTTGAAATTACTTCAAAAGTAAATTTCAAGACTCATATATAATAACTATCCTTCAAGTCATATTGAAGTTTCTTTTCTTTTCTTTTCTTTTTTTTGACAAGATTTTCAATACAACCCTCTACCTAATTGAAAGTGAGATTATAAGAAATATTTATCATGACCCTTTTTGTTAAATTGCTATAATATGTTGAGACTGAATGATATGACTCTATAACAGAACATTCTTATAAAGATTCTGAATGTCATACCATATGCTTTAAAATTTTCTTTTTCTTGAATTATTTTAATTTGATAATTTTCAGATAAGTTATCCTTATGAAGGATAATCTTATGCATGAAAGCCTTTTTATTTTGAAATAAAATATGGGTAATATGAACCCGTTTTCAAGGTAAAGATTCTACCCTAGTCCCAAGATGTTGGTCATATAATGATGTTATCTAATCACGAAGAATCTTTTCTTCTTATGAATAGACATCATTTTTTAACAAGAGACACTTAGATTCTTCACTAAGCATACTTAAATTTGCTAAGTAAGAATTCTAATTTTTTCCAAAATCAAAATAAAATTCACAAAAAGAAACAATTTCTTTCTCAAACGCTTTACTTAGCATACCTAAATTTGCTAAGTAAAATTCCAAAACAATCAAACAAAAATAAAATCAACTTGACCCTTACTTTAACATACCTAAATTTGTTAAAGGAAAGGGTCCTCAAAATCAAAAAAAATTCAAAAGAACAATGAACATATGGAAGCATCCTATCAAAAATTTTGAATCCACATTTCAACGTACCTAAATTTGTTGAAGTTGGATTCATATTCAAATTCCTCTTTCAATCAATCTTCTCAAATCCATTTGAACCCCACTTAACACTTCCAAGTTGTTGGATGTGGGTTCAAATTTTCAAAATTCAAAATTCAAAAAATCTATGGAGATAGAAATCTAATAGTAGTTCATTTCTCATTACATATTCTTTCTGATAAGCGATGTGTCAGTCGTTTATATATTTTTTGAAATGGTGGTTCTCAAAATTTGTCTTCACCTCCCCCCACAGTATGAATCTAGCTTTAGATCAGGCTGACTTCCCCTGTTTAGACCATACCCACTTGATTCACTTTGGTTGGGGATTTGAGGGAGCCAGGATCACTTGTGCGGGCATTCCCCTCACCACAGTCAGCAAGACCAAGGTGGCCGGGTAGAAGCCGATCATCATAATAGACTTACCTTCTAATTCTGATGTCTTTTTACTAAAGAGGAAAGCTATGGTAGTACCAGACTTATTGTTAAGCAGTAGTATCAGTTCAATTCGATTGTTGCTAGTTGCTCATGTTGCCCTAGTGAAGGCTATTACCCTACCATATGAACCCTCCAAGGGTAAGGATCCCCTGGTCTTAAGGCTTGCCTCCCCTACATTTTAGTATGAGTCTAGCTCGTACTCCTCCCATCCTACCCATACCTAGCATAGGAATAAGAACTGCATGATTAGACGATTCCATACTCAGATAACTAGGGAGCTAGAGGCAACAGCTCGATTAGCCATGGATGAGTCTCCCATTATCACTTCACCACTGGTTACAGAAAACTAGTTCCATCCTACTATGGATTAGACAGAGAGGATGCCAGGAGGATCCATTTGTCATCCTATAGTGGTGCGTTTCCCAGTTCAAGTAGGAGGTGTATCGGCCTCCAATCTTACATCGTGGCGCATCTGGACACTCAGAGTTTGGGACACAGTTTGACCTTTGATTTGTTATCCCCTACAGCATGGGGAGGCATATTCATTAGAAAAGGGCCCATGAGGCCCATACATCACAAGTTACTAGCAGTGAGCGACATAGGTTCAGCAGTCAGTTGACAGCGTCTACTCTAATCAATTTTCTAGCTTGGCGCACTACTCGTGCTGACCATACTGATAGTATTTTTCTCACTAGGACCAGCTACCACAGGAGGAAGTTCACGTGCGCAGAGAAGTGGCGTCCACCCGCTCACCCTCATCCTCCATTGCGTCAGTTATAGCATCTCCCATTCCATCTAAGGCCATGAAGGCCGCATTCAGGGAAAAGTGCATCCCGTTGGTGATCCGACTATGACCACAGGATCCTACCCCTCCTACACCACCCATTTTGGTAGGGTTGAGCTCTCCTGCTTGACACTCTACTCCAGTGGTGGTGCAGAAGGAGTGGTGACCCCGAAGCATCATGGTCGTTCCTTTACCAACTCCGCCCATGCTGCTGGATGTGGAGATGGTGACAGTTATTATAGATATTCTAGATGATAGTTCAGCTGTAGCAGTGGTAGGGGAACATCCTAGAATTATTACCCCTCTTATAGCTAGTAGCAGTCAGGAGTATCATTCATCTAGTGAGTACAGTCCACACAGGATTGACTCCCCAGTGACAGGCGAGGTCTGGTGCCTCTCAGTGCACGATAGTGATTACACCTGTCAACCTAAATATTTGTACCTACTGAGTTGGATCATTTCTTAGATAAGATAATTGCACACTATTTCATGGAGAAGAAGGAGATCTTGGGGTACGCCTGGTCTGATGAAGAGAGAGTCAGCTTCGATCCCAACAAAGATGACTTGATGGTGGATTCAGTTAGAGTCTGTATGGCTGACACTAGAGGATCTCTTCTTAGGGAGCAACAGGCCATGGAAGGTAATGATATTGATCAAGAGGACATCACAGAATCATCCCAACACCTTCGACATTAGTTAAGTTTGAAGGATGAGAAAATTGATAGGATGGAATGTCAGTTACAAGACTTGTTAGTAGCAATTTCAATGCTTCAGAAACAAGCCCCTTCAGTTCATCCTATTACAGTCGACGTCAGTCAGCCTGAGTTAGTGCATGTCTTAGACCCAGCCAAGACTCTACCTCCCATTGAGCAAGGTAGCACTATCTTGTATAGGAAGGTAGTGGAAAGTATCTACATACAAAAAAAGATATAAAATCTATGGTTGAGCAACAGGTGAAGGAAGATTTGGCTTATGCCCGGGGTGGATCATCGGTTTCAAAGGCTAGACCCTACCTAGAGGAATTCGAAGCTATCCAATATCCCAAGAGTTTCATGCCTCCTTCCTCCAAAAGCTTCGATGGTAGTGGTAATCTGAGATAGCACAAAGCTCATTTCAGGGCCATTTGTTACAACATAGGTGGCATCGACGCTCTACTCTTTCTCCTTTTTGTTAGCAGTCTAGCGGGTATTGCTTTTGATTGGTATTTTGAACTTTCCAATGGTTCATTGAAGGCATTTGTGAGTTAGAGCAACTCTTCATCAAGAGATTTGTTGGAGCTCAGTAAAGGGTCACTATAAGTGATCTCGTTGTAGCACAACAACACCCGGGTAAGTCACTTGTTGATTATATTCTCTAATGGCATAAGCCGAGTATGAAGTGTGAACCACAGCTATCTGAACACCATACCATTGAGATTCTCTTGAAGAATATTCATGGCTCGATCGCCTTCATCCTTAAGGGCTTCACTAACAAGACTTTTGACAAGCTAATCAACAAGGCTAGTCTAGAGGCCAAACAATTGCCTTTTCAAGATCGGTTACTGCAAAGTCCCAAAAGGTCTATAAGAAGAAACCTGGAGTAGTAGCGGCAGTTAATAAGGGGAAGCGACTAAAGATCGGTCAGAGACCATGAACTCAATAGCCTCCACCTCCTTTACCACCAACACCTAGGCCTCCACGACCTCCACACGGCCATAGCCACTGACCATACCACCAACAACAGGGACATGCATATCCACCGCCAGGTAGCTATGGTCCACCCACTCTTTTAGATAATTTAAACAAACCTTATTCTTTTAAGAGAGAGGTAATTAGAAAAATCTTTAAAAATCTCTTAAAGAAATCAAATTTTCAGCTACCCGAGCCTAGGAGACTAGAGGAAGTAGGCAAAAGTCATGATCCAAACTTTTTCCCTTACCACCATATGCTCGGCCATGTTTTGGAGGATTGCTTCACATTCAAGGACTAGCTTGAACAAAGTTTCAAGATCGGTGATGTAGTTATCTCAAAGGAATACCTTATGGAACAACCTTTCAGTTTCATTAGGGTAATCCTTGGGGATACAAGTGATCCTACCAAAACTAAAGAAGGTTGAGACATTTCTTTATCCAAAACCTCTAAGAAAATAATTCAGAAGATCAAGAACCTTTCCTTGCAGGTGCATTAGTCAGCTCAAACCTCCAACACCAAGGAAGGTTTGCAAGTTGCCAGTGCCAACTCTAAGAAAGTGGGAGCTGAGTAGCAGCAAGCAGCAGCATGTGTCAGCCCGGGATAGCCCTTTAGCATAGCCACCGACCATGTCCAGCCTCCAACCATCAATTACAACTTCCACACTGAGAACTTCTGCCATTTCAGCTAGCTCTTCTCTTTCTTGTACTAGTATAACTCTTGTATCAGTGGATAAGGGCATCAAATCCCTTACTCCACTCATTCTACTTGACTTCTACTTTGTGCCTCCAAATAATTTCAAGAAATTAAAGAATAAAACTTATTTAAATTACATCTGTGCCACTTCTGATGGGTTATCTTCTTCTATTCCTAATGATAACTCTTCAAGTCTAAATAACTATAACAATTCTGACCTTTCTCTTTTTGATTCAGAATTGGACTTTCAAACTCTGAATACTACTAGTTCACCTCTTGAGATAGACTTAGAATCATCCAATTCTGAGAGTCCCATAGGAGAAGTTGTAGGTGAGCCTGAAGTGCAGGTAGAACCTTCCACCACCTTGCCTCAAGAGATTCAAGTCAACCTTGGTGGAAAGTTCTACCTCCTAGGCACCTCCAGATGATCAAGATGGAAACAAGTCATTAGTATTGAAGATCGAGAAGCCCTTTCACAGGATGCTCCACCTTTGGATATGCTTGTGGAAGACCAGCCGAAGTTGGACTACAATATCCTTTCTTATCAAAGAAAGTTGTCATCTAAGCTAAGCATATATGATGCCCTTATCTTATCCAAAGAGATAAGGGAATCACTAATCAAGGCCCTCCTTGATCCTAAAATATGCTTAGCTCAGCTAACCACTATAGGTGAGGAAGCACATTATGCAAAAGAAGCCCAAGGGATCACCTTCACATATAAAGACCTTCTTCTAGGGGACTTGGAGCACAACCGTCCCCTATACATCACAATCGACATGGATAGGTTTAGACTCGCCAGAGTTTTTTGTAGATTCAGGTGCATCAGTGAACATTATGAGTCTAAAGACCCTTATTTATTTGAAGATTGACATCTCTACACTTCGAGGAGATAGGATGATGTTGAGAAGATTCAATGATCAAGGTGAGCAGGCTTTAGGTTTTATAGTGTTACCTTTGGAGATAGGTGACTAGAAGACTAAAGCCAAGTTCTACAATTTTTATTTGAATACTTCATTCACTACTTTGCTTGGTTGGCCTTGGATACATCAGAATAAGATCATTCCATCCTCCCTTCATCAGTGCATCAAGTTTAGAAAAGATGGAATTAAATACCGTGTCAATGAAGATGAAAAGCCATTTTCAGTTAGAGAGGTTAAGATTATGAGGATGCGACCTACTATCTTCCTCAAAACACCCTTTCTCGTGAACTTGGACAAAATTCAATTAAAATTGCAAAACTAAAAGAAAATGAAATAAAAGAAAAGATAAAAGAAAATGAAAAGAAAAAGAAAAGTCCAAGTGAGCAAGAAAGGGGAATTGAAAAGAAATAGATCTACATATCACATTCCACCCACAGTTCATTCCATCATATGGACATGTGGGTAGGATGGCTCAACCTCCAGAGAAAGAAAAATAGAGGCGGGTTCGAGGTGTGGGAGGCCCCCTAGTTGGCCTTCAGCCAATAGAGGTCGTGTTCCAATTCATAAGAGTACCCTTACTATTCATATAGACTTAGAATTTGACCCTGAGGATGAGTCTAATGTGATTAGTATACTAGCCAACCGCTCTCAGTGGGTTCCATTGGAGGTGACTTTTGATCGAGACAGAGACAAAGATGAGGCCTCCAAGCAAAGTAAAGTATTTGAATCTAGTTTATGTGAAACTATTCGACAGTAGTTGGGAACCTTAGCTCTTACCTCACTTACATCTCAGAAAGTTGAAGATTTAGTAGTTAATAAAGTCCCTAAGTCTTCTAGTGACATGAAGCAGAAGAAGTTCTTTTTGGGATCATCCTCCTCAAGCCCTGAGGTTGATAAAGAGCATGAGGAAGATACTTTTAAAAAATTAATGGAATTACCTTTTGACTTTTACTCGCCTTATGTTCAAAAACTTATACAAAAAAATTTAGTTCCTCACACATGGTCCAAACACAGGTCAGAATACTTCGAAAAGCTATGGAACAATATAGGCAGGGAAGCACAATCAAGAGCAAAACTAGGATTCGGTATAGTGGGTCCGGTCGATGATGATGATTATTACCTAGTTGTTATAACCATTTGGAATCTGATAGTTTCTTCTCACACATCCCCAACTCTTATGAGAATGTGTATTTAGAAACTTCAGATGATCCAGACGATCTCCAAGTCATAGAGGCACCGCTAAAATTTGAAGAGGAGATTCATTCAATGATCGACAAGCTTAAAGAAATTAATCTCGGGATAGAAGAAAATCTCACCGACATACATCGTTCATTCTTTGAATGAAGAAGAAACCAATGACTTAGTTAGGCTATTGACTGAGTTTAAAGACTACTTTGTATGGAGTTATGAAGAAATGCTCGGATTATCTCCTGACATAGCAGTCCACAAGATAGTAATAGACCCTGACATTACCCCTATTAAGCATGCTCCTAGATGCATGCGATTAGAAATTGAACAATAGGTCATTTCTAAAGTCAAGAAATTGATCGATGCCAGTTTCATCGGGGAAGAAAAATATCCTACTTGGTTAGCTAATTTCATCCTAGTTAAGAAGAAGAATGGTCAAATTCACATTTGCGTCAATTTTAAGGACTTAAACAAGGTATGTGCTAAGGATGAGTTTCCTCTTTCTATACCAAAATTAATGGTGGATATTGCCTCATCTCATGCAGTCTTCTCTTTCATGGATGGATCATAAGACTATAACCAAATCAAGATGTCTCATGAAGATGAAAGGAACACAGATTTTTGAACCCCGATTGAAATCTTCTATTATAGGGTCAGGCCTTTCGGCCTTAAAAATGCTGGTTCTATATACCAATAGGCCATGACTCAGATCTTCAATGAACTCATCCATCATCAGGTTGGGTGCTATGTTAATGATCTAGTAGTCAAGAGCAGAGAAAAGGAAGACCACCTCTTTGACTTGAGTAGTTTTGAGCGGTTAAGATAATATAACCTCAAAATGAATCCTGTGTGCATTGAGTCGCTTCAAGGAAATTCCTTGGGTTTGTTGTTTGACACAGGAATAGAAATAGATCTGAAAAGATCAAAACTATCTTAGAAATGCCACCTCCTAAGAGTTTAACTCAACTCAGATCCTATCAAGGATGGTTGGCGTATCTAAGATGCTTTATTTCAAACCTATCAGGAAGATGCAAGCTATTCTCAGCACTTGTCAAAAAGGATGCTAAGTTAAAGTAGGATGATAAGTGTCATCATGCTTTTGAAGATATCAAAGTGTACTTGGTGAAGTCGCTAGTTCTAGCAGCCCCTATCCTAGGCAGGCCACTCATCCTTTACACTGCTATATTGGATGACTCTCTCAGCGCTCTGTTGGCCCAAGCCAACGATGAAGGGAAAGAAAATGCTCTTTACTACCTCATTCGTCGTCTGATATCTGCTGAAGCAAACTATCCACCCATTGAGAAATATTACCTAGCTTTGATCTTTGCATGTTAGAAGCTATGACATTTTATGCTTTCTCATAAGGTGAACTTGATCTCTCGAACCAATCCACTACAGTACCTCATGACATGGCCAATGCTTTCTGGATGTTTAGCTCATTGGTCCATGATTCTCTTGCAGTTTGATATCACATTTGTACCCCTCCGTGCGGTAAAGGTAAGCCTAGTATTTCTTAGCACACACTTCTGTTGATTCTCGCAGTGAGTGATCTCACGATGAACAAATCAAGAACTTAGGGGAGGCCGACAACCATCGATGGGAGATGTATTTGATGGTGCTTCTTCTTTTCTTAAAGGTAAAGCACCACAATATATTCTCTCAAGAAAGGTAGGGGTAGGAATAGTTCTTCTAACTCCAAACTGTGATGTGATGAGATTCTCATACTATCTGTCCAACCCCAACACCAACAATGAAGCTAAGTATGAGGCATTGATTACCAGTTTGGAGTTAGCCATCACTATCAGTGTCAAGAGCATCAACATCTTTGGGATTCTCAGCTGGCATCAACCAGATTGTCGGGTTCTACCAGATTCTCAAACCCAAGCTTCGTCATTACTACGAGTATACCATGAAGTTGGGCTGATTCAAGTCACCATCTACAAGGTTCCCAGTAGAGAACGCAGATACATGCCTTGGAAAAACTTGCCAAAGAGGTGTCATGTCTGGCAGATGAGTCCATTTCAATAAAGGTCCAAAATAGAGAGGTCTTATCCCTTATTGATGTTGAACTCATCGAGAGACTTTCTTTTGAAGGGGAAGTTATCGTTGCCAAAATGGACAAGGAGCTGGATTGGAGAAAACTGTTCATATATTACTTGAACACTAGCAAACTACCTCAAGAAAAGTCACAAGCCCATTAGGTGAAATAGAGATATTTCTCCTATGCTCTTGTTGATGGCACCTTATACCATTGGTCCTTTGACCAAATTTGGTTACGTTGTTTAGACAAACATGAAGCCCATGGCATTGTAACTGAGGTACACTCAGGTCTGTGCAGAGCTCATCAATCCAATTCGAAGATGAAGATGAAGATCAAAAGACTTAGATACTATTGGCCTTCGATGATCACAAATTGCATGGATATAATTAGGAGATGTCATCAAGTCGTATGTGGTCCTCCACCAACCACCCAACATTCTACACCCTACATTGGCTTCATGGCCATTTGAGTGTTGGGGTACCAACATTGTAAGTCCGATCGATCCTCCTTCTTCCAAGGGGCATTGATTCATCTTGTCACACTAATTTTCCAAGTGGAAGCCATCCCACTTGAGAGGTCACAGCTCACCATGTGTTTCAGAACCATATTGTATATATGGGTGCCTCGATGAATTATATCCGATAATGGTACTATATTCAAAAGCAAAGATCAACCGCTGGTATAAATTGGAGATACTCCACCATCTACTATCTAGAGCTAGCAGAAGCATTCAACAAAACTCTCATCCAAATCAAGAAGACTCTTGATGATATAAACAAAAGTGGAATGAGTAATGGTTGAAGCCTTATGTGCCTACACCACACATACCAACTCCAACTCAATCTACCCATTTTCTGTGTGGGTCCAAGCCATTCTTCCTTTAAAAGTTCAACTCCCATCACTAAGGATAGCATTGGTAACAAGATCACTACAGCGTAATGCAAAGTTGTGGTTAGAAGAGCTCAAGGTTTGGAGGAAAGTCCACTGTGCCAAAAATCTCGAGTTGTAAGGCCAAAATGATTCAAGCTCACAACAATGGTCCACCTAGAGTAGGAGAACTTGTGTTAGTCCTAAGGAGACCAATTAGCCCATTGAAAGATGGGAGGCAAGTTTGAACCCACTTGGGAAGGCCCTATGTCATAGAGAGGCCTACCAAGGAGGATCTTATCATCTTATTGATTGTATAGGGGAACACCTGATGCTTCCAATTAATGGGCTTTATCTAAAGAAATATTACCAATGAAACAAATCATGTTTAAAAATAATCATTAATAAAAAGAACAATATTTGATTCCCTTCATCAAATCTTCTCTTCTTTCAAAGTGTTATTTGCTTGTCTTGTGAATCCATCGCGCGTGTCTAGGTAGGTGTAGTCCCCTGGCATCTTATCTCTCTTTCACAACACAAACACACCTCATGCTATTAGAATAGGTGTGAGAGAGAACCCGAGAGGCATCCTATTTCGACAAGCATAACTAAGATAGTGTGAGAGAACCT